>JALGQJ010000006.1:39435538-39641263 GCA_023055345.1 Quercus wislizeni | reverse complement strand
AAATGATAAACATGTTGAGCGATTGTGCAATGAGAATATATCAAGCCAAGATCAGCAATACAAGGTGTAAAAGGGGATTAATCTTAGATATGGCATATGGGAATCTGTGTTCCTGTTCTTATATATACAATTTTCATTATTTATTTTTTAATTTTTTTAATTTTTGGGAGCTAAATGCAGGATGCAGTGGACAAGATGTTGGCGTTTGATGTTTACAAGGGGGACCTCAACCTTTTCTTTCAGGATATATTTCCATCTTAGTCTTAAAAGACATTGAAGGTATCACATTCTATGGATACTGGTACTTGGGCTTGATATTCTCTAGAAAATTCAGGTTTAGTTTACAGATATGACATAGTAAATATGGAAAATTGGGTCTCAGCTGTCAATATTGGACATCACCATGCTAACGTGGACTACATTATCATTTTGGCTGTGACACAGATTGCAAATTATCAGAGTAAAGAAAATAAATAAGAGGAACAGAGGATATGCATAATGCATGCCATTGCCCCTACTATTGCATAATGTATAAGCTTTTGATTTTGGCTATAGTTGTATCCTTGAAATATGTATAAAAAAACCTAAGCCGTCAAATTTTTTTTTTTTTTTTTTTTTTTTTTCCAGATTTCTTTTTTCTACTAGGCTACGTAATAAGTTGTAGCTTTCTTGCAGCCAAATGGCTTCAACACCTGATGAATTCTGTATTGCTCTTTGATAATTTAGGCCCCTCTGAGAATCTCACACTTCTGCATCATGAATGTAGCATTATGTAGGGGCTTTCCGGGTTGCTGAGCCTACACTGCAATTAGCTGTTTCACATTCATGGGGAATGTGTATTGTGAAGAACCATAAAAAATATCATCTAGAAGGATGCGATGAGCTGCCTCCGTAGGATGGTATAAATCCCAAAAGACATGATCTCTTCTGTTGGAGCAATATTTTGCTATCGGCAGGCAAGCAACCTTGGCATTAAGATTCCCTAGCCCGCAGCATGCAGCTTTAACCTCTGCAAATCCTGAAATGAAATAGCCAAATAGGTTCATAAACATTTTAACAGGGAAAGGAACAAAGGTAGAAATATGTTATACCAAAAATAAGTATTTCTGGAACAAATTTGAGAAACCGAACTATTTTTCCTTAGTGATTAGTTTTTTTAGTAAGTGATATAATTTTTGCTTCATTTCTCAGTAGGAAAAAGAACAGTTGTGTACCATAAGCTGTTGGATTCTGAATGAGGCTTAGCAAGACACTGTATGTATCAAAGTAGGAGTAGTTAATGTCCTTGAACTCTGATTTCAATTTCTGCAACATTGACTTAAGGCCTTCATTGTATTTGGCAGACCAGTAGTTTGTTTCTTCACTGCATTCATCCGTTTTGTTCTTATTCCTTAGTGAAGGGCAGCAGCCGATTGGCCCAATCCCAGTAATCACAAATTTGCGTGCACCACCATTGTAGATTCGCTGTTAAATATTAAAAAGAAAGAAAGAAAGAAAGAAAAGAAACGGTGAGAAAATGGTTAAAAATTAAATTTCATTATATACTTGACATGCACATGACGTGAAGGAATTTAGTTAAGCTAATACATTCTTACTTGTATTAAAAAAAAAAAAAAAAAATTCTTACTAATATATTTTTATTTTTATTTTTAAGTGATATGCCAAAAAAGCTATCTTCTCCAGTCCATATATATCGGTTGACAAAATTGTTGGGCTTGAACTAGAATTATCAAAATCTCTTCAGAAAATTATATTGTCAACCGTGAAGCAGCCCAAGAAAACAAAAACAAAAACAAAAACAAAAATCCCTACTTTTATATATATATATATATTACCTGTAACTGAACTTTTAGTGTGGTAGCCATCAAGTCCACGTACTGTTGTGGTGTGTTCTTCTTGCGAAGATCAGAAGAGTCGAAGTAGCCGAAGATATCATTGCTTCCAATGACAACGGCAATAAGAGATTTGGATAAAAGCTTTTTTGCACCAGAGGATCCTAGCTGTTGATTCAACTCTTCAATCACTGTTGAATAGTAGTCGACTTGTTTGGTCAAAGGAAGTGACTGGCGCTGTAATATAAAATAAACACACACAGAAGTATCGTCAGCGGGGATAGCTCAGTTGGGAGAGCGTCAGACTGAAGATCTGAAGGTCGCGTGTTCGATCCACGCTCACCGCATTTTTGTTTTTCATTTTTTTCTTGTGCTTTTAGTTCTTTGCTTTGTAAATATATGGGCCATTTTCTTCGAGCTCAACTTGGGCCCACCCATATTTTTGTATTTTTCTTTAAAATTACGCAATTATGAGAATGGGGAATTTTTTTTTCAAGGAGTAGTGCACAAGAAAGAGGAAAAAGTAGTTATTGTTTCACTTACATATCGTTCGTCTGTGCCAACAAAGATTCCAGCACCTCCAGATGCAAAGCTAACACCAGTTAAAAATGACCTATTGTTGGATGCCAATGATAGATATGGTGGTGAAGTTGGCAGACCCACTTTCTCAGCTGCTCACAAATAATATTAGCACTTCTATTAGTAATGAAAATGATAATCTCATTTCAGGAAAAAAAAAGAAGATAATCCCATATTGTAATAACAGGCAATGCATAATACACACTAATGACTTTTGAGCAATGAATATGTGAATGTTCATATAGGTTTCAAATGCTGTCAATTCTTGGAAAAAGTTTTATGACACGAAAAGGAAGAAGAAGAAAGAAGTCAATTAATGATACACATAATAGGGTAAAGATGTGTAATCACATGGGAAAAGAAAAAAAAAGCTCCCAAAAGGAAAAAAAGTGTATACACGGAAAGAGTAGTACAAAGGTGTAATCGCATTCAGAGTTAATATTGATGCACCAAAAAGTTTAACTTTAGAAAACAAGTACGTACTAGCAGAACTAGGGACTATCTTCTCAAGAAAAGCAAAACTAGGGACTAACCATTTACCAAAAACAAAAAAAAACAACACACACCAGGGACTAACCGCCAAGTTGGTGGCCATTTTGCTTTTGGAATTTCAATTACCTAAAAAGATGCACCCAATCAGAAAATCTTGGAACGATTATTAACATTTGATTATCCCCATTAGGAGTAAACTAATGACATTGCTCCTTTTCCATTGTGTGATTGATATTCGTTTTCTTTTCTGTCCAAAGTGTTTGCTTCTTCTTTTCTTTTCCTTTCCAAAAAAGAAAAGAAAAGTGTTTGCTTCTTTTTTCTTTCCTTTTTCTTCTCTGATAGAGATGCCAAGTCACTAACACTTATATTCATGAATCATGACCATGAGTTAGTTAATTGTCACGGCAGTTTTGAAAAGGCCTGTTTTAGTTATCAAGTGTGTCCTGTACAAAAACATGTTTGATATATGGTGTCGGCACACACACACACACACACACAGATATATATATATATATATATATTATTTGATCCTTTGTGAATATAGATTGAAGAAACTATCTCAGCACATGAAACCTGACTATATGTGAGGCCAAGGGTTCAAATAGCCATATTTCTTATAAATTCTTTCACTGTTTTCCTATATTTGTAGTAATTATTGTAAATATTTTTTTCTTCTAAGCAACAATCAAGGGATAGAAATTATTTATAGAGCATGCATACTAATATACTATTCGTTACATATATTATTTTGAATTAATATTAACTTGGTTATAGTCAATTTTTATTTTTATATATATTTTTTATATTAATTAAATTTTTATTTAAATATTGATTATATGATAAAATCCAATTAATCCATTTTAAAATTAATAGATAGGATTATAGACATTCTATAATGAAGTTATCTTAAAAATCTAGATCATACATGGACATACACATACACATACTGACATGGTACCTCTCTCTCTCTCTCTCTCTTTCTCTCTCGCAGACACACAATACAGATAAAATTATAAAAAAAAAAAAAAAAAATCGAAAGTTCAAGGAAATTAAGGATAGTAAAGAATATATTGACAAGAAAATGCTTGGAATTATGGGCAACAACAATAGAGACTTGGGAGGAACTTTATAACTTAATTAAATATGATTGCATAAAGGTATGGTGTTCAAGATGTTTGGATCAACTTACCAAGGAAATCCGCAGCATTCTTGCCATTAGTAAACCTTCCAGTTGGTTTTTTGGTGGGAAAGTCGACGCCGTTGTGTGGAAAATCAGCTTTGGCAAGAGAAAGCTTTAGGTAGTTGTTGTTTCCAACATCTACAAGAGAATCCCCAAACACAAATACGGCTGGAACCATCTGAGCCTCCAAGAAATTGAAGCTCAAAATAAAGGAAGAGAGAAAGAGAAGGAAACTCATTAGCAAAACACTGTAATAAGCCATCGTATGAGTGCAACACAACTCTCTCTCTCTCTCTCAAATTATATTTGTTAGGTGCAATGTGGGGGCAGAGAATTGTTGGGTTTTATAGAGGGAGTAAAGTTAAAGATGCGTACATTTTTGTGTGTGAAAACAAGACATCAAAGACTAATTGGTATTATTTTGTTATTAAAAGATAGAAGACATCAAATACTACTTGAGCAAAAGTACTCAAGAAACATTCAACTCATTACACATGGCACTTTAAAAAAGAACATTCCTTTAACTTTTCCTAATATTTAAGATGTATGTATTTTAAGTAGATTAAATTTCAGTCTTTTTCGGTAATGATATTCTTTCTCTAGTCTTCTCTGATTGTGTGACAAAGATCCGCATACTTAGAGAGCACTCCCATGCAGATACAAACCATAAATTAAGATTTGGTTTTATAGTTTTTTTTTTTTTTTAAAGGATGGTTCAGTACATGTGATTGCATGTTCGGAATGAATAAATGAGTCCGATTCAAGAAAATGTAGACACAGATTATCGGATTTTTTAGGTTTAACATAATAGTAGGTCCCAGTCAGTCCTACTCCCACCACACACAGCACGCTAGTGGGCTCGGTATCAATCCTCTACTTTTTCCTTTTCTTTTTGTTTTGATACTTTGTCGTAGTAACTTGCAAAGTAGTGTGATTTTGGATGTCCCAGCCCACATGTCTGGTCAAGAGAGAATGCTGTCTTACTGCACTGTGCCACATGCCACATGCCAGGTACTCGACCGACTTCCACTGTAAAAAAAAAAAAAAAATATAAACATCACCTATAATAATTGTGCTCTTTATCATCATAGTAAGATAATAATTCAATTTTTGGTGTAACCTAAGACTCTTATTTAATTGTAAAAAGTTTTATCAGTTGAGCTAACTAAAACCTATCATTATTATCCATTTTCTGTTGCACAAAGTTCTCTTCTAAAAAACACCCTTCAAATTAAAAAACACCTTTCATCGTTAAATTGTATTTTCTCATTATATTTTTAATACTTGCAAAATTTTAAGGAGATAAAAAATAAATAACTATGTTATTATTTTTAATATAAAAAAAACTATGTTATTAATCAAATGTTTAAATTTTTTTTTTGGTAATATTAAATTATGTATAAAATATGTTTAATTTATAGATTGAATAGTAATTAACATCCGATTTGAACGAAATTTGATGTGCATGTTAAGAACATGCCATTTAACAGTTAAAATTTTAAAATACATATCTTTTAAATGGGAGTTCGAATGGCTTCCTTATCTCTCTTTTTTCCCTTGTCGTATAGTTCCTGTACTGCTGTACCGACCTTTTTTTTTTTTTCTTCATTCTTAAATTATTGGGCTTAGAGTCCAAGTTTTTGTTTTTGTGTTTTTCCTCAAGTTGCATGATTTAACAATAATTTAAAGCAAATTTAAATTCTATTCAAACTAAAAGTCTATTATAAAAAATTTCTAAACTTAAATCCCATACAACCCATGTTTTTGTTTTTGTTTTTTTTCCTTAGGTTGTGTCTTATTAAATTAATGTTTTATTAAGATATTAAGCTACAAAACTCTTGACTAAGGGTTAAGATTTAAAAATAATTTAATTTAGATAAATTTTTATCATCTAAGTTTTAGAAATTTAAATTCTATTCCAACTAAAAATCTATTATCAAAGTTTTCAGTACTCAATATATATTCAGCCATGGCTTTTCAATACAATCCATCTTAACTAATAAACCATCCCTATAATTAAATCTCACACAATACACCCCATGTTGTTGTATTTATTATTATTATTTTTTCAAAATGCAACTTATACTTATATTTTAATCTAATAAATTCATCTTACTTATTGTTCTTTACTTCTAAATTTGCATGCAAGATTTTATGCCAAATGAAGTATACTATAAAGAAGCAAAACATTGGACACTCATTTAAGTTCTTGGTTCTCTTATGTAAGTTTTTATTTATTTATTTTTAATATTCTCAATTTTTGAACTCTTTTGATATGTTTTGATTTTTGGTTTTGGTTATTGTATTTAATTTGTGAGTGTGTTTATTTTTTCAATTAGACTATTACTAGCTAAGAAAAAATTAGTATTGAAGAACTATTTTGTTTATTAATATTTATGCTAGGTAGGGCATAGATTAAACATAACCCAAATAGGAACGATCAAACTCATTCCATATCTCATATTAACAAAATTAACACAAAATACAAAGAGAATTTTCAAATATAAAAATAGATAAAAAATTATTTACTTATTTTATCATTTATAATTACTATTTTTTTAATAATCTAGTTTTAGTTATTTTAAAATTTTGAGTTTTCATATGAATCTTCATCAAGTTATGCATTGCATGAAAATAATACTAGAATAAATAAATACCGTCTATTGCACTTCTTTAGTTGTGGGCCACTTGGCATTCTATCATTATTGGAAAATCGGGTCTAAAAAAAAATCACTATTGGAAAATCTAAAGAAACAATATCTATATATTCAACTGAGACGTTTAATTCTCAAAAAAAAAAAAAAAAAAAAAAACCCGAGACAAACAAGCAGATAATGTTATTATCATATCATGCATATGACAATTGACAAGGGTAGATTTGAGCCATAATTTTTTTTTTGGGAATAGCAATCGCTGAAGAGATTTTTTTTTTTTTTTTTTTTTTTGGGGATAAACTTTAAACTCATACGCTACAAATCAAAACTGCATGCAATCACTCAAAGAGACTAGGCAAGAAATCAAAGTTTCATGACTTCGTGTGACATCTCACGTGGACAAAATCACAGTAAGAAGTAATTCGTTTTTTTTTTTTTTGGGGTGGGGGGGGGGGGGGGGGGGGGAGAAAACTAAGTTTTAAAGTTAAATTTCACTCAATAAATAAGTTCTTTTGGCCTTGATTCTTATTCAGATCAAGCTATATAAAAATATTCTTCTAAAAAAAGTTATATAAAAATATTCTTCTAAAAAAAGTTATATAAAAATATGAATTTTCAAGATAAATATAATGCTCCAAAAAAAAAAAAAACTCATCATTAATTAAATCCCAACTTAAAATACTTAAAAACTTATCTCACCCTCATCTTGTTATCCAAATCCTAATAAGAAATATACAAACTTAAAATGATTTAAACAAAATAAAATAGAGCCAGATAAAAAAGAGACGTGAGCTGATTTTATAGCTCCAGCTTGCAATTACTAATTAGTCAACCATTTATAATATCTTTTTTGTTTTTTTTAAGGCAACCATTTATAATATCATCTTATACTTTTTATAATAGGTCAGAAAACAGAAACTGATAATAATCCTATAAGTCGGCGGCCGCGTTGAATATATGCTATAGTCCAAAGGATTTTTTGATTTACTTCCAAAGGAAATATTGTGCATACAGATGCACATGCCACATACAAATATGGTTTAATTCCTCTCCTCAAAAGAATAGGAAAACCTTTTCACTGGAATTCAGCGGTAATTAGACATGTGACTAGCTAGATATGCATTTATGATGCAAATCCAAAACTCGGATGAATGGAAAATCATAATTTCAGTTTGGTGATGTGAATTATTGCGACATTTTTTTCCCACACTTCTTAAAGTGAACTCTTTTTTTTTTTTTTTTTTTTTTTTTCTGTCGATCTTAATTAATTAATTTATTTTTGGTAAGAAGGGAATTTTATTTATATAAAAAAGTTAGTACATCAGATTTGTTCAAGAGACACCTGTGAAAGGTGTTCAGTTAGAGCATCAGCATCAAAGAATGCCATCCTACTCTATTTTACCATATCAAAAAGTAACTTTATTACTTATACTATACCATTTTACAATACCTCCCACATCTCAAAACTCTATTTTTATTAAAATATTATTCTTTAATTATTCTTTATTATTTCTTTCTAACTGATATTTTTTTCAGACTAGGCGTGATTCCATTTTCCTGGGCTTTCCAATTGTATTTTTTTTCCTCAGTCTCCCTCAACCTCTAGCACAAACCACAAACACAAACACAAACACAAACCATCAGACCCATGCCATATCAGTCTCCCTCCCTCAACCACAACCCTCTCCCTTAACCTCTCCCTCAACCGTATTTTTTTTCCTCAGCCACACACACAAACACAAACACAAAACATCAAACACACGCCGATCAAAAACCCACGCCATCAAACCAACAAAGCCATTGATCTGAAACCCATGCCGCTGATTTGAAACCCAGCCGATTTGAAACCCACCAGAGCAAACCCATTCAAAAAAAATCATCATCGAAGCCACCATCGGAGCTACCGATGATCAACCCAACCGATCCACCCACCGATCAACAGATCCACCGTTTCAAACCCACCATCAACCGATCCCAGCCCACCGATCCAAACCTAGCTCGCCTATCCACCACCAACGACCCACTTCAGCCACAACCCACCTCAGCCACAACCCAACCACAACCCAAACACCGGACCCAACCACAACCCACAACCCCTTTAAGCATCGGTCACAGCCCCAAAAAAAACAAAAAACCACAACCACCACAGTGACCCACGCCAAAAACCACAACCACCATTGACCCACGCTGTCACCCACGACCCAAACACCAGACCCACAACCCAACCACGAACCACGACCAACGACCCAAACACCGGACCCAACAGAGAAGGAAGAGAGAAGGAAGAGAGAGAAGAGATGGTGTTTGGGTCTGAATAGAGAAGAGAGAAGAGAGTAAAGAAAGAAGAGAGAGAAAAGAACTGAAGTACCGAATCAATGGAGAGAGAAATTTCGGGGTGGAATAAAATATATATATATATATATAAATATTTTTTTAGAATACTGTTACAGTACAATTCTAACTTTAGAATTGTACTATAGCATTATTAAAAAAATTTGCAATAGTGGAGTTTACAATTTTTTGATGCACACGTTTTTTAGCCATGAAATGCCAAAAATGCCTTAAATATGGCATTAGCATTCTTCAATGCTAATGCTCTTACAGGAACTAAAGGGCACTCACGTGAACTCCCTATACACAAAAAGTCTCATACATAATTATAGAACACAAAAATGGACAATTAGTAAATGTTTCCAAAAAGCTAGCTTGCATCCTCCCTCTCTTCGTGAGACCATCTGCTACAGAGTTTGTCTCACGGTATATGTGATGTAGATGGATCATTCATTCCCTGTTGAGGAGTGTCCTACACTCATAAATTATGGGAAACATTCTGAAGCCAAGTTCCTAGAAAAAGTTAGACATGTAAGAACAAAAATGGAATCAACATTAACATTTAAAAATTTAATACTCATGTTCCAAGCAGTAATTAAACCCTGTCTAACAGCCTACAATTCAGCCTTATTATTAGAAGCAAACCCGATGTGACAAGAAAAACCTACCACCCATTTCCATTTTCCCAAGTGATTACGGATAACACCCCCTTCTTGCAATACCAAGGTTACCTAATGAGTTGACATCTGTGTTTAGTGATGAAAAAGGAAAAAAAGAGGGTTGTCATGCAATATATTTCACACATATAGATGTTTTAGTTTACCCTGGAGATATGATGTAGAAGAATTCCAAAGCAAGATTTAAAGTTTTGTGGAGAAAATGGTTAAGAGAATCCGAAGGAGGATAGAAAATTTTCTTTTTTCGAGCAAGCCATAATTGCCAAATGCCTTGTGCAAAAATAAAATGCCATGGGATTGAAGAGGGGCGAAAGAGTTGGTGTTTAGTGATGTTAACCTTTAGGCTGTCTATGGGGAGGCTATGACCGCACTTATTAAGCACTGCCTAAGGTTATGGTCTTAGGCCGCGTTTAAAACACGGCCTAAGGTTAGAACTGTAGTTGCGTTTAATAAGTGCGGCCATATCCCGATACATTAGGCCACGTTTAAAACGTGGCCCTAGGCGTAAAGGTAAGGCCGCGTTTTAGACGCGGCTATAGGACCTGGTCTTGGGCCGCAGTTAAAAAGTGCGGCCGTAGACCGATCATTCCTATAGTCGCAGGTTTTAGGCTGCTTTATGAAACGCGGCCTAAAAAAATGCGGCTATAGGCCAAATGTGGTTGTAGCCGCGTTTTTTTGCCCTATGGCTGCGTTTTAAAAACGTGGCCTTAGGACGATTTTTTTGTAGTGATGCTTGAAGATTCAATGAGAAAAAAAATCAAGAGATCTAGTTCCAGGAAGAGACAACCAAAAATCTTTAGCCCATGGGCAATCACGATTTGCCAATCTTAATTTGCTTTCTAATCTCAAAGGCATTATTGGAGCTTGATATTCTTCATACTCATCTTAATGCTTGTTTGGTTATGTTATTTTATTTTCATGTACCCTTTTTTTTTATAACCTTATATATTTTTTTAATAGTTTGTCCAACATATTTTTTAAATAGAATAAACTGATAAAAAATTTTTTTTTGCAATTTGAACCCCACTTACCAAAAAAAAAAAAATCTAATTAATATCTAAGCTTAACAATAAATAGTACATAATCATAAAACAAAAATTAAAATTCTATCCTTAAAAAAAAAAGATGCACAAATATGTGGGAATGCATTTTACAGTTAATTCTAGATGCTTGGAGTTGGTGAGCTGGGCATAGCAATCCAAATGGGTGCAGTACTACCAAATGGGTGGTTCCAGTTCTCTTTCTCATCAACGTTTTTTTTTTTTTTGTTTCTTTGGCCCGTCTTCCGGGTTTTTTGTACCTAGAAATTCAATGATAAGGACTTCGAAATACAAAGACTTCAAAGTTTTCAATAATTACGAAGAAAAATCGTTTAAATGCCGACATTCATTCAAACTTGTTGGAAATATATTCAGGCCAAGGAGGAAATATTTAGATGGTAAAATGTGTTGCACATGAAGACTTTCATGTTCGGCTAGCTAATTTATAGAGGCTTGAGTATGAAAGTGAGTTAGGTTCAGTTTGGAAGAAATGAAAGTCTAAGAGGAACTCGACGATTTGTGGGACTGGATCCACTCGTTTGTTTTGACTTAGCTAGTGCCCATTTGGTTATGTTCTTTTTTTTTTTTAGGTATAATCACATTGGTAGTTTGAAAACGTGATTTGTAAGATTTTGAAATCGTGATTTTCAGTCTACCTGAAAAAGGTGGTGCATTTTCACGTTGCATCCTCAAAGCAATGAAAAATTGTAAATGGCTACTTAAAAATAAAAATAAAAAAGTCCCAAAGCTAAAGACTAAACCGAAACTCACCCTAATTGACTTGGAAACTTGTTTGTAGGGTTGATCTTATTTTTGTTTAAACGCGTATGAAATATAAGAAGAATGGGGGGTAATGGAATTGAACTCAAAGTTTAGGAAATGCTATAAACAAGAAAATGTTGAGAATATTCTTCATAATTTATTATATATAATAATAAATTGTGATTAAAATAATATTTTTTATTTTATTTTATATATATATATATATATATATATATATGGACATACCACTTCTATCATACATGAATCACCATAGAGTCACAGACAACATCAACCATTAAAAAAAGGGTAAAAATATTTTGTATCAATATATTTATTCTTTATATACACTTTTTTAGATTGATGCAAAGACAATATACGAGTAATTATTAGTTTTTTTTTTCTTTTTTATTTAACATAACAGTGGATGATCTCACGTAGGTTTCAAAATTTCAATATCTTTGTAAGGGCAAGATTTTTTTTTTTTTTTTTCTTGATTAGGACGGAAAATATACAATATTATAGATATAATTTTTTTTTTTTTTTTTTTTTGTGCTGAGACAATAGTATAGATATAATAGATATTCACATTTTTGTATATTATATAAAACGTAGTAAGGGAAGGGTGTTTCAAAAAAATAAAATACAGAAAATTAAGGGCCTGTTTGGTATATGTGTTTAAAAATTAAAAATTGTTGTTTAAAAATTTTTGTGGAAATATGTGTGGGTAAAAAAGTGTGTGAAAATACATAAAATGTTATTTAAAAACTGAAAATTGTTGTTTGGAAATACTCACCAAACACCCTCTAAGGCATTGCCAAATCATGTATAAACGCGTTGAAAGTCAAAGGAACGATGCTAGGCCTTGTAAATGCTCCTTGCAGCGACAAGGTGCTAAGCAGGAAGTAAGCAGAAATCATCAGGAAAAGCTGCCATCAAGTGCAGTGCAGAGTGCACCACAGCAACGAGAGAAGCTGCAATCTAGTGCACCTCAGAGTGCACTGCAGTAACAAAATGGAGCTATGAAGACCTGATTGAATCTATACCACATTCTCATCAAATCATTCATTCAATTCGAGGGATGATGCCACATGGATTAGAATCAAGTAATTGCTGTACACGTGTAACAATTAGGTGATTTTGATCGTAACAAACTTTCCCTCCAAAACAGGGAGTGAGTTTATTTTTCTGTTTTGTATCAGATTAAAAAATGCATTTTTTTTTTTTGTATGAATATTTTGGGTAATTTACAACGTTTAAGACTTAGGCCCACTTCATTTAACCTTTGAGATGCTGTTGGTGGTAGTAACTAATAACTTTCCTATAATGTGCAGAGGACTTCAATTCGTTTGTATACATTGATCGTGACTGGTCAGTGGCCAGCCCCACATTGATCATGCATTTATGTTTGCTTTCGATTAAAGGCTTTAATAGGGTCCATGACTAAAGGGCAGGTCCTACCGTCCTAGGGCTCTAATTAAAAGACAAAATCAAGTTCTTTAGATATATAAATTATATTATATATATGGTGGAGTTGTACAAAAATGTTGTTCTAATGACCGTGATTTGGCTTCTGATATGGGGCTGCATTGTGTTGCGCTTGTGCCCACTTTAAACAAAAGGAAAAAGTAAGTTTTAAAATTGTGTTAGATGGTTGTGTTGACAAAATAAGAGGCTAGTGTCAAATATAGTACAGAATATGGATAGAGATTGTTTGAACGTACAAAGGTTTTGATTGAAATACAGAAATAGTACTACTATCATTTTACTTTTTTTTTTTTTTTTTGATAAACAATATGTAACTAGATTTCATTAGAAGAAATAGAATTCAAACCGGTTACATCATTTTGAATGTGATCAGCTATTATGGGAGGAGTATCCTCCACCCATATAATGCTATGATTCAACAATTTGGCATATCTAGCCAATATATGAGCAGGACTATTCCCACTTCTGCGGGTGTGGGTTACTGTCCCAGCCAAAAAACACTTCAGCCCCTCTCTAATCCCTTCAATTACTTTCTGAATAGAAGTCTGCAGCAGCCTTTGATCGCTCAATGCCTTCACTACCAACTCCGAATCACTTTCCAAAGTAATCTCTTTCAGCCCCAAGTCCCAAGCAAGTAGCATTCCTTCCTCCAAAGCTTTAGCTTCAGCTTCCAATACATCCAAGGGCAACTCAATTTTCTTACTCATGGCCCCCATCAATTGACCCCTTTCATTCCTAATAACCACACCAATCCCACAACACCCCAATTCTTCAAAAATGGCCCCATCTGTATTGACTTTAAAACAGCCCCGGTTTGGAGGAATCCACGGAGGTTTTGCAGGAAACGGGGGCCTTTCAATGGGCTGCTTCACCTCCTGCACTTCCATCAGATATGCATCTGCTTCCCTCACAATAATCTCATGTCTCTTACCTTGTTCATCATGACAAACCTTGTTCCTATTGTTCCACAAGTTCCAGGCAGTCACAGCAAACAGCTCCCAATTGATACCCGGATGTGTGTCATAGATTGCCCAAACAATATCGATAAAGTCCCTTGGAGGGTCCTGAAAGAAAGGCAACTTCAACTTTGTGTTGCTCCATACTTCTTCCGCTGTTTTGCAGCTCCACAGAGCATGACCTGAAGATTCACTTTGATCACAAAAACCGCATCTGTCATCACTCCCAATTCCCTTATTTTTCAGCTTGAGCTTTGTGGGGAGGATGTTTTTACAAGCCCTCCAAAAGAAATGCTTGATTTTGTTTAAGCAATTCATGTGCCAGGTAAGCTTCCAAATTGCCTTCATACTCGAATTGTTTGAGCTACTGCCCCCATCAGTTTTGCCATTTCCTTCTTTCAAACATTTTTGAGCTACCAAGTAGGCACTTTTGACTGAGAACTTACCATTTGAGGACCACGCCCAGCACATAGAGTCTTCCGGCAGCCTAAAACTGATTGGAATACTCAATACCGCCACTGCCTCATGGGGAAGGAACATTGCACGCACCTTAGCAACATCCCAGCATCTGTTCGCAACATCCAGGAGGCTTGAGACTCTTTCTTCATTCTGATGAACCGCATGTGGGCTGGTTGCTTTGAAAGATTCCAGCTTTGGTATCCATCTGTCCTTCCAAATGCTAACACTTGCTCCATTTCCAATACACCATCTAGAGCCCCTGTCAATAACCTGCTTTGCTGCCACTATACTTCTCCATGCATAGGAGGGTCTTCTTCCCAATTGCGCTTCTTCAAAGGGACTATCCATGAAGTATTTTGCCTTGAATACTTTATGAACCAAAGAATGTGGGTTTCGCATAATTCTCCACCCTTGTTTAGCTAGGAGTGCAAGGTTAAAAGCTTTTAGATCCCTAAACCCCATTCCACCCTCTGATTTGGGAGTGCACAATTTCTCCCAAGAGACCCAAGCCAATTTCTTCTCTCTATCCTTTTGCCCCCACCAAAATTTGCTCATCATAGAATTCAGATCCGAACACAAAGAATCCGGAATTTTGAAGCAACTCATCGTATAAGTAGGAGTAGCTTGAGCTACTGCCTTGATGAGTATTTCTCTGCCCGCATGAGATAGGAGTCTACCCTTCCACCCCGCAATTTTTCTTCCAACAAGGTCTTTGATGCGATGAAAGGCCTTTCTTTTACTTTTCCCCACAAGAGGAGGTAACCCCAAGTACTTTTCATGGTGTTGAACAATTTGTGCTCCAAATTTCTCCTTAATTTGATTCTGGACCTCCCTATTGGTATTCTTACTAAAGAAAATGGAGGTTTTCTCTTTATTAAGCTTTTGCCCGGAGTCTCCTTCATAGTCTTCCAACACCTTTATAACCCTCCCACACTCTTCCGCAGTAGCCCTACAAAAAACAATACTGTCGTCTGCAAACAGTAAATGAGAAATCCTCGGAGCCCCCCTACTTACAGCCACCCCTTTTATGTGCCCCGCACTTTCTTCCCTCTTCAGCATTGCAGACAAACCTTCCGCACACAATAGGAACAAATACGGGGATATTGGGTCCCCCTGACGCAAACCCCTCGTCGGGATAATCCTTCCCTTTGGCTCATTATTTACCAACACAGAGAAAGACACCGTGGTCACGCACATCATAATGAGAGAGATCCATTTCTCATGAAATCCCATTTTCCTCATCATTGCCTCTAAGTACGCCCATTCCACTCTATCGTATGCCTTGCTCATATTGAGCTTTATGGCCATTAGAGCTTCATTTCCCTTTTTCCTTTGCTTGATACAATGCATTGTTTCAAATGCCACAAGTACATTGTCCGTTATAAGCCTCCCCGGAACAAACGCACTCTGCGATTCATCAATCACCACTGGCAGAATTCTTTTTAGTCTATTAGCAAGAATTTTAGACATTATTTTGTAAATAACATTACACAAACGTATGGGCCGGAACTCTGTAATTTTCTGAGGGGACTTAACTTTTGGGATAAGGAAAATAAAAGTGTCATTTATTCCACAAGGCATACATCCAGAATTTAGAGCATTCAGAACACAGTTCACAACTTCTACGCCTACAATATCCCAATAGTTCTTAAAAAAGATAGGGGACATACCATCTGGACCTGGGGATTTGGTGGGATGCATTTGCTGAAGGGCATTCCACACTTCCTCTGCTCTGAATTCAGCAATCAACTTCGCATTCATATCAGTGGAGACCCGGTTAGTTATTGCACTTAAGCTATCCTCAAAGCTAGCAAGCTGGTCCGATCTATAAATGGATGTAAAATAGTCCATGATGATCCTTTCAATACCCTCCTTATCCTCATTCCACACACCATTCGAATCTTGCAATCCCACAATACTGCTTTTCCTCCTCCTTTGGCTGGCTGTAGCATGGAAGAAGCGAGTGTTACGGTCGCCCCATTTTATCCAAAGCGCCCTAGACCTTTGATTCCACATGATTTCCTCTCTCATTAAAACTTCATTAATCTCCTTTTTAACCCTTTGAATCTCCTCTGCATCTTCATGTAAGCTGTCCCGAGCTTCAAGCAGTTGAAGTCTTTCTTTCTTTTGTCTCAGAACTTGATGCACATTCCCAAACACATTCTAATTCCAATTCTGAAGATGGACTTGCAGCTCTTAATTCTGTCCGTGATTTTAAACTCAGGATCCACCCGCAAAGGATCCCAAGCCGACTCCACAATCTCCCTACAGCTATCCTCCCTTGTCCACATTTCTTCAAAAAAGAACCGCTTCTTTGCTGGTTTCTGTGGTTGTCTTCGTTTGATAGACAAAACTAAGAGGCAGTGGTCTGAAATGGATAATGACATGTGCTGAACTCTAGCTTGCGGAAAGATTCTCATCCATACCTCATTAGCCACCATTCTGTCGAGTCTGAGCTTAGTGCGTTGGCCTCCAAACCGCCCATTACACCAAGTATAGTGCTGACCAAAAAAACCCAAATCAAGTAGCCCGCATCTGCTTAAACATTCCCTAAATTCCTCCATTTGTTTTGCATCTCTATCCAACCCCCCAATTTTCTCACCCGGGTGGAGAATCTCATTGAAATCTCCGAATACAATCCACGGTAATGTGCTCTGCTCCTTCAAGATTTCCAATAGCTGCCACGATATAAACCTCTTTCCGGCATCAGGATTTCCGTAGAACCCAGTTGTTCTCCACTAGGTTGAATCCGAACCCCCATTTACAACCACATCGATGTGCGAATTGGAACATCCTTCAAAACCAATATCCATACCTTCCCTCCACATCAACGCTAAACCACCACTTCTGCCGTCGCTAGGAACCGTGATACCTTGAGTGTACCCTATTTTGTTTCGAACACCTTTCAATCTGCTCTCCCCTGCCTTTGTTTTTGCAAGAAAGACCAATAATGGATCTCTCGCTTTCACCTTGTCGGTGAGTGTCCGAACTGCCAAGGAAGATCCAAGTTCTCGGCAATTCCACGACAGGATCGTCATTTGGCTCGGCGGTGCTGCGCCGCAGCCACCGCCTCTCCGCCATCCTTTGGTATTTCCTCCTCCCCTGTTTGGGTACTCTGTTTTCCCCCTTTCCTTCGTTTCTGTCTTTTATCTTCAGAGTCCAGATCTTCCAGTGAAATAGGGCCCTCTCTTTTCAAGCGAATTGGGCTTTTTTCAGTTGGGCTGGAGTTTGTTTTAGCCTCACGCGCAAGCCGTTTCCAGTGCCTGCTTCGTGGGCCTAATGGTTCAGAAGTCCACCCACTTTCCATATCATAGCTCATAGCAACTGGGCCCGATTCAGCCCTTGGTGACAATGGGCCATCCTCTACACTAGTGTTATTTCTTTGAGCCATACCCAGTTTACAATTTGACGTTTCCTTGTTATCCGCTGTTGTCTCCCCACAAGTCTTTTATTTTATTCCAGACTGGCACTTGCCTTGGTCCACGGCATCTTCACTCAAAATAGCTTCCTTCTCCCCTTGCTTTCTCACCAACTCCCTGACCAGACTATTTTCGTGCAAGCATTGTAGCTGTTGTTTCAGAACTTCTGCGCTAGTTTCACTCCATGTCAGCGGATTCTTCTCCAGGGTCATCAGGTTTGGCGTGTGTTCCTTTCCTTCTTTCTTTGAGTTCCCACGTGCCTGAAGCACCACCGGCCTTTTCTTTGCCTCCGCACTGGTTTCCCATCTTTTGGTTCCTCCGCCTTTCGTCAGACCAAAAAAACTTGGATCGTTGCTGCTTCGCCTAACAAATTCTCCCCTTAACCAAGCTCCATATTGTCGTTCTTCGTCTCCGCCCGCAGCTGTTTGTTCACTAGGTTCTGAACAATCCTTAAGAGTGTGATTAAGAAAACCACATCTATAACAGAAGTTAGGCAACCTCTCATACTTGAGTTGCACCCATCTGCCTTCCCCACCTTCAATGGTAATCTTCTTTCCACGGACCAATCTCTTTGTTACATCGATGCGCACTCGCACTCGTAGACATCTTCCCCAATGGACTCCAGAGTCGGAAACATCCACTTCCATAACCTCGCCAAGCTTGGATCCAATAGTCCGGCCAATTTCCTTTGTCATACACTTTAAAGGAAGATTGAAAATTTGGATCCAGAAAGGAGCCCATTTAATCTCTATATCCTTTGGTGCTAGCTCCCCATCAAAATCCTGTATAAGGACCAGCTGTTTTTCAAAATTCAAAGGGCACATATCAATGACTTTTTTCTTATCTTTTCCATCACTAAATTCCACCAGAAATAGGTCTTCCTCTACCTCAGAAATTTGGACCCCCTTATTTAGTTTCCACACCATCCTCATATTCTTCCTCAATGTATCCAAATTTATACTTTTATGGGCCATAATTTTCATCAATGCACAGTTCTTTCCTACTTCCTTTGCCGATTTTGTACTCTTGCTATCAATCTCAATGCCCTCATCTTCCTCCTCCGTGAAGGAAAGCTTCTTCCATAACACTTCTAATTCCTCTGCCATAGCCTATCTCTTCCACTCCTTACCCCAAACCGTGCTTTTACTGGAGACTCACACACACTGATCCCCACCCGACCTCACTCAAGAGGAGGTCAATCAAACTCTTGCAAGCAAAACTGCAAGACTCAACACTGCTTCTACATGCACAAGCATGAGAGCACTTTTAACTCGGGCGCCACATCCGTACGCTTTTTTTACTATCATTTTACTTAATAAAACCAAAAGGGCTCATGATAATTAAATTGACATCATGACTATCAACGTTTTTTTAGGGATAATCACTTACAATTATATACATATACAATGCCACTGCAAGTGTATGATAAACTGATGTATATATACATACTTATGTATTTTTCCACTAGTTTTGTTAAATTTTCTTGTAAAATAGAATGAGGAACAATCATATCTTTGCAGTTGCAAACACACAAACCATATGTCTACATTGTGCGTAAATCTTACTTTGCAAACTGAGTCCCTACTTAATTGAAATCAGAATGTCTCAATCAAAATAAAATCATCAAGCTTTAATGAAGCACGAACTGTTGTATACGAAATTGGCTATAAAAATTAAGGCGAAACTACAATATTGGTCCCTTAAATTTACCTTGTGTGCCCAATTGGTATTTTAAGTTTGAAGTGAGCACAATTAGTCTCTTAAGTTTTAAAACTGAGTTGTATTGGTCATTTTACTAACTGCTGTTAACGGTATTACTTACATGGCTAATGAAACAATAACTTGGCATTTTTTTTAATAACGTGCCATGTTTTTAATTAAAAAATTACAAACTAAATTTACAAGTGAGAAAAAAATTCATTGGTACCAAATTAAAAAAATTCACTTGTACCAAATTAAAAATTCACTGATTCCCTTTGCTGCTTTAGCAGGTTCATCAGTTTTTTAGAATTTGCAAATGCTTGGGCACCACCAAGTCCACCCTACAAATATGCAGAATGTAGTTATGCTAAACAATTGTTTATTGCCAATTAGAAGCTAAATCCCCCTACTTACTGGCAAGACTTTTAGATTATATGAAAGATTAGTAGCCTCGTCAAGGAGCACATCTGCCACTAGTTTTACGTTATGAGAAGCAAGAATTTCTAGTTTATCCTCAACAGAGGGAGAAAGTATACTATGTTTCGGTAATACCAACTCAGAATCTATTTTGGTATTTCCTACCCAATAAATGAGTGACACTTGTTTCAAAAAACCACATCAGACTACTCCAATAAATGATTAATTTATCTCCCCGATAGTATAAAAGATTGTGATTAATTTATTGGAGTAGTTTGATGTGGATTTTTGAAGCAGGTGTCACTCATTTATTGGGTAGGAAATACCAAAACAGATGCCAAGTTGGTATTACCGAAACATGGTATACTTTCTCCAACAGAGGCCACCACAACATTTGCTTTCGCTTGTCAAAGAATATCAATGATCATCACAACTTCCATTTTCTCAGTGCCATTAGAAATAGGCACAAGAATCTGAAACAAAAAGCAAATGCAGATGCTCGTAATTCGTCAAAAACATTTTTCCTAACAAGATTTTAAAAAGAAAGATGCAAGCAATAAATAGAAGTGCTCCTAAGCATTGAACACCCACCCAACATGACAACACATCGGTGAAGACAAAAAGCAACAATACCTGAGAGGGTTTTCAATAAGGGGAGGAGGAGCGGCGAGGGTGAGGTATCAGTGGCTGTGCTAGCACGAAGACACAAAAGTGGCCAAGAAGGAAGAGTCGCTAGGAGGCAAGAGGCCACCATTGCCAGCAGAGGGAGGCAACAGGTTCAGTGGTTATGAGAGTCAAAATGATTTCAATTTCATCTAACATGGAAACTATTTTTTTTAATTTTTTAATTAAAAATATGCCACATCATTAAAAAAAAATGTCAAATCATTATTCCGTTAGCCACGTAAGCAACGCACTAACGGCAGTTAGTAACGTGGAAACTATTTTTTTAATTTTTTAATTAAAAATATGCCACATCATTAAAAAAAAATGTCAAATCATTATTTTGTTAGCCACGTAAGCAACAGACTAACGGTTGTTAGTAAAAAGACTAATAAGCCTCAGTTTTAAAACTTGAGGGACCAATTATGCTCACTTCAAAGTTAAGAGACCAATTGCACACATAGAGTAAACTTCAAGGATCAACAGTGTAGTTTCGCCAAAAATTAATTTAACAAAGTGATAGGGCTTTTAAACTGATTTTATATTATTTTCCTTCAAAACAAAATTTGAGAAGAAACAAACAATAAGTTTTTTCCCCCTTTCTCTGAGATGAAGTTATTGGTGATCAAATTTCATATATATATATAGAGAGAGAGAGAGATCCAACCTATGGCATTCGCTTTTGATGATAGCTCTTTATCACGAAACTAAGACATCAATCGTTTTTTAGTGTAGGCGGGAATCAAACTCCAGATCTCTTATTCAATAATTAGAAATTTTATCAGTTGTTAAAGGTGAGGTTTCATACATTTAATTCTTGGGAAAAAAATTAAGACATTTAATCATTATTATAAGGGTGAAGGGTTCATTGAGAAATGAAAGCACTCATTTAAAAAAAATGAAAAAGAAATGAAGGCACTAAATTAGTACAATAAGAAACTAGTTCCCGATATACTTAATTTTGCCTTCATTGTACTAGTAGCAATCTAATTTTGTATTATATAGTCAAATTTTTTATAACTCAACTAGTACTTCCTAGTATTTCCAACAAAGAATTGAAATCATCTTTCCCCCATTATAACTGTTAGAATAATTGAAGACTTAAGAAGAACAAGTTCAGTGAATTGTAGAAGAAGAGGTTTAGAAGAGGAAGAAGAAGGAATTTGCAGCCAAGGCAAACTTAAGCTGTAGTCGTTTGTATTGTAATTATAAACGACATGTCATTACTATAGTGCTTAGTTAGTTAATTAATTAATGCTTAGATGGCATGTGTCATGATTGTACTTGTTCCTTATTATTTGCTTTGTTTGTTAGTTAGGCTCTTCCCGCTTTCTGCTCTTAGTATATAACACAAAGTTTGTAATTACTCAATACCATGAATCATATTTTCACAAAATCTCAATTTCTATTTCAATCCCTAAACTCCATTGTTAAAGCTTTGAGCTTGCATAGTTTCTAACAATAACTACTGAATTATCAAAATATATAATTTTGTATTATATTATATTATTCTCTTTCAATATATAAATAATTAATAATCACAAATTACGAGCATTATAACTGTATAAATACTATGAAAATGTTACTATACTAAGCAAATATACAAATTAAAATTTCTACTTAGCAAAAAAAAAAAAAAAAAAAAATCCTATTAATTGCTAGAATTCACTCCAAATTAACTTTGCTGAACTAAAGCATGAAATAATGAGTCTTACTTTTATGCATGTTCATGTTTAGACTTTGGACCACTACTTCATCACCTTGGGAATTTTTCACAAACATTCATTTTTTTGATAATTTGACGTGACAATAAAGGCCGAGTTCAATATCTATGACATATTTGTAATTGAAATTTGTAACATGGCCCACGTCTGCAATCATAGCAGTCACCAACATTCTATTGAACGACGTGCCCTTTATTTCAAAGTCAGCTTTTAATAATTCATTTAGAATCTATTTGAAATTTACTTAATTGCTAGAATTCACTCCAAATTAACTTTGCTGATCTAAAGCATGAAATAATGAGTCTTACTTTGATGCATGTTCATGTTTAGACTTTGGACTACTACTTCATCACCTTGGGAATTTTTCACAAACATTGATTTTTTTTGATAATTTGACGTGACAATAAAGGTCGAGTTCAATATCTATGACATATTTGTAATTGAAATTTGTAACATGGCCCATAACTACAATTATAGCGGTCGCCAACATTCTATTAAACGACGTGCCCTTTAATTCAAATTCACTTTTTAATAATTCATTTAGGGTCCGTTTAAAATTTACTTATTTTATTAAAATTGAAATTTTTTTGTTGAAAGTACGGTAGATAAAAGTAAAAAGTCAGCTTATTTTACTATTTATTTTATTTTTGCTACTATTCATGGGTCCCATTATGCTATTTTAGCTAACTTTTACATTTATTTACAGTACTTTCAGTAAAAAAATTTCAGTTTCAGCAAAATCAGCGGATCCCAAACAGATCCTTAGTGTGTGTTTCGAAAAAATTATTTTTGCCAACTTATTTTACTATTTAGCTTATTTTTGCTACTATTCATGGGTCCCACTGTACTTTTTGATACTATTCATGAGTTCCACCATACTATTTCAGCTAACTTTTACCTTTATTTACCATACTTTTAACAAAAAGTTTTCAATTTCAACAAAATAAGTGGATCCCAAACAGAGAAAGCCACTTATTGGTTTGAAGTGCTCTTGTAGAGTTAAGAGGAATTGAAGGTAGTCGAAGATGTCATTACTGTATCTATCACAATGGGAAAGAGACTTTTGATAATAGCTCTTTTACACTAGAGTAACTTTTATCTTTATCTACCATATTTTCAGTAAAAAGTTTTCAATTTTAACAAAATAAGTGGATCTCAAACAGAGAAAGTCACTTATTGGTGTGAAGTGCTCTTGTAGAGATAAGAGGAATAGAAGGTAGACGAAGATGTCATTACTGTATCTATCACAATGGGAAAGAGACTTTTGATAATAGCTCTTGCACACTGGAGCCCGGAGAAGTCGGGATCCGGATCCTCTCCATTCCAATATGAAATGGAGAGTGTCCAGTTAAAGGCTGAGATTGATTTAAAATCAATCTATGGCCTAAAATCAGCCACGCCATTTAAAATACACTTAACAGAGCTGAGTTACTTAACGTTAGTTTTCAACGTTTATCTCTCTCTCTCTTCTCACTTTCTTAGTCTCTCTCATTCTTCTGTCTCTTCTCACTTTCTCGGTCTCTCTCATCAAAACTCCATGGCTCCTCTCTCTCACTTCAACCGAGTTTCTCCCTCACTCTCCCTAGCGCTCCACTCTCTCAACCCCGACTGCGCCTCCACCGATCTCTCCACCTCCACGCTTGCTCTCTACCTCTCCCTCCACCCCGTCGCTTCCCACATTCCTAACTCAAACCCATAAGCAAAAACAAAGAAAAAACAGTATATAGTAACTTACCAGCTGAGATCCTGACCCCACACACTTGCACCCTTTTTAGACCCAGATCAGAGAGAGAGTAAGGGTTGGGGTTTGGAGAGAATCGGGTGTTTGAGTGAGAATTTGATGCTTTTCAGACCCAAATGGGTTAGGGTTTGGATAGAAACGGGTAAGAGAGAAGTTGATGCTCAATCTCCATGGTTACAGCTAGCAGCCACCGTGATCTGCTCCACCAATTCCGGTGGTGGCTCTAGTAAAGTTCCCCTGTCTCTCTCTTTGATTTTTCATTCTTTTAATTTTCTCAACAAAAAAGAAGATTTTTTAATTTTTTGTATTGTATTAGGATTTCTTTTTCTTTTGATAAAGAAACTGAATTCCCTGTTGTACTTGGGAAAAAAATAATGTGGAATTTGTGTTATTCGGTACAGTTTGTGTTCAAGTGAAAAGACAACAAAAAAACAAAATCTGTATGTATACTAAAGTAAATGATGATTTACCTATGATACTAAATCTATGATTGAGCCGAATAGTTTTGTTGAATTTGATCAAAGTAGATCTATTTGAAAGACTGGTGAGAACTGATGGTCAAACTCCCTCATACAGGGAGCTGTGAAGTGCCATTGGGTTAGCTATACTTATGATTTGATTGTACTCCTTAGCAATTAGCTGATATCTTAGATTGATACGGAGGCTTTAGGATTTATCTTGTTCTAGTACATACTGGTTTAATAATTGGTTGTTTTTTGGGATTGTCTTGTTTGTTTCCAAAGTGTTATTTCTTCAAAATGTGTTTTTAGTTGGCTAAAGGTTGAATTTTTATTTTGTGCTTGTTTTATGTCTTTCATGAAAAATCTAATTTGTAAACAGTGGCCAAAAGGCCATTGGCTATAATTGAGAAGAATAGTTTGTTAAATTTGATCGCAAATTAGCTTCATTTGAAACAATGGTGAGAACAGGCATCAAAGTGCTACAAGGTTAGCTCTACTTATGATTTGGTTATACTCCTTAGCAGTTAGCAGATATGGGGGCTTTAGGATTTATCATAACTTATTAGATATTGGTTGATTTTTGGGACTCTCTTGTTTGTTTCCAAAGTGTAAGCAAACTTGCAGCACTACCTCTTGCACAGAAAAAATAAAGTTCTTTTTTTGCTAGAGACATGCTTTCTTGTAGCTAAATTCATGGGCAGTATTTGGGTACAATTCCATTATCATGATCAACTTGTGAATATTTAGGTAGTTTTAGTTGAATTATGGCTTGGAGTTTTGTGTAGCAAAAAGGCTTGATACAAATAGCTCAAGCTTGTGACTTTCAAGCTACTCACTGTGAAGCAAACGAATCCCTGCTTGATCTAATTTTTATGTTTTAGCTATTCCCATAAAAGTTTCAAGTCCTTCAAGGTGATTGGATTAGTTGTAAATGGATGTGATGGTGATGATCGGCAGTTATTATTACCATTAAAGTAATGCATGATAGGAAATTTTTTTGGACTTATTATCATTTATCAAGTTTCTTTACTGCTAGATCAAGTTTTTTGGAAATTTTGATATATGTTTATCAATGAAATCACTCTTTTGTTCTTTTGTCAGGTTGAATGGCATGATTATAGGTATGCTATTCTTCTTTTGATCATTGAGAGCGAGAATAGGAGAGTGCTGGAGGGATTTGTGAAGACCATGAAGCTGGCTTTGTTCACGATTTTTTTTATTTTTTTTGGGGAGAAATTGTTCATGAAATTTTAGATATAAAGAACATGACTCGTATCTATTTTAGTTGGGATCAAAATCAAGATGTAGCTATTTTGGCTTTCTTGAAACACTGAAATCACATATTTATATTGTAAAGCTAATTTAGCTAAGTTATAAAGCCTTTTTGTTTTGGGTTTTGTTCATTTGGTTGTGGATAAAAATTTCAATGAATTTTTGTTGTCTTTGAGAAGAAATTACTAGCTTTTATTCGGTTTGATTGTGCCTTTTATATAAATACTTTGTAATGACTGATTTGGAGTCACTGAAGCAATTAAGGATTAGTTTCTTAAAGATTTATAAGATACTTAAAAGCAATCCTAACATATTTATTGCTAACAAAATCAAAGGCCATAGCTTGGAGAAACTAGCACGGTTACATATTACTTGTGCAACAATTTTACTTCTTTAAGATAAGCAATATGAGGTGGAATACTATTAGCCACAAAAATTTTATAGTAGATGCTGTAGATGCTCCTCAACTAAGAATGGTCATGCTTCAATTTTTTTGCTGTATGACCGATGCTTTTAAAGCCAAAAGTTAAAAATCAAATTATTATTAGAAATCCGTCAACAACAAATAGAATGCATCTTGAAGTTAAGCACTAACAGCTAAGGATTCTTTGAAATTTTATTTTAATACAAAACAAGAAAAAGGAAAGGGAGAGAGTTAAAACCATTGCACTATTCATAAGCTCAAGTGTGCAATCTCAGGTGGAAAATCTGCTACTGATTGTGTGGAAAAAAAAAATCCACAATACTCTATTGTAGGAAAGTGAGAATACCATGTGAGAGAACAATTAGTACCTAAATATAAATAATTACTACTAAGGAAAAATTACTGTGAAACAAATCATATTTTGCTATCATTTCTAGTAAATTTTTTATATAAGTACAATCAACCTGAATTTATTAACCAAATAGAAAATTAAAAGGGATAAAAGATTCAAAACATTATTTTTCCAGTACTAATCACATGTAAGTAGTGATGGTTTATATGGCAATTACAAGAAATATTCTGTTACATTGAAGCTCCAACTTCATCTGAATTCACTGCAGCTCCATTAGGGGCATCATCTCCATGTAGCTGAGCAGAAACATCGTTTATGGCTGAATTCAATTGAGCAATCTTCTCTGTTAATATTTTGTGGGTTCTCTGTAGTCATCACACCACCAATGCAATATCAATGCATTGCAAACATTTTTAAAAAAATGATAACTAAAACAATATCAATAATAGTTAAAAAAGGATGAAAATACAAGTTAACACAAACAATTTGTATAGTGTTTCTTTTTCTTTTTTTCTTTTTTTTATTGAAGCACAATTCATAAAGCTTACTTATACATACGAACCATTATATTTTTCTTGTTTTTCTTATGACAACCAACCATAACTAGGCCTTTATTTGTAACCAAAAAGACTTTACTTTCAAAGCTGAACACATTAACAAACATGCATACACACATAATGAATAATTTAAAGGATTGCAAATGCAGGAATAGCTTCTCACCTCCAAAGTTTTCTCCTCATCATATATAAATTTTGGCAATTTCCTCATCAGATCTTTTCTGTCAGCTCCAGCAAGTGCTTTGCTTATCTACAAAAACTAAACTCATCAGTACTTCAGCATAAATTTTTTTTGAAAAATAAATAAATAAACAGTGCATCTGAGCTGTTAATTGTAAGAACAGTATATAAACCACATCAATAGCCCAAA
The DNA here is from genome assembly GCA_023055345.1 of Quercus wislizeni. NCBI lineage: Eukaryota > Viridiplantae > Streptophyta > Magnoliopsida > Fagales > Fagaceae > Quercus > Quercus wislizeni. Next base: position 39,613,715 of record JALGQJ010000006.1, on the reverse strand, counting down.
AGTAAATCAATAGCCCAATACTTACTAATGCATCACATGGCTGTTTAATTAGGCCAAATAATTACATACATTAACATATTTCTTGATACTATGACTTTAAATGAAATATTTTTACTCTATAGGCTCAAAAATGTGACAAAAACACATTTATTACTCCAATTAATTAGAACCTAAGGAGACAGATGCACAACCCTCTCATTACAAATCCACTAACAAAGATACTTGCACAATTTGGTTTTCCATCAAATAAACCAGATTTTAGATCATTGAAGTGTCAAAACGAACACATACACTACTCTACTTAATTGATAACCTAGGGAAACATAGACACCCAAGACCAAATAAGTTGGATTTCAGTAGGTATATTTTCTCAAACATCTTCAGTGCATTTCACAACTCAAACCACAATAGTAACATAGGGAACGAGAAAAAACTGATCCATTGTGACAAACTTCAAACTCAGAAATTATTATCAAGCTAAGAATCATAGTTCTGTTTCAGTGAAAGAAACTAAGGAATAAGAAATGGATACTCTTAGGCAAAGAAATCAGGATTAGAGGAAAAAAACATAGATTTAGTATCATAGGTAAATCATCATTTACTTTAGTATACATACAAATTTTGTTTTTTTGTTGTCTTTTCACTTGAACACAAACTGTACCGAATAACACAAATTCCACATTATTTTTTTCCCAAGTACAACAGGGAATTCAGTTTCTTTATCAAAAGAAAAAGAAATCCTAATACAATACAAAAAATTAAAAAATCTTCTTTTTTGTTGAGAAAATTAAAAGAATGAAAAATCAAAGAGAGAGACAGGGGAACTTTACTAGAGCCACCGCCGGAATTGGTGGAGCAGATCACGGTGGCTGCTAGCTGTAACCATGGAGATTGAGCATCAACTTCTCTCTTACCCGTTTCTATCCAAACCCTAACCCATTTGGGTCTGAAAAGCATCAAATTCTCACTCAAACACCCGATTCTCTCCAAACCCCAACCCTTACTCTCTCTCTGATCTGGGTCTAAAAAGGGTGCGAGTGTGTGGGGTCAGGATCTCAGCTGGTAAGTTACTATATACTGTTTTTTCTTTGTTTTTGCTTATGGGTTTGAGTTAGGAATGTGGGAAGCGACGGGGTGGAGGGAGAGGTAGAGAGCAAGCGTGGAGGTGGAGAGATCGGTGGAGGCGCAGTCGGGGTTGAGAGAGTGGAGCGCTAGGGAGAGTGAGGGAGAAACTCGGTTGAAGTGAGAGAGAGGAGCCATGGAGTTTTGATGAGAGAGACTGAGAAAGTGAGAAGAGACAGAAGAATGAGAGAGACTAAGAGAGTGAGAAGAGAGAGAGAGACAAACGTTGAAAACTAACGTTAAGTAACTCAGCTCTGTTAAGTGTATTTTAAATGGCGTGGCTGATTTTAGGCCATAGATTGATTTTAAATCAATCTCAGCCTTTAACTGGACACTCTCCATTTCATATTGGAATGGAGAGGATCCGGATCCGGAGAAGTCGTAGGTACTGCTTAATCTAATGTCTTTCATATTCAATAAATAAAAGATAAATTAAAAAAAGGAAAGAAAGATTTGTCAACAAGCGGGGATAGCTTAGTTAAGACTGAAGATCTGGAAGTAGCGTGTTCGGTCCACGATCACCACATTTTTGTTCATCTTTTTTATCTTGTCTTGGGCTTTAGTTCTTTGCTTTGTAATAAATGGGCCATTTTGTACAAGCTCAACTTGGGTTCGTCCTTATTAATTTGCTACTATGGAAAAAGAACGGTCCTTATTAATTTGCGACTATGGAAAAAGAAAAGAATGATTGAGATTTGAGAATCAAAAATTTCCTCTTGACCCTATAATTTTATTTTATTTCCCCCCCCCCCCCCCCCTTCCAAAAATAGGCGAGTTTTGAAGAGAAAAATTAATAAAAATAGAGATGGATTTAAGTTACAACTGGTATAACTCTACAAGAGTTACATATTTTTTAAACTATAGATTAAAAAAGAAGACATATTTATTTATTATATGATTAAATACTTACCTAATTAATACTTTCCACATTATTTCTTTCCTCATTAAATATTTCTCGTCTCTCTTTCTCTCTTTATTACTCCTTCCGTCTCACTTTTTTTGTCCTGTTTGAAAAGTCAAACTTTTTAAGGGAACATTATTTATTATCTTGTCTACCTTTTAAAAATGTATAAGTTTCCAAAACTACCCGTAAAATTTTTTATCAAAAAATTGAATTAGTAAATTAATATGGGTATATTAGGAATATTAGTAAAATAATGACTTTTATTTTTAGAAACAGGACAATATTTTAAGACATCTCAAAATGGAATAGAGGATAAAAAAAGTGGGACGGAGGGAGTAATTCATTCTTTCCTTTTTCTTTGAGTTTTTTTTTTTTTTTTTTTGAGAAACTTTTTCTTTACAATTCCTCATACATTTCTACTCAGTTTGAAAATTAGTGCGGCTACCTAATGCTATGGAGATTTTTTTTTTTTTTTTTTTTGAGAAAGTGCTATGGAGAAGTTAATTTCAAGTAGGTGTCCATTTTTTTATTATTTTCTCCAACAAGTTGGTTTCCATTTTTTATTACTTTCTCCTACAAGTTAACGTTAGAACTTAGAAGTGGTTTCATTGTTACAGATTTATTTGTTTACAGTGATGTGGCTATTAGGAGTTCTTGTTTATTATTGTTTAGCGTCTTGGTTAGTTGTTAACTGAGAGCATGTTCGTTTGGATAAAGCAAATTAATGAAAAGAACAAAATAAAATTTTAAAGGAGCAAGTACTATTTAGTATCTGAATTCCTAACAATTTCTCCCCAAAAAAAAAAAAAAAAACCAAGTCCAGGGATAGCCATGATTTGATCATTTGAATTTCTTGCAAATAGATTTGTACTGAAGTTTCTACCCACACCAAAATTATATAGTGCTCTTTAACAGTTGGAAAGAAAAAAAAAATGATATTATGCTCTATGGATAGAAAGAAAAAGGAAAAAAAAAAAAGATATGGAAAGAATTTAATAAGGAGAGAGAGAGAAAAATTGTAGTATTAATTAGGTAATGAGGGGAAAAGGAATAGCATTTAATGATTTTTTTTAAAATCATTAAATCTTTTAAAAATCTACGGTGTAAAAAAAGTGTAACTTTTGTAAAGTAACATCAGGTGTAACTTGAACCCATCTCATACATATATATATATATATAGAGAGAGAGAGAGAGAGAGAGATCATGTGTATTTAATTTTATATTCACATCATATTAAGTTATAGGAGAATTGATGTAACCCACACTAGGTTATCCTAATCATTAATTATGTATATTCATAATTATAAAATAATATGAGTGATAAATAAAGATAGCATCTTCTAATAATAAATAGTCCTACATATATATGATGAAATTGGTAGCAACTAACAATAAATCTTTGATACAAGGAGTATATAAGAAGATAAATGCTAACAGATACTCTTAGGGTAATGGTTAACAATCCATTTAAAGAAATTTTTTATGGGAAAAGAAAAAAAAGTAATTAATTATTATTATTATTTTTTCATAAAAGTGGTGTCAAAAATTTTCTAAAATTGATTGTTTACCATTTCCTTAAGGGCACTCGTTAGTAGGGCTGTCCACGGGTAGGTCCGGAACCGACCCGATCACTTCGAGTTTCCCATGTTTAAACCCGTCGCCGACTGGTGAACAGAGTCGATTCGGGTGGTCAAATTTTCATTGGGTACAGATCGGTCCTCGTTCAGTTTTGGGTTGTGAGAAAATTTGTCAGATTTTGCCTAAAGCCGCTGGATCTAGCAAGACCTGACCGAATCTTGACGAGATCTCGACGGATCTCGAAGAGATCAGGCTGAATCTTAGCGAGATCTGGCTGGATCTCAATGAGATCTCGGCATATCTCAAAGAGATTAGGCTGAATCTTAATGAGATCTTGCCTGATCTCTTCTAGTTCAAGCTGGATCTTGACAGGTTGGATAGAAAACATCGACGAACCACTATTATTAATGGTGAACGGCAACTTTCCGGTTAGTATACAGTTGGGTCGGTTGAAAATCGGCTTCTCAGCCTTAAACCTGCCAATCGACCTACCATTTTCGGGTTCAGGGGGTAGAGACCCGCCGCCGACCGTCACCGATGTCGGGTCGGCCGGTCCTTGAGTCGGATCGGACGGATTGGGCAGGTGAGTTGGGTCCCGGTTTTGTTTGGACACCCCAACCCGTTAGCATTACCCAACGTTAAAAATTGAGGGTCCCTAGCTTATATAATTAGCCTTTGAAAGGGTTTGTGTTGAATGTTTTTATCAAAGGGTTTTAGACATAAGTTAGAAGAATTCTCTCTAAATTTGAGTTTTCTTTTTAAAGCTTTTGAACTATCAAGAATTCAAGACTGAAGGAATATCTTTAATTTCTTTAATTAATTTCAATGCATTACAATTTACAAATATATCAGACTCCTTTAAAAAAATATTGACTTCCTTTCACTTAGAACAAGATGATACTCTTACATATGCTTGTATATATGGCTATATAAGCTTAAATAGCAAGAAGGTCCCTCAAATTCATTGGAAAAGAGTAATTTGATGTATCATGATACATATTATCCACAATGATGTGAGCAGCAGCTTCTGTAGGATGGTATGCATCCCATAAGTCGTGGTCATTTCTATTGGGCAATAGGCCAAAAATAGATCACAAGGAAACACAGCACGAAGGTGGCCAAGCCCGCAACATGCAGTTTGGACCTCTATAAATCCTGTCATCAAAAATACCTTTAAAGGATAGATACACAACTTTTCTATTAAAAAAAAAATAGAAGCTATTTGTAGTATATTTTATACAATTTTTTTAATAAATACAATATAATTTCAATGTATAAGGTCGCTCCAAGATGATTTATCATCAAGCTAAAATACCAAATTATATTTGGTATAAACATGGTTTGAATCATAGATCTTTTATTCGACAACAAAGACATTTACTAGTTGAAGTATAACCCACATTTTATTACATTTTCTAAAAAATTTCGATAATCGAAATGTAACATTTGTGATTTGATAATAAAAGTGAAAAGGAGACTTGTACACAAAATATGTGTACAAGTTGTGCCTACTTAACCAAATACAGAATTTAGCTTCTTCTTTTTTGGCTTGTCGAATCAAAGCAATCAACATTAACCTTTTTTTTTTTTTTTTTTTTTTTTTTGAGATAAAAGATAGAACTTTAATTAACCTTGTTAAAGGGCCTATGAAGATTTAACTAAGCACAATAATTTGCAAAAAAAAAAAGAAAAAAAAAAAGAAAAAAGAAGAAGCAAAGTGATAGGGCTTTAAAAGGTGATTTTATAAATTTAAGGCCTTCATTCATTATACTTCGCACACCAGTAATTTATTTCAGCATCGCATTCATCTGTGTAAATATCTTTTCTTATTGAAGGGCAGCATCCAATTGAACCAACGCCAACAATCGCAAATTTACGTGCACCAAAATCGTATATACGCTGTCAACAAATTATGTGAAAATTATAATGAAGAACAAATAACCGAAATTTTCTTTCCTAGTACATGTTGAAGACAAAAGAAACTTGTAAAGGCTTGAGTTCAGGGATAACCAACACGACAGCACAAGACAAGCAAAACGGTGAAGCTTAAATTAGTATTGTGAAACGCATCGTTTCATTTAAAACAACACACTGTTTTGAATAACACAGAGCCAAAGTACAAGACACGCTGCAAACGGTGTCGTTTACTCTATTCAAGTTTCCGTTAGCGTTGGCGTGAAAAGTTGTTACTGAGCTGTGTCTGTTTTTGTGATTTACGAGCTTGATCCACATAATTTGGATCTAATTATTGTTCAGTTAAGAGTGGTAGAGTGAGTGTATAAATAGTGAGTTGTTGATCAGTTGTAATGTTAAGCAAGATTTTTTTTTCATTCATAGAAATTTTCTCTCTCTTTCTCACTCTCTCTCTTGTGTTCTTCACTGATCTTTCTTCTTCTTACTTTCTCTGTGGTAATCTTGCTTCTGTTTTGAGATTCATAATATCAAGAATTTCTTCATAGTATCAGAGCTCGAATCGATCCTTACTCAGAGCACAACTATGGCAGCCTCAAGTTCTACAATGGCGTCCTCTTCTACATCTTCAAATTCCTCAGTGAATTTGATGAATCAACCATTGTTACTTCTCTCCAATATGTCAAATATGATGACAGTGAAACTGGACAATACAAACTATATTATTTGGAAACACAAAATTACAATAGTGTTGGAGACTTACTCTTCGTTTGAACTGTTAAAAGGACCTCAGCTAGTTCCTAATAAATTTCTGAAAGATCTTTCTGGTGCTTACACCACGATCTTGAATCCAGACTTCTTGATCAGGAAATCTAAGGAGAAGGCATTGTTGACCTTCATGAGTTCAACCTTGACTCCATCAATTCTTGGCCTCATTGTTGGTTGTACCTCAGCTATGGAGGTTTGGAAGGTCTTAGAGAACAGATTCTCTTCGATCTTTAGGTCACACATTATGAATCTTAAAGGTGAATTGCATAATCTAAAGAAGGGCACTGATTCTTTAGATCTATATTTGTAGAAAATTAAAGTAGTAAGAGACAAACTTCTTGCAGTTGGAGTGGTTATAAATGATGAAGAACTCCTCCACATTGCAATTAAGGGACTTCCCAAAGAATACAATGCCTTCAAGTCTGCTATAAGGACCAGAAGTGCAAAATTGAGCTTTGATAAGCTCTCTACTATGCTTAATGCTGAGGAAGAATCTCTGAATGAAGACCTAGATGTTAAAGACCCAGTCTTTGCCATGGCATCAACTACTCCAAAGCTTAACAATAGTGGTTACAATCAAGCTTTCAATAGAGGCAGAGGTAGAGGCAACTACAACAACATGGGTGGTAAAGGAGGTAAAGGACAAAGTAACCAACCATCTCAATATTAGCACATCAATCAATTTCAGCAAGCTCAACCTAATGTTGGTACAAGGTCAGAGAGGCCATCTTGTCAAATTTGTGAAAATTAGGCCATATAGCTCTAGATTGTTACCATAGGATGGACTATGCCTATCAAGAGAAGCATCCACCTACCAAACTTGCAGCAATGGCCATTGCTTCCAATGCCTGTCTCATTCAAGACTAGCTCTGGCTTGCTGACAGTGTTGCCACATACCATGTCACAGCTAGCCTCAGTCACCTCAACTTCCCAAAGCCTTACAATGGTCAGGATCACCTCACTGTAGGAAATGACCAAAATCTCCCTATTACACACACTGGTAATGTTCATATACCCCTTACTAAATCAAATATTCATCTCAATAATGTTCTTAGGGTTCCTTCCATTGCATCAAACCTTGCCTCAGTTCATAAACTTTGTCATGACAATAATTGTTGGTGCTATTTTGATGAAAATGTCCTTTCCATTCAAGCTTTGGCCACAGGGAAGGTTCTGTACCTGGGCAATAGTGAAGATGGAGTTTATCCCATCTATCCTCAAAAGGCTTCTCAGCTTTCTTTGCCTTCTAAGGTCTACAGCAATGTTGCTAGTATTTCTGTTGTCAATAAGTCTCTTTGGCACAAGAGACTTGGTCATCCTCATGATCAAGTACTAAAACTTTTAATTCCTGATGTCAGTTTAGTTTTGAATAAGTGTAATTATGTTTATCATACTTGTACACACTTTTTGTATGGCAAAATGCATAATCAATCTTTTCCAAATTCTCAGTTTGTTGCCTCTTCTCCATTTAAACTTGTGCAGTTAGATTTATGGGGTCCTGCACCTATAAATTCTATTGATGGCTTTAAATACTATGTTCTCTTTGTTGATCATTATACCAAATTTATATGGCTTTATTTGCTTAAGTCTAAGTCTGAGGTTTTTACCAAATTTACTCATTTTAAGGCCATGATTGAAACTCATTTCTCTGCAAAAAATCAAGATTTTCAGGTTAGATGGGGGTGATGAATATACCTCTAATGATTTTAAAACTTATCCAATGCAACAAGGTATCATTCACCAGCTCTCTTGCCCTTACACTCCAAAAACATAATGGTCTTGTTGAGAGAAAACACAAACATCTTATTTTGTCTCAAGCTTTTATCCCTTCTTTATATTGGTCATATGCTATTAAAACAATTGTTTCTTTAATCAACCTACTTCCTACCTCAGTTATGAATTTTAACTCTCCTTTGTTCAAGTCATATTCCACAAGACCTGACCTCTCACAGCTTAAGGTCTTTGGCTGTGCTTGTTATCCAAATTTTAGACCCTACACCACTCACAAGCTTGAACCTACGACTGTGGAATGCATCTTTCTTGATATCAAGTCTACTAGTTTCAAAGGTTACCTATGTCTTGATATCAAGTCTAAACGTCTCTACATCTCAAGGCATGTTGTTTTCAATGAGTCCAAATTTCATTTCTCCACTCTCGCTGTCTCTACATCTGCCCCCACTTCTTCCCATGTTCCTTTTGATACCCTTTGGCTTTCAAATCAGTTATATCTCCATTCCCTCAATCATCCTTCACTTCTAGGTGCTTTTCCTGCTCCTGTCTCATCCCAGTCTTGTCTTACTCTCTCAGATACACCCTCTAATCCTATGTCTTAGCCTACTTCCTCACTCTCTCTACCTGAGTCTGCTCCATCTCAATCATATCCACCTGCTACTGCCCTTCCACAACCAACTGCCTTAAACCATCATCCTATGCAAACCAGATCCAAGAGTGGGATCACTAAGCCTAATTCCAAGCCATGTTACAAAGTAGTTCTTGACTACAACTTTACTGAACCACCTAAGCAGTGTGTAACACATGGGTCGGGGACCCCTATCTGAATCCCCATAAGTACAATAATGACTCTTAGTGGAGTCAAAAGTTTGTAAAAGTGTGAACTTTATTAAAGTGTGGGCATCCTTCGGTGCCATAATTGTAAAAGAGAATCTTTTAGTGCGAATTGCTAGCTGTCGATGGGGCCCAATGAGCACCCGAGCTACTTTTCATATTAATTTTCTCTATATAAGCATGTAATCCATAGTAGGCAAGACACACAAGAGAACCTTGAGTGACTTACTACTTTTAAGCTTCCGCAATAAAAGTTTGAAAGTTTGTGGTATTCTCTGAATTTTCTTAAAGTTCTTTTCTCAGAGTTTAGTCTTAGATCCATAGTAAGGGCCAAAATTCCGAGCTGTCGATGGGGCCCAATGAGCACCCGAGCTACTTTTCATATTAATTTTCTCTATATAAGCATGTAATCCATAGTAGGCAAGACACACAAGAGAACCTTGAGTGACTTACTACTTTTAAGCTTCCGCAATAAAAGTTTGAAAGTTTGTGGTATTCTCTGAATTTTCTTAAAGTTCTTTTCTCAGAGTTTAGTCTTAGTCTTATACGTTCTAAGTTTGATTGAAATTTATTTCAATCATTTAATTTTACTTTGGTTTAATTGAGTCTTCTATATTTCAAATTTATTCAATTTGGACATTTTGTCTAATTCTGCTAAAATTTTTCTATTAAGTATACAATTAACTAATAAAATAAAATTTGATTTTTTTTAATGGCAATTTTTTAACAAAATTGGATAAATGGCCTGAATTGAATAAATTTGAAATTTAAAAGACTCAATTTTTTGAATGAAAGTAAAACTAGAGAATTGAAATAAATTTCAACTAAACTTAGATAGTATAATTTGCATTTTAACCTAAATTTTATTTTTGTTTTTGTAACCAAGTAATGATATCATTTTTGGGTAAAAGTTAAATTATAATGTTGAACTAACTGGTATTAATTTTTTGGTTCTCGTTAATGGGTGCAGTCATTTGTTAATGAGTCATTTTAGGAAAGTTTTAATATCATTTCTATGGAAAATATAAAAAAAATTTCAAAAAAGTTAGTTAAGTTTTTCTTTTCCCATGAAAAGTTTCTAAAAATAGTTCCTAAATTAATATCTTTAGGATATTCATTAACTTTTTCATAAGTTTTATAGGTTAACAAGTGCTTTTAGGGCATTTGTTAATTGACAATTTTAAAAAACTTTTAATACAACTTTCATGGAAAATATAAAAAATGTAAATTTTTTTTTTCTTTACTATAAAAAGTTTCTAAAAATAATTACTAAATCAATACTCTTAAAGCATTTGTTAACTTTTACTTTATAAAAAGAGAAAATTATTGTATACTCCCGAAGTACTATAAATACGTACTCCCTCCTCTCACATGAACGGTGAGTCCCACTAATTAAATTCATAGTAGGACTCATCATTCATGTGAGAGGAGGAAGTACGCATTTATAGTACTCCGGGAGTAACTAATGATTTTCCTATAAAAAGAAAGGTCATGACTCATGCTAACGGATGTCCTTAGAATAATGGTTAACAATCCATTATAAGAAAGTTTTGGCACTATTTTTATAAAAAATGAAAAAAACTGTTAAAATATTAATTTTTTTCACATAAAAACTTTCTTTAAATAAATTATTAATCATTATCTTAAGAGCATTCGTTAGCATATACTTAAAAAGAATATTTTGTTACTCTTTTTTCTTTTTCTTTTTCTTTTTTTTGTTGTTGTTGTTGGGGATGGAATACTTTGTTACCTCTAATTATACAGTTATTGAAAGAGCCATTCAATCCACATATTCTTTTGGAGTGCTCTTCCCGCGGAGTCTGGTCTGGAGGAACGAAAGTAAGCGAAGATGTCATTACTTCCAATCACAATGGGAAAGAGAGATTTTGATAAAAATTGCCGCAGATTCGTGGAATTTAAGATGCTGCTGCAGCTCTCCATTCACATCAGAAAAGTAGTCTACTTGCTTTGTCAAAGATAATGACTGATCCTACATACAAATATCGAAACAAAAAGGTAATCAACAAGCAGCGGGGATAGCTCAGTTGGGAGAGCGTCAGACTGAAGATCTGAAGGTCGCGTGTTCGATCCACGCTCACCGCATTTTTTTGTTCTTCATTTTTATCTTAGGCTTTTAGTTCTTTGCTTTGTAAATGGGCCTACAAGCTCAACTTGGGCCCACCCATATCTTGTATTTTTCTTTAAAATTCTCGATTATGCAATTATGGGAATGAGAATTTATTAATTATTATTTTTTAAGGAGTAGTGTACAAGAAAAAGGAAAAAGTAGTACTAGTTTTTGTTTCACTCACCTGTTTATCTGTGTCATCAAAGATTCCGGCACCTCCGGATGCAAAGCTAACACCATTAAGAAAATTTTCATTACTCTTGTTGGATATCATAGATAAATATGGTGGTGAGGTTGGCAAGCTCACTATCTCAGCTGCCCAAAAATTTTATTCATTTCAAATTGATGTTTTGAAAACCAAACAATATTATTAATCAACATGTCCACCTCTATTTTTAATGAAAATGATAAACCCATATCATAAGAGAAGGTCCTCTATTCTTGGATAAGCTTTTATGACATGGAAAGGAAGAATAAAGAACCTAATATTAACATTAGGATTGAGATCATGTGCAATTACCTCTCTCTTCTCTCACAAAATTTTTTATCACATCTACTTTTTAATTTTAACTTTTTAACTATTTTTTTTACTTTACTTAATGGTTAAGATTGAAAGCTGTTTTTTTCAACTCTCAATCTCAGTCACCCTTGATATTGCACTTGATCTCAATCCCTAACATACAAATAAGAGACAAAATAAGGAATAAGAACTGAATTTGAAACAACCATACAATAAACAAGAAAAAAAAAAGGTGAATTATCAATATGAATTTAAGTTTTGAAGTGGAAGTTCTAGCAAACATTAAAGGTGGATTATCTATTATCTACTTTTGTATTTTGATTGAATTACCTAGAAAATCTGCAGCATTCTTGCCATTACTAAAACTCCCGGTGAAAACTTTGTTAGGAAAATCTATGCCGTAGTGGGAAAAGTCTGCCTCGTTCATGGAGAACTTTAGGTGATTGTTGTTGCCAACATCCACTAAGGAGTCTCCAAATATGAACATCGCGGGGGCCTTTTGAGCTTGTGAATAAGTGAACATGAAGATGAAGATAGAGAGGATGATTAATATCACTAGGATATTATTGTGAGCCATTCTAAGAGTGTAAGAGAACTCTCTCTCTCTCTCTCTCTCTCTCTCTCTCTGCAAATTTGTTTTGTGCTATGTTGATATAGTAAAGACTTGGGTAGTGTTTTATACCCCCCCGGGGACTATTTTCTATGTGTATTTTATTTTGGATCACTTTATTATATAAATTTTCAAAACAAATACTTCACAATATTGGCTCTCTTTAAAGTCAAAACAAATACAAGGACGGCAATCTTTCTACCTTTTGGTAAAAGGATAGGATTATATATTAAGTGTCCAACATATACAAATTGCACTAGTCTAATAATAGATTAATAAATAATAATAAAAAGTAGAGAAGTTTTAAACTTTCCATAAGTACTCAAAATACAAACATGATGGACAAGTTCAGTGCAAACTAAAGGATTAGTTAAGAGAAGATTTCAAAACAACTAGAGCATCAACATATTTTTTTAGATTCCAGATTGATATGTTGGATAGAAAACCTGCTAGGGCCTAGCGAAAATGTTTCTGTTTGGAGTATGTGTCCTAGAATGTTCAAAGTACAAGATTTTTCGATTTTATAATTTAAAAAAGAAAAATTAAGTTTGATGGGTCCAGCCAAAACCCCGGAATCGTCCAGAGTCGCAGATGAGGACGATCGACACCTTGGGATCGTCATCTCAATAATGGTCGTCGGTCCAAGATAAGCTGTATCACCCCCGTCCATCTCAGGGCCGTTACGGAACATTTACTCCCCTTTACTGCCGTTGAAAGAACAGCTCACCATTAGCCCATCGCCGAGACGTTACAAAGAGGGAATGAATATCACCTTTAATGTTCCAACGGACAAAAGAGAAGAATGCCTGCAGGTATATATAAACGGGAGCCCCGGAAGGAAAAAGAGTAAGAAAAACACTCAAACACACAGACACATTGACACCTACCAAGCACAGCTTTTCTTGAGTTACTCATTCTAACTTTGGCATCGGAGGCTCTGTGGCAGGCACCACACCGGTGCAAGATAGCTCCCTTTTGACTATTCTCAGGATCAGGATATAGGAGGACGATTTCAATCTGGACGATCTTATTCGACTGACGATATGAACATCATCAGTTTGGCGCCGTCTGTGGGGACTTTATTACTTTATTACTCCTCAACTGTAGAGCATCATTCTACCCAGTACAACGCTCCAGATGGAATCCACTCCTAGCCAGGACCCCGCCGCGTTGGCGGTACAGGTCCAGTCGCTCACAGCCATGGTGGAAGAACTTACCAGGCAAAACCAGGAGATGAGGCAGCAGCTGCAACAGGAATAGAATCACCTAGTCGACAGTGGAAACGATGGAGAGGACAGCAACGGGAGGCGTACCGGCACACTCGAAGAGACGAATTCAGACCTTCTTCGGGAAATGAGAAAGGAGATGGATGAACTAAGAAACGCCATTAGGGAAAAGACGGACTAGAGTCTAGACAGGATAGTTAGGAAGACGGATTCGCCGTTCACCATGGCCGTCCAAGAATGTCCTGTGCCTTCTAAATTTCAATTACCCCAACTGGAACCTTTCGACGGGCTGAAAGATCCACTAGATCACTTGAACACGTTCAAGACGACTCTGGGCCTTCAGCAGCCCCCTGACGAAATCCTATGCCGCTCCTTTCCCACTACACTTAAAGGAGCGGCCCGAGAGTGGTTCAACAAGTTGCCGACTTCGTCCATCGACACCTTCGAGCAGTTGAGCGGTTCCTTCGTCCGTCACTTCGTCGGTGGACAACGACCAAAGAGAACCGCCGACCATCTCCTTACCATCAAACAAGGAGAAAAAGAGACTTTGAGATCCTATGTGACGCGATTCACTCGGGGGATGCTGGAAGTGGATGAGACAGACGATAAAGTACAACTAACAACATTTAAAGCAGGGTTGAAATCCAGGGACTTTGTGGCCTCTTTAGCCAAAAATCCCCCAAGAACGATGGCAGAAGCATTACTAAAGGCACAGAAGTACATGAACGCCGAGGAAGCCCTAGCGGCCATGGACAGAGCGGAGAAGACCAAGAAGAACGATAGGGAAGACAACCGAAGGGGGAAGAAAAGAGACCGGGCTGAACGACGGAACGGCGAAGGCAGTAAAAGGAGGGAAGAAAGGAACCCTCGTCTAGGGAGGTTCACACCACTAGTGATGCCCGTCGATCAGATCCTGACCGAGATAAGGGACGAGCCTTCTCTCAAATGGCCCAGACCCCTCTAGTCGCCGCCCGACGTGCGTGACAAAAGAAAATACTGCCGTTTTCACAAAGATCACGGGCATTATACGGAGGATTGCAGGGACCTGAAGGAGCAAATAGAAGAGCTTATTCGGAAAGGGAAGTTGCAGCAGTATGTGAAAAAAGGAGATTCCGCCAGGTACAGACCGAAGGGCCAACAAGGGGGCTTCCGAAGAGACGAAGACCAAACGCAACATCGTCCACAAACAGCACTGGGTGAGATCAAAACTATAACGGGAGGCCCCACCTCAGGGGGTTCATTCCGTTCCCTCAAGAAATCGTACCAGAGGCAGGTAAATAGTGTGCACGGTCTACCACCACCAAAGTATAGGCGGACGAGCCAGGGTATCTGTTTCTCAGAGGAAGATGCTAGGGGCGTGAAGTAACCCCATGACGACCCCCTGGTCATCATGGTCCTGATTGAAGGGTTCAACACCAGAAGGGTCCTGGTAGATAATGGAAGCTCAGCTGACATAATGTACCTTCCCGCCTTCCAACAACTGAAATTGGACCAGACAAGGCTTCGTCCTTTTGATTCACCTCTTGTTAGCTTTAGTGGAGACAGAGTGTACCCCAAAGGAATAGTGACGCTGACGGTCACGGCGGGATCTCACCCCTTTCAAGTGACGAACAGGCACAACTTTCTGGTAGTAGACTCGCCCTCGTCCTACAATGTGATCATTGGACGACCAACCCTCAGCCGCTGGAAAGCTGCCACTTCTATGTACTGCCTAAAAGTAAAATTCCCAACAGAATAGGGGGTCGGAGAAATCAAAGGAGACCAGGTCTTAGGAAGGGAGTGCTATCAAGCCGTCCTAGCCTCGAAGGAGAACCATACCTGGACGATTGAGGAAAAAGCCCTAGAGATCATCGAGAAGTTGGAAACCATAAAGCTGGTTGAGGGAAATCCTGAAAAGACGACCCAAATTGGAACTAGCTTAAATCCTGAAACGAAGGAAGAGATTGTCAGCTTTTTGAAAAGCAACCTCGATATATTTGCTTGGAGCCACGAAGATATGCCAGGGATCCCAGCTAGCATAATCCAACACCGTCTAAAGGTAAACCCGGAGAAAAAGCCAGTCCAACAGAGGAGGAGAGTTTTCGCCCAGGAGCGAAATAAAGCTGTCATGGACGAAGTGAACAAGTTGCTTACTGCGAACTTTATTCGAGAAGTCCACTATCCCGAATGGTTGGCAAACGTGGTCATGGTGAAGAAAGCGAACGGGAAATGGAGAATGTGCGTCGATTTCACAGACTTAAACCAAGCCTGCCCAAAAGACAGCTTCCCCCTGCCCAGGATTGATCAACTCGTAGATTCAACGGCCGGGCACAAGCTACTCACTTTTATGGACGCATTTTCAGGTTACAACCAAATACTTATGGCAGAAGAAGACCAGGAAAAAACTGCCTTCGTCACCAGCCAAGGCCTATACTGCTACAGGGTGATGCCATTCGGGCTGAAGAATGTCGGGGCTACATATCAAAGATTAGTGAACCAGATGTTCAAGGAACAGATTGGAAGGAATGTCGAAGTATACGTTGATGATATGCTCGTCAAAAGCAGAAAAGAAGAGGACCATTTGGACGATCTCAAAGAGACGTTCAACACCCTCAGACAATATCACATGAAGTTGAACCCCTCGAAATGCGCCTTCAGGGTTTCCTCAGGGAAATTTCTCGGGTTTATCGTCTCACAGAGGGGAATTGAGGCAAACCCCGAGAAAGTCAGAGCTATCCTCGAGATAAGCTCACCCAGGACGATTAAAGAAGTACAATCTCTGACTGGTAGAGTAGCAGCCCTTAATAGGTTCGTCTCCAAAGCGACGGACAAATGTCTCCCATTCTTCAAGACCCTGAAGAAGGCATTTGCGTGGACGGACGAGTGTGAGGTAGCATTCCAGGAATTGAAGCACTATTTGAGCAATCCACCACTATTGAGCCCGTCCAAGGAAGGCGAAGATCTATTCTTGTATTTGGCAGTATCGGTTACAGCAGTGAGCGTAGCGTTAATCAGGGAGGAAAATAGGGTGTAACTTCTGGTGTATTATGTCAGCCAGGCCTTCTAGGGTGCAGAAGCGCGATATCCACCCATAGAGAAAATCACCTTCGCCCTGATAGTAGCTTCAAGGAAACTCCGTCCATACTTCCAAGCGAATCCCATCATAGTCATGACCGACCAACCAGTCAGAAAAGCAATGAGCAAATCCGAAGCCGCGGGACGAATGGTTCAGTGGGCGATTGAGCTTAGCCAGTTCGACGTAGAATACCGTCCTCGGACGGCTATAAAGGCTCAGGCACTGGCGGACTTTATAGCCGAGTTTACCACCCCCGAGGAAGCAAGTCATCCTGAAGAACTCTGGACGATACATATAGATGGATCGTCGGCGCAGCATGGAGGTGGGGCTGGGATCGTCATCACTTCCCCTGAAAACGATGTTCTCGAATATGGCGTCCAGCTCAAGTTTCCAATAACCAATAACGAAGCGGAATACGAAGCTTTACTAGCAGGTTTGAGAATTGCGAGAGCACTAGGGGCTCAAAGGATCGTGCTGAAGAGCGATTCACAGCTCGTCGTAGGACAGGTCAGAGGAAATTTTGAAGCAAAAGAAACAAGAATGCAGAAATACCTTAAACTGGTAAACCAGTTAGTAAGTACTTTTCTTCATACAGAGTTCGTTCAAAGCCCACGAGATCAAAACACAGAAGCCGACAAAATAGCACGAAGCGCCTCGGCACGTAGCCCGGGCGATGTGAACGAATGGAAGATAGAGGAACGGAACTCCCCTAGCATTATGGAGTTTCAGACTTTTTCCATACGGAGTGGCCTTGGATGGACGAGCCCCATACTCTCCTTCCTTCGCGATGGACGACTGCCCGAAGACCCCGAAGAAGCTAGGAAAATCCAGAAGCGTGCTGCCAGATTTACGATACTGAATGACGAACTGTACAAAAGGGGATACTCACAGCCCTACTTAAGATGCATAGAGGAAGAAGAGGCCAAGTACGTCCTGGAAGAAATACACGGAGGGGTTTGCGGAGATCACATGGGGGCAAAGTCATTGGTCAGGAAGATCATGAGGACGGGATATTTCTGGCCCACGATGCAACAAGACGCAGCAGAATTCGTGAGGAAATGTGACAGCTGCCAGAGATATGGGAACATACAGCGAGTTCCAGGTGAACAGATGATGACCATTTCCTCGCCTTGGCCATTCGCGCAATGAGGGATTGACATTATGGGTCCCCTGCCACAGGGAAAAAGGCAGATGAAGTTTCTGCTCGTCGCAATTGACTATTTCACGAAGTGGGTGGAAGCAGAAGCCCTTGCAACGATTACAGAAGCAAAGGTACAAAATTTTGTGTGGAAAAACATTGTTTGCAGGTTTGGGATTCCAAGGACGATCATTTCAGACAACGGCCGTCAGTTCGACAGCCAGGCATTCAGGTCCTTTTGTTCGAACTTAGGCATCAAGAACAAATACTCGTCATCAGGGCACCCTCAGGCCAACGGTCAGACAGAAGTAACTAACCGGTCCTTGCTCACAGTTATCAAGTCCCGATTAGTGGGGGCAAAGGGGGCATGGCCCGAAGAATTACCAAATGTACTATGGGCTTATAGGACGACGACGCGAACACCCACAGGGGAGACACCGTTTAACCTGACCTACGGCGCAGAAGCAGTCATCCCGGTCGAAGTAGGGCTCACCAGCTTCAGGAGGGAGTTTTTCGACGAACAAGACAATAACGACCAGCTGAAGCAAAACCTGGACCTTCTGGACGAAGTAAGAGATCAAGCTGCGCAGAGGATGGCCAAGTACAAGCAGAAGATAGCTGAATACTACAATCGAAGGGTGAAGCTGAAAAAATTTAACATCGGTGACCTCGTCCTCCGAAAGGTAACTCCAGCGACGAAGGATCCGGCCCAAGGCAAGCTCGGTCCAAATTGGGAGGGACCGTATAGGGTCGTCCACTACTCACGCCAGGGAAGCTACCACCTGGAAGACGCAGAAGGAAAAAGACTCCCTCGTCCATGGAACGTCGAACATCTCAAAAGGTACTTCGAGAAGGAACCATAGACTGACGATAGAATGTAATTTTATTCGTTGTCTCTTTTATTAGAAATAAATAATTATCCAGTTCCAAGTATTACCCAGCGTTCCTAAAGCATTGATCTCCTATATATATATATATACAAATGAGAGACGGTGATACACCTTAACGTGTGAAAGCAAACTTGCAAACAAGATTTGCAAGTGTAAAAGCTATCCACGGCTAAAGTCCACCCATGGACGAACGAAAGCAAACTTGCAAACAAGATTTGCAAGTGTAAAAGCTATCCACGGCTAAAGTCCACCCATGGACGAACGAAAGCAAACTTGCAAACAAGATTTGCAAGTGTAAAAGCTATCCACGGCTAAAAGTCCACCCATGGACGAACGAAAGCAAACTTGCAAACAAGATTTGCAAGTATAAAAGCTATCCACGGCTAAAAGTCCACCCATGGACGAACGAAAGCAAGCTCGCACACAAGAATTGCAAGTGTAAAAGCTATCTACACTTAAAATCCTCCTAAGGACGAAGGAAAGTAAGACTTGCAAACAAAAGTTGCAAGTATTAAAGTTGTCCATGCATAAGTCCACAAGAGGGACGAAAGGGAACCTGTGAACACAGATTCTGAACATCCAGGCATTGAAGGACGATAAAAAAAGGGGTAACAATACTTACAAAAAGTGTTAAGTACAAATATCCGAAGGCAAGAAAAGAATACCAAGCAAAAAGTATATCATATAAAAGTGATTGTTCAAAAGAAAAGCCCCAAAAACAAGAGGGGTACCACCAAAAAAAAAAAAAAAAAAACTTCTGTTATTTTAAGCTTCAGCTGCACCACCCTCGTCCCTCTCAGCCTGAAGGGGCTCAACACCAGTGGACGCCGCTATCTGTGCCGATGCTTGGGCAGCCTCGTCCTCTTCCATTTCTTTGTCAACGGCTTCAAAGTCCAGGTTCTCAAGATCCACGCCCGAGCCATGCTTAATCATATACCTCCTCAAAAGCTCAAAACCCTTGAAGTACCACTGAAAAAGTATAGTGTTGTACTCATCAGTGGTCTGGAAGGCAGTAACGGCCTTGGCAACAACAATCTTCATCTTTTGACCAGCGCTTGCCAGGAGGTCGTCCTTCTGCTTTATCACCAGCTTCTCAGACTCTAACTGCTCGGACAAAGTCTTGACTTGCTCCTTGGAGGCATTAAGGGCGTCCATGGCGACACCAAGGTCGTTGCGCAAACCCGAAACTTTAACCTCCAGCACCTCAACTTTGGAGTTGGCCACAACGGCCTTCTCTTCGTTTGCCAGGTACTGGGTCGTAATATGCATCGTCTCGCCCAACACCTAACCAACAGGAAACCGCCCTGGGAGTCAAAAAAAAAAAAAAAAAAAAAAAAAAACACAAAACAAATGTGACACAAGGACAGGAAAGATTACCTGCACGAGCTTATGGACATGACGGCTGACCATCTCGTGAGAAGGTGTGCTGGAAATCTCCTTCATCTCCCCAAGGGTAAAGAACTCATTAACACGATCTAGGGCCATTTCTGCATCAGACCAGATGCTAGATCTGACCTTCTCTTTCCCCTTGCCTCCTACCTTGAGCCGTTTAAGAGGATGAGCTACCTCCTCAATTGAAACGCCTGGCGAGGCCTCCTGACCGTCCAACTCCAAGATAGGTGTGGACGAACCCCTCTCCATAAGCTCCTTCTCCTTCTCCTTTTCCTTCTCCCTATCCGTAAACCTCAGCTTTTTCTGCCCGATACTTGAGAGAGGTTCATTCTTCTTCTCCTTAATCTTCCTGTACATCTCCTTGTTAAACTTGGACGTCATTTCTGCACCAAAGAAAACAGGAAGCTCAAAAAAATAATAAACAAATAAACTTTTTGAGAGGAAACACGGTCCAAACGCTAAGGCAACTTACATTTTTTCTCTTCCCGGTCGAGGGCACTGAGGACGTAGAGTGAAGGCTCCGGCCCTAAGCAGTGACGAGCAAGTGATCGAGGATCAATAAGCTCGTTAAAATCCTCGATCGTCGCCGCGTGTTTAACGGCTGCCTGAACCCGTCCGTTGAACTTGTTGTCAAGGTCTGGACGTTCCTTTGCTGTAAGAAGCAAGACACAAGGATCAGAATAATGACCAGGAGTAAAGAAAGAAAGGAGAAGAAAAGAGGAGCATCTCTTAAAGAGCAAACGCACCAAGCAACCTAGGGACATCCCCCCAAAGTTCGTCAGAAAGTGTCTCCCAAACGTCGCCCGACACGAAAAAATATCTGGACTTCCAGTAACGGAAGGACGACGGAAGATCAGCGACGAGACGAGACTTTCTGTCCCAAGGGACGAACTCGTAATACCCAAACTCTCTGGATTCTTTCAAACGATAAAGGTGGACGAACTCGTTCACCGTCAGCATATCCCCATCTGAAATGGTCGTCCAGATGACCATACAGCTTATGACTATTCTCCAGGAATTAGGCATAAGTTGCCCTGGTGCGAGGTTTAGGTGATGAAGAAGCTTCATGATGAAAGGATGGACGGGAAACCTGAGGCCACACGAAAACGTAGCCTCATAAAAGCAAACTTCTCCATGGGCGAAGGCACAAGCCCTCTCGTCCTTCCTAGGGAGACGAGCCCTAGTCCCCTCAGGAAATTGAAACCTATCCTTGAACTTGCTAAAAACCTCAGCCTTCAGGGAACACTTCTCCTTAAGGGCGTGAAACGGACGAACGACGGCGGTGGACGATGGCGCCAAAGTAGCCGTGTTTGCCCCGGTCCCTTCCCCGCGAAGGTTAGAAGATGCTCCCCTCTCCAGGTCACCTGACCCCACATCAGACCCCATAACTTCCCTCCTTAAAACCTCTCGAACAGATTTAAACCAAACTTGAGATTTGTACAGCAAAGGGTATAAATCACCCAATACTAAGCCTAAACCACCACTACCAAGAACAAAACCCCCAATCGATGGGTAAATGCCAACAGGTGGAAGCACACCTAAAGACTCAACTGAAGACTCTAGTAAGGCCCCTAATCGGGCGAAAAGAAAAGCAACAGAAGGAGAGGTCCGTTGAATTTCAGAATAACCCACCATGAAAACACTATTCACCAAACGAAAATGCAGGAAAAAAGAAGAGAGGAATTCAAAAAGACAGAAAGTCGGAAAGGAAATAAAGTTTAAATAAGGAACATACCTTAAAATCAGGGGGAAACTGAGAAGGCAAAGGGCAAAATATGCAACGCAGGTAATCGGAGGCACCACACGCAAAAGGAAAGTGACAGAATAGCAAGAGAAAAAAAAGGAACAAAAATGAGAAGTTAAAGGAACCTTCTTTTTGCCTTGAAAAATGCGGGAAACTGAAAAGTTCCCACCGGAAATGAGGCCTTCTGTCCAGTCGGAGCCAAACACGTGGCTACCACGTGTGCCACGCCGCCAGAGGACATAAATACAGAACAGAGTCCCAAGCGTAAAAAAAAAAAAAAAAAAAAAAAGGAGATGGTAGGACACTTACATACAAAAAAAAAAAAATATCTCGCCACATCCAACCAAAGTATGTGCATCCGTGCGAAAGAAAAATGAAACTCCTCATATTCCTGCGCCCGTCTGAAGTATGGACGACCCCATGAATAGGGGGGCAACTGATGGGTCCAGCCAAAACCCCGGAATCGTCCAGAGTCACAGATAAGGACGATCGACACCTTGGGATCGTCATCTCAATAATGGTCGTCGGTCCAAGATAAGCTGTATCACCCTCGTCCATCTCGGGGCCATTACGGAACATTTACTCCCCTTTACTGCCGTTGAAAGAACAGCTCACCATTAGCCCATCGCCGAGACGTTACAAAGAGGGAATGAATATCACCTTTAATGTTCCAACGGACAAAAGAGAAGAACGCCTGCAGGTATATATAAACGGGAGCCCCGGAAGGAAAAAGGGTAAGAAAAACACTCAAACACTCAAACACTCAAACACACAGACACATTGACACCTACCAAGCACAGCTTTTCTTGAGTTACTCATTCTAACTTTGGCATCGGAGGCTCTGTGGCAGGCACCACACCGGTGCAAGATAGCTCCCTTTTGACTATTCTCAGGATCAGGATATAGGAGGATGATTTCAATCTGGACGATCTTATTCGACTGACGATCTGAACATCATCAAAGTTCATGGATTAGATAATGAATGATCTCATATCAGTTATCACTATAAAATTTGGCATATATGTGTTTTTTTTATAGACACAAAAGGATTTAAACAATATTCATTCTATAGTAATTGTTCTCTACCATCATACCAAAGCACTAACAGATTTTTAATTGATTAATTTATTTTTAGTGTTGGTGAGATTTGATTCCAGATCTCATATTTGACAACGAGAAATTTCATCACTTTTTTAGTTGATAATTTGATAGTTACATCAACAAAAAAGGGATATTCGAATCTTAATTATCCTCAGGAAGGAAAGCAAGTAATGTAAGTGAATTACAATGCTCTTAGAGCATCAGCAATGGATAGGCCAAATCTCAAATGTTGGCCTAATTTACAATTCAGGCCCAAAATGCCCACTCCATTAATGTTGTAAAATGTAAGTGTTGCACAAAAAAAAAAAAAAAAATTACAATTGTGCTATAGTGCGATTCTAAATGTACTCGCATTGTAGCTCAATGGTAAAAAAAAAAATTTTTTTTTAATCGGTTTGGTCTTCTCTCTCCTCTCTTTGTAGATCATAATTTTCATTATCTTTCTCTCTCTTTCTTTCTGCTCTCTCTTCTTCCTGCTCTTTCTTCTTCAACGGCATGGAGGCAACGACGTGGAGGCTTAATCAACTTCTGTGGTGGAGGCGTGGAGGTCGTGAGTTTGTTCATGGGTTTCCGGCGTTTGAGTCAGATTTGGGTGGCATTTGCGTGGTTGGATTTAGGTCCGTTGGTTGTGATTTTTTTCCGATGGGTTGGGGGATTTGTTCCGATGGGTTTGATGGTGGGTTTCGGTGTTTGTTGGGTTTGTTTGGTAGTGGGTTTCGGTGAAGATGATGATGATGATGATGAGGAAGAGTTGGTGAGAACAGATGGGTTTGGGATGAATAGAGATTGCGACGGGTGACCCTTTCTCTCTCGCCATTGCTACCGATAAGAACAAATGGGTTTGGATTTGACGAGAATAGATGGGTTTGATTTTGGATTTTGGATTTTGTTTTTGATTTGGCTGGATTTTGTTATGGATTTTGCTCAGCAGAGGTGGGTGGTGTGACTGAGAAGCTAGACGGTGGTGGTGGTGGTGGGTGGTTGACAGAGGAAGAGAAATAGAGATTAGAGAGAAGTGAAAAATATTTTTATATTATTTTTATGTGTAGTATATTAAAATAAAAGTCAGAATGTTGGATGTATTATAAAATGGTATTGTATAATTGATAAAGTGGCCTTTTGAGATGGTAAAATATGATAGAATGAGCATGAACCATTGTGGATGCTCTTACTTACCTCAGTTAACAAAAAAACTCGTAGTCTAGGTGGAACCCGCATTTGACTTACAGCAGAACTTGTAATCTAATAGTAGGATTGTTAAAAAACCAATCCAATTAATAGTTCAGCAAAATATTCAATTTAGAGATTACAAGTAAGTTTATCTCTATACATTTGAATGAGGTAAAAATAATGTCTTTTCGTTAAAGGTAAAGGACATCCTTGGAGTAGTCTTCTGTTTTTTTTTTTTTTGGGTTAAGCCTTGGAGTAGTCTTCACTTAGCCAAACGTATATCTTGCATAGTACAAAACTAATGAAACATTATTTTTAATTAGCCGTGAGAGAATAGGAATAAAATTTGTAGGCTAAATCACAAATTGTATACTTTTAACTTTGTCTAAAATTTATTTTATTTCAATAACTTCAATTTCGTTCAATTCAGTTCTTTAGCTATTAATATTATTTATTTTATTTTTTCCGTTATTATGTTAAGTAATCTCCCATTAGCATCAAGTGCCCCAACCGACATAGTTTTGTTTTACATTTATTTATTTTTATTTGAGAAAAAGGCCAGTGTGGCCAATTTATTCAATAGCTTTAAAATCCGACAAATAACAATTATAAGAGTTATGTTTTATGGATTTTACTCTTATCTTCCATTTGTCGTGTTTTTCAATTAATTATCAAATAATAATAATAATAATAATAATAATAATAATAATCTTATTATTATAGTAAAATTAATGAAATTATTGCTGATGATTCATTTTAATTGTTCATTTTATTATTATTATTATTATTATTATTATTATTATTATTATGTAGACACTCACAAAATGTCTAAGTATGACAATATTTTACTTTACTTTATTTTATTTTATTTTATTTTATTTTGAGGAACGACAATATTTTATTTTATAGTAAGGGTTAAGCGTAAATATATGCACGATAAATACAAAACAAAAAATGTGTACGGCAGAATTTGTTCTCCTTTGTGATTATAATATGAGTCATGAATCATGATTTATAACTTTTCAATCCATGGTTGAGACAATTGTGAGGTAACAATTAAACTTATACAAGAATAAATAGAATTAGTAACTTTTCCTTTGCATTAAAAGGTGGCATAAAATTCAACCCATGGGAAAGAAGGCATCTCCTCGGCGATGATGACACATTTATCTGTTTTTTTTTTTTTCTTTTTTTCTTTTTTTTGAATTATGGAATGATTGGATCACATCTTTATATCTCAAACGTATTTTACTCTAATATAAACTTGTCAAATGAGTCATTCAATATATGTATACACATAATTGTCAAATAGTCTTTTTCTTTTAGTTAAGGGTCCATTTGATTGATGAAATATATATATATATATATATATATTTTTTTTTTTTTTAAAAGGTGAGAGGGGATGGAAAAATAGGAATAGAAGAGATTTTAGTTTTATCGAGGGATGGACTCAGATGGGAGCCCAAGGGAGCCAAGTCTCTTGGGTCCAATCACTACAAAACACACAGGTCTATGACCGTGTTTTTTTTAGCCGCGTTTTCCAAAAATGCGGCTATATTTAATCTATAGCCGCATTTTTCAAAAACGCGGCTATAAGCAAACATATAGCCACATTTATAAGTGGTTTTAGCCGCGTTTTTAAAACGCAGCTATAGGGTAAGTCTATAGCCGCATTCATAAACGTGGCTGTAGGTCTAGCCAAATATATATATATATATATATATATATATATATATATATATATATATATATATATATATATATATATTTTAAAGGAGGACCTACAGCCACATTTAAAACACGGCTATAGGTTAAGTCTATAGCTGCATTTTAAACGTGGCTATAGACTTATATAAATAAAAAACACCCATCGAATGGATTCAGCATTTGTAAACACAAATTTTTTTTTTTTTTTAAAGGAGGACATATAGCCACATTTCAAATGCGGCTATAGGTTAAGTCTATAGCCACGTTTTAAATGTGGCTATAGGTCCTCCTTAAAAAAAAAAAAAAAAAAAAAATTGTGTTTACAAGTTCTGAACCCATTCGATGGGTAGTTTCCTCCGTAAACAAAAATACTGAATATGCCATAGAATATTCCTAGAATATTCTTTGGCATATTCCAAAATATTCCATAAAAATAAAATAAAATAAAATATCTAAGATTTTTTTTTTTTGAAGAGGGAAACATCCTCACAATTCATTAAATAGAAATAGAATCCAAGTACAGAGCCTCCTCAGCTGGGGGAGGGGAATCTTCAATCCATACAATGTCCTCTAAGAGATCTTTAGCATATCTAGCTAGAGCATGGGCAGCAATGTTAGCACCATTGTTTTCAGAACCGGTCTGGACTGGGAAGTCGGACCGTGAAAACCTGAAACCAGGATGAAAACCGATTTTTTAAGTCTAAAGAACTGGATTTTTTGTTAATTCCGTGAACCGTTAAAACCGGGGTTGGACCGCACGAACCGGTTAGAACCGTGCGGTCCAACCCCTTAGCAATTTAAAAAAAAAAAAAAAACAACTTAACACAATTTTATTCTACTTAATTAAATTATCCATCTCCTACAAGGAATAAAAAAAAAATTATAATTAAAATCTTTCATAGATATTCAACTTTATTTCAAAAATTAATCATAAATTTTAATGTTTTCATGGTTATTATTTTATTTTATTAACTTTCTTATTTAATTATTAAATATATGCTTGAAAATCATTAAATTTCTCTCACATATATAGATATATTGTCAATTTTGCTAGTTTTATAAATTTAGTATCTATATTTAGGCTTTAATTAATTATTAAATTAATTATGACGTCATCACGGTTCGACCCCGATTCAACCTCGGTTCGACCTCAAAAACCTTGAATCTCTCCCTTTTACGGTTCAATGAACGATCCGGATCTGAAAACCTTGGTTAGCACTTCTCTTTGCGAAGAGAACTTGTGACCAACTGAGACTGTCAAGCAAACAAATAACATCCTGGATAATATGGCCCAACCGAGACACCAACCCTCTCCTTGAGCTCAAGGCTGTCATGATAGCTTGGTTATCACCTTCAATAACTAGTTCTGTAAATCCACACTCCAATGCAAATTCCACCGCACGTCGACGGGCTAATATCTCTGCTTCCTCACTGCACGCCACAGGGGGTCCCTTTGACGATAAGGACGCCATGACTTCCCCTCTGTCGTTGTGGATAATGGCACCAATACCAGACGCCCCACCTTCTTGGAAAATCAAAGCATCAAAATTAAGTTTGAAACGAGCTAGAGGAGGAGGTGTCCATCTCGTCGGAGCTGGTATTATGACCAGTACTGATAGCTGAATGTTAGCTCGCCGAAACTCTGCCGTAAAGTCTTGTGCACGTTTGATTAATAGCTCAGGAGCCTGCAGCTTCTTCCCATGAATCAGGCCATTTCGTTGGTTCCAAATGATCTAGGCCTGTACTAAAAATTGCTCTAACTCATCAGTGGATAGACGATCAATCAACTCCTCCATGAGCTGAAGCATATCAGCTTGGTTTCCAACGCATTTCTGCACACGTACAGAGCAACTTGCCCATACATCTCGAGCTATACCGCAGTTCCACAGAGCATGGATTCCTGTTTCACCTTCAGTTTTGCACACCTCACACCTATTATCTTGGATTACCCTCCTCTGAGCCAGGTTCACTCGAGTAGGTAGGATGTTGCGACAAGCCCGCCAACCAAACACTTTGATTTTGTTGGGTATTTTCAAATTCCACAAAGTCCTCCACACCGTGCCTCCCACAACTCCCTTAGAGCTTTCCGTCCAGTCTACTTCCTTTTGCAATTGCTGAGCCACCTGATATCCAGACCATACTGTGTATTCCCCAGACTTGTTGAAAGTCCAAAACAGAGCATCTGATATATACCTTCTGCTAAGAGGCACACGGAGTATAGCTTCCGCATCCTCATGATGAAAATTCTGCAAAATAAAGTCTCTGTCCCAACACCTTATATTCGAGTCTATGAGCTCCGCCATTGTCAGATCATCTTCTACACTTTGGGTTGGATGTAGCACCTTTTTGGTGGGATGATTGGGAATCCACATATCACCTAGAACCCGGATTGAAGCTCCATTACCTACCCTCCAACAAGACCCCCGCTGGAGTATTGGCTTGGCTGCCAAAATACTCTTCCATGTGAAGGAGCTAGTGGGAGAGTCTGTAGCGTCCAGAAAATTGCATCTAGGAAAATATCGTGCTTTGAGGCACCGGAACAACAAAGACTCTTGGTCTTGCAACAATCGCCAACCTTGTTTGGCTAGCATAGCCAAATTGAATTGTCTCAAGTCCTTAAATCCCATTCCACCTTCCAATTTCGGTCTAGATAATTTTTCCCAACTCAGCCAATGGATCTTTCTCTCGTTTCCAATTTGCCCCCACCAAAACCGAGCACACATAGCTTGGAGTTCATCACATAGCTTAGCTGGCAATTGAAAGACACCCATAGTATAGGTTGGGATTGATTGAGCCACTACCTTAATTAGTATTTCTTTTCTTGCTCTCGAAAGATTTTTCCCCTTCCACCCTTGAAGCTTTTTCCACACTCTATCTTTTAAAAAAGAGAAAGTATGGTATTTTTTCCTTCCCACCAAAGTTAGTAGCCCCAAGTAAGATTCAAATATATCCACTTCTCTTACCCCCAACAAAGCCTTGATCAAATCTCTATTCTGAGGACTAGTATTATTGCTGAAGTAGACAGAGGACTTGTCCATGTTTATACATTGGCCAGAAGCTTCTGCATACAGTTTCAAGATCTCCATCATAACCTTTGTCTCCTATTCTGTGACTTGGCAAAATAAAAGGGAATCATCCGCAAATAATAGATGTGAAATACGAGGAGCTCGCCTACAGATGGAAACACCATGAATAGTCCTTTCTAATTTTGCTTTCTATAACAGAGATGTAAATCCTTCTACACATAAGAGAAAAAGATAAGGTGATAGAGGGTCTCCTTGCCGGATTCCTCTAGTGGGATGAATCGTACCATAAGGTTTTCCATTAATTAATACAGAAAAGGAAGGTGATATAACACTGCTCATAACCCTATCCACCCAAACATTAAGGAATCCCAACTTCAGCATAATCATTTTTAAAGAATCTCATTCTACCCTGTCATAAGCTTTGCTAATGTCCAGTTTCATAGCAAGTGTCCCAATCTTTCCTTTCGTCCTTCCATGCATCATGTGAAGAGCTTCATAAGCAACCAGTACATTATCTGTAATCAATCTTCCTGGCACAAAAGCGCTTTGAGTTGGAGAGATAATTTGAGGCAGAATTTGCTTCAACCTGTTAGCTAGCACCTTTGCAATAATTTTATAAATGACATTACAAAGGCTTATAGGCCTATAATCAAAGACCTTAACAGAATTTTTTATTTTTGGAATGAGGACAATATAGGTACGATTAAGATCAGGTATCATATAACCAATATTAAGGAATTCAAGAACAACAGACACAACATTATCACCAACAATATGCCAGAATTTTTGATAAAAAAGGGCATTCATACCATTTGGTCCAGGAGCCTTTGTGGGTCCCATTTGAAACAAAGTTGCTTTAATCTCATCCGTGCTGAATTCACTTGACAATGTTTGTTGCATATCAATGGACACCTTTGGTTGTACTGCATCCAAGCACTCCTCAATCCAGTTGCATGAACCTGTGAAAAACATATTATTAAAATAGTCCATAGCTACTCCTGCCACTTCTTCTATTTCCTCACACCATCTGCCCGCTGGATCCAAGATTCCTTTAATAAAGTTCCTCTGCCTTCTCTAAGATGCCTTTGAATGAAAGAAACTTGTGTTTTTATCACCATGTTTGATCCAATTCACCTTAGACCTTTGAGCCTAGTATACTTCCTGCTTTCTTAACCATTCATCCAACTCCTTGCTTGCTTGAAGAAACTCACCACAATGCTGTTCAGTAGGAGGGGCGCAGGTTAGCCATTCAATCCGCTTTTGTAAGGCTTTTATCTCTTCCGTTCCAGGATGAGTTTTAGAGGCTCCCCAGGCCCTTAAGTCCGAACTACAGCCATTTATTTTCAATTTGACCATTTCCAAGGCCGTTTCACCTCCCTCACAATTTTCCCATGCATCTTGGACCACCTGAGTGCAATCCTCCCACAACAACCACGCCTCTTCAAACTTGAAGCCCTGTTTCCTTCTATCACTTCGTTTTGGAGCTACATGATTCTAGAGGATCAGTGGAAGATGGTCCGAAGCATGCGAAAAAATGTTTGTGACAGTAGTTTCAGGGAATTTCGACTTCCATTCTTCATTAGCTACAGCCCTATCCAAGCGTTCTCTAGTATTGGCTGCCCCGGGTCTCCTATTATTCCAAGTGTAAGGGTAACCAATGAACCCAAGGTCAACAAGCTAACATAGTTCTAGAGCTTCTCGGAATGCGTCTAGTTGGCGAGAAGGAGTTGGTCTACAACTAAGCTTTTCTGTCGATCTCAACATCTCATTAAAGTCTCCAATACACATCCAAGCACTCTTAACATATGAATGTATATGAGATAGGAGGGACCAAGACTTGAAGCGATCTTTTGTCTCTGGCCAGCCGTAGAAACCGGTAAGCAACCATCTAAATCCATCATTCTCGGTCACCCATGCACTAATTTGGTTTTTCGAAAATTTAAAGACATCCAACCTTATATCCTCCTTCCATAACATAGCAAGTCCTCCCCCCGACCCCAGTTTTTGTACATCAAAACAATTCTTGTACGGCAGCTCACTGCACCATTGTTTGATACCTTCAATATCGAGCTGAGTTTCCATAAGGAAACAAATTTCAGGAGCTTGGTCTTTCACAATTTTGTGAAGATTACGAACTGTCCAAGGGTTCCCAAGCCCTTGGCAGTTCCAACTTAGTAGTTTCATTGTTCCCGGCAAGGGTGGTCCACCACCCCCGCCGATATGGATTCTGCGTTGCCAACTTCCCCATCTTTCTTGGAACGTTTGTGATACATAAAACCAGGTTCTCTGTTGTACTCTTCGTCCAGGGCCTCTCCTATATTACGTTTACCCATTGTGGGCTTAATAATACTACTAGTTGAAATAGGCGGCCCAACCTCCATTCTATTTAATCTAGTCCACGTAGCTTTTGGCTTGTTGGGCTTTGACTCTAAATGGCCCAAGACCGAGTTGGTTGTGTTCACACCAGTTGCCTCATTATTCAATTTCGGTTTCAACTCTCCACCTAGTGCAAAACTTGGCATAAGTTTATCAACGTTAGAATATGGGCTTACGTTATCCTCCAAGATTTTCTCCTGAAATTCTATAACGTTCCCTCCACACCCGTGCTTTCCATTTTGGGCTATTCTACTGTCCCTGGAATTTGGATCCCTAGCTGCCGCCACCGTCGTTCCATGCATCTCATTGCCCTCCGTTGCCCAGACATCAGTGCTAGCCATTGATTCGGCCCCTCTTGTATCATCCTTATCCCGTCGTGGTGGAGATCTGCTCCGTCCATTATCAGCTTTCAACCAATCCTCGTATTGGTATTCGACTGGCTTAGTCTTCTTTGACGCTGCATAATGCTCTGAGCAGTGGCGTAGATCATGACCAAGGACCCCGCAGTAGTGACAAAACAAAGGTAGCCTCTCATACTTATATGTAACCCAGTGGCGTTTGCCATCTGATCCCACTAGGAAACCGCCTCTTTGAAGAGGTTTGGAGATGGGAAGGGCAACCCGAACTCGCAAAAAGAAATTCTGATCATCTGTACGCCATCGACGCTCCACGTCCTCTACCACGCCCATCTTCTTCCCCACCTCCGTCGCCACTGTCGGGGACATCATATCAAAGGACACCCCCCAAATTTGGACCCACAGCGACGCATGCTCCAGGACTACATTTTTTGCACTCATTCCCATTCTCCACCGAGTGAGCATCAATAGTTGATTGTCAAATGTCCACGGTCCACCCCGTAAAATCCGTTCCAATTCATACTCCGACTAAAACTTGAATTGGAAAAGATTAATGCCCACCTCAGAGATCTGTAGTTCCTTGTCGAGGCCCCACGCACGCCGCAACGTGTTTTTTGCTGCCTTTCTATTGAACGGTTTGCATGTTAAAAACTTCCCTATCAAGCTCAGTGCACAGCCCTCAATTTCATCCATCCTTCCCTCATCAGGCACCTGTATATCTTCTTCCTCTTTTGACGTTAACTTTAGACTGACCATACTTTCTATCTGTTAAGGGCCATTTGTGGAAGTCCAGTGGAAAGAAAGGCCCAATGATGAGGGCCACAAGGAATTGACTCTGTAAATAGTAAAAAAGACCATTAGGCCCAAGCGGCAGGAATAATGGGCCACTAGCCCAACAATGTATACATGGGCCTTGAAAAGGCAAACGGGCTCAAAGAAGCCAGGAAAGAAAGAAATAGCATCCCATGGGCAGAGTATGAGTTAGAAAAGAGAGAAATGGTCGCTGCAGGCCCAAGGTAGTGTAAACTAAGAGAGTAAGGGATTTATGGCAGGCTCATAAAACCCAAAGATAAGGATAAGGTTATTGGGCCGGGGAAGCCCAATGAAGTTAGTAACAAAGCCCATGGGAGTGTGGAATTAGCAAACAGGCCGAGGAAGCCCAAAAGAATTAGCAAACGGGCCGTGGATGCCCAAAAGAAGAAAACAAAGGGACATAGGAGCCCATGAGTAAAAAGAAACAAAACAGTGCCTATGATAGGCCACTGAGAAAAGGAATAAAACGGCCGGCCCAAAAAGGGGCCCAGCAGGATTGAGTCATTACGGCAGGAATTACAAGCCAACGCGGCAGGCAGCAAAGAAAACCAAAGATGGGCCAAAGAAATATAAAGCCCATCATCATACGAAGCCCAGCTTCTGATTGGAGCGAAGGACCAAAAGAAAGCCCGCATGAAAGGCCAGGAAACGCAGACGGAGAGTCTCCATGTTACGGCAGACACATGAGCAGCAGGCAGACTCTTGGACAAATTTGAAAGGGAAGCACGCGCAAGGCCCAGGCACCACCATCCTGTACCCAGCCAATATAGGACATGGTGGGGCCATGGGCCTGAGGTAAGAGGTAAAGGGGGGTGTGGTTTGGTGGTGGGGAGAGGGGAAAAGATCTATTTTCGGCCCCTGCTCAAGCCTCTTTTGGGAGGTACGTCCTGCTGGGATGATAGACCACCCAAAAGAGGCAATTTGAGAGGGAACCGTTGAGTGCATGCTCTGAGTGTGAGGAGAGAGGGGATTAACATCGTGGCAGGAAAGGCGGCGACGCACAGAGGGACAAAAACGAGTCTGCCTCTGTCTGGCAGGGGTTTTGTGTTGCACAGTATGGTCGGCAGGTACACCCATACCAGACAAAGGTGGTTAAGGGGCAAGACGATAAAACACTAGCCACGGCAGGCACTATAAAGAGGCCCTTGCCGTGCCCTGTAGAGGAGAGAAAAAAACAGAGGATATATCCCACAAGGTGAAAAGAAAAACAGAGCAAAAGGAAAAAAGAAAAAAGATAAGAACGAAAATAGAGAGAAAAGGAAAGAAAACTAAGAAAGAAAGAGGAGAGTTAGTTCGAAAGAGCATGCACCAATAGATCGGCTTCCCTCTCTCTCCCTTCAAAAATCTCATCTTTCTCCAAAGAACGTAAACGAGAACTTTCCCAGTGGGACTATAACCATTCAGGGCCGACTCCTTCAAAGTCATTAATTCCCATAACAGGATTCTTCCTGGGGGATTATTTGCATTGAGAGGAGGCGTTCTCCCCTCTTTGGATTTGCTGCGGCAGACAAAGCTTATAACTTAATTTTCTGCCTATAACAAATTAATCAGTGTTATTCTCTTTATTTTTCTTAGTGATTGATGTCATTGTGACTATAATCATGTGTTACTAATAGAAAATACATAGCAATCTGTTTAAGTAGACGAAATACTCTGTTTTTTAGTCATTATTATATCTGCCTGCCATAACTTGTCTGCAACAGTCTAGCCTGCCATAACTTCTGCAACAGTCTAGCCTGTCGTAGCTTGCCTGCTACGATTCTGCTTGCCGTAAACTTACTCCTAGTAGGCGTGGCATAAGTTTGTGCACAAACCGGCCCAAGTTGAGTTACAATTGGACTGGCCCCAGCTCCCTTACTCATAAACACTAGGGCCCATCATCGCAGGAGACAGCCCAGCCCATTGTCGTAGGAGGCAGCCCAATCCTACCAGAAAAGGCCCCCACACTATCACATCCTCCGCCATAGATACGCCTTCAATGACTTAAGACCACAGTGGTATGTAAAGATTATATGAGTAGTAAGTAGAAATATGAGGGGTTAAAGAGAATTGAATAGTCAAAGGCCCTTGGAGTCACCAAGGGAGGAAAAGCTTGTTTTCACGAGAGGGAGAGCTCCTACCAGAGGAGAGACTTTTTTACTTTAAAAAAAATCTGAGATTTCAAATTATGAAATCTCAGACTTAACCACTCGTATGGTCCTAGCAAAAGGAAAAAAAAAAAAAAAGTTCCCTCACTGTCTCTCTCTTTAACTCTCTCACAGACTTAACCACTTGTATTAATCTCAAAACTCTCTCAATCTCTCTCTTTCTTGCTGATGCTGTATGAATGGGTTTGTGAAAATATGGAGTTTTGTTCATTGTTGTTTGAGTTTTGTTCTTTTTTTTTTCCCTTTAACTTTCTGTCTCTCTTTGCAGTAGATCTGAAGATTGAGTCTCTCTTTGCTTTAGATTTGAAGATTTTGAATCAATGAAGCTAAAGTGCCTCAAAAAATTATCTCTCTTTGCTTTATTTTTCTTTGACCCATGGCCGAAAATTATTTTCTTTTGTTTGATTGTGTTTTGATTAATTTTTGGTTTGAGCCTATGGACTCTTTTTGGTTGTGTTTTTGTTATGGAGATTTTTGTATTTTCGAGCTTGTGCTTTTGTTTTCCTTGAATAGTTTGTGTGTTCAGTTTGGGTTGATTTTGTTGAAGGAGATGTTCTGTTTGTGTTCTTATACTGTTTTCTTGTATTTTAGAACATGTTGTGTTTGTATTGTGAGCATGTTGTGGTTGATTAATTTTGAAATTTTCTGGATTTTTGTTTGAATTTGAATTTACTGGGTTTGTATTTTTGTTTTGAATTTCTTAATTTATTTAAAATTGAAATTTTAAAGTTTGAAAGTATTAATTTAAAAAATTAAAATTTTAATTTAAAAAAAAACTTTTGATTACTGAAAATTAATTTTTGGTAATCAAAGTTTTTTTTTTTGTAAATAAAATAAAATTAAGGTATATAGCCGCATTTTTTAAATGCGGCTGTAGATTGAGGACCTATAGCCACATTTAAAACGTGGCTATAGCTTTCACCTATAGCCACATTTTAAACGCGGCCATTGGTCCGAACCTATAGCCGCGTTTTAAAACGTGGCTATAGGACCTATTTTTTGTAGTGATTTTTTTTTAAAGTCATTCTATATTTCATTTTTCTTGTTGGGTCCCCTTCTCTCTAATCAGTCTAGCCAGCTTAACCTAAATAGCAAATATTCAATAAAAAAACTTAACAAAAAGAAAAAAAAAAATATTCACAATAGTGATTGTATTTTAGCAAAAAAACTATTTTACCACCAAAAAAAAAAAAAAAAATCATGTATTATTGGAGAAGTTAAAACTAAATTTTTTGCAATTACAGTAAACTGGTATAAATACCTGTTGACTATTGCAAATTGTTAAAAATAAAATAAAATATTTTATTAAGATTATATCTCTTTCTGTAATTAAAAAACTCAAATTCTCTCACTTCTTTATTATTTTAATGAGTTGTTTATATTATTTTAAATGAAGTGATAAAAAAAATTAAAACATTTGATATTGGATGTATTGTAAAGTGAGGTAGTAAAATAGATAAATTAACTTTTTGAGGTACTAAAAGCTAAAATTTTTAGCACCACCACTATGATGCTCTAACTTCAGCCAAAAAAAAAAATTCCTAGCCAGCCTTGTTTAAAAAAAAAAAAAAAAAATTCTGTCTTTATTGGTAGATGATTGTATCTTAATGTATTTAAAAACAACGATTTTGTGTATTTATAATTTTTTAATACTGTATGGATGTCTATTTGGAGTTTTTTTTTTCCTTTCTTTATACTCCAGATCCTATTAACTTAAAATTCTGAGTCCATCCCTACTTTTATCTCATGGTATATGATTTAGGAGTAGAAAAGTAGAGGGATATAAAACGTTTTTATTTGGTTGAGAAGAAAAATAAAATAATAGAAAATACAAATTATATAAATTTACTTTTATACCCCTAATACTAACAAATAAATTAATGATATATAAGAAAAAAAAATTAGGGGACAAAACAAATGTGGGGAAGGGTGGAGGTGGGGAAGGGTGGGGATGGGGAAGGTTGCTACGTTGAATAGGGGAGGGCAAGTTTGAAATTTCTCATTAATTTTCTCCATCCCCACTATAATATGGGCTATAAAATTAGTTTGGGAAATAGTTGACCCTTCAAAATAACAGCCAAAAAAAAAAACTTTCATTATTTTGACATGGCTGGACTTCACAATTACATGCTCCAAAAATAAAATCTTGAAGCACCAAAAATAAATAAATAAATAAATAAAATCTTGTTTGCTAAAACGGTCCCGTTTAAATGACACATTTACAGTTATCCACATACCCATAAATCCCTTGGTTTTTTTTTTTTTTTTTTCCTAATTATGTGTGCAAGTGTGAAAACCTGCACTGTGCAGCAACACACTTTTTTGTTTTGTCAGCAACACACTGAATACCCATGATGATAGGGTAAAATTACTGAAAAGTCTGAAACGGTGAATTGTGAGCTGGGCTCTAAGGAGTCTTTTTTTTTCCCTCTCTTTTTTAAACTTCACTCTTTACTTCTCATCTTCATCATAATTTTTTTTTCCTCAAATTGGATATAAATTAATTTTCTCTTATCATCATTTTTTTTGGATTGGATTTAGGTGTCTAAGTAAGTTGTTCCGATATTGATTTATTTATAATAGATAATTTGGATTTGTCCTAAAGACAAGATATATATTTTTAAGATTTCATATATAATAGAATATGTTCTTAAGTTATGTATAATGAGTTTAATAAATGGGTATGTACATGGTATTTAAAATAAATTTTATCTGTTTAAATTTACAAGTTTGTTATTAATTGATTAAGATTAAGACTTAAAATAATTTTTTATTTATTGTGCTTAAAGGAATAGCTAAATAGGAGTGAAAGTCATATCATAGAGGAATTATTAATTAAAATTAAAATTTTATTATTTTTTCAAGATTAATTATTTGATCGTTTTCTTAAAGATTAAGGAGATAATAATGGATGAATTTTATTCAATGAAAGATTATCTTCAAGCATAACTTTGATGGGAGATGCTAAATTCCTCATTTAATACATATGTACGTCTTTATAGCAATTAAGTAATTTATATATTCATTTTTTTAGGGTGAATTTATATATTCATTTGAGTTTAGAAATATTATAATTTGTTAAATTTGATAATTTTATATGCAATATATTTAAAAATTATGGCTAACATATAAATGCATAATTTAGCCTCTAATAAGTAAAAATTTCTAGCTATGCATCTGCCCATAGCAATGGTATATTGTTAATTTGTTTGATTTTTCTTTGGTAAGTATAACCGAAAAGAAACCATGCAAAGATAATCAATAAAGAATCTGAAGACGGTCTTGTAATGTTTTCTATCGTGAGTATCCAATATTGGTTTAAATGATTATTTTCCTCAATTATTTTTAACTTTTTTTTTTTATTAAAAAAAAAATGATAGAACTTCAACTTATGATATTTGTTCAATGATGATTGTTCTTTATCAATAGGTCAAGATATAAATTATTTTTTTTGGGGGGGGGGGGGGGGAGGGGGAGGGGGAGGGGGGGCTTTGAACTTTGAACTTTGAACACCAAATTCCTTATTCAACGACAAAAAATTTTAGGCTAACTAGAACTCACTATCTCCACTAATTTAAATTGGGTATAGCATGAACAAAAGAAGAAGAATCTTAGAACCACATAAAAAGGATATATTATCAATTTGTTTGATTTTCTTTTGTAAGTATAACGGGAAAGAAACCATGCAAAAAAAAAAAAATATTCTAGTGTTTGAATGAGGGAGCTTATTTTTATTGGTTATTTGATTTTAAAAATAAATCGGGTAAAAGTACAACCATACCTAAAAATGAGGGAGCTTTTTTTCTTTTTTTAAGTTGCACCTAAACTGTAAATAAACTGAATGATTTTTGTAACATGTCATTAATATGGCCGACTATCTTGATGCACATATACTTAAATATAAGTCACTTCCTTCAGAGCCAGTCACTACTAATCCTAACCATATATGAAGAATTTTTGTGTTGTTTTTTAATGTTGAGACCCTCTAAAAGGGGCACAATCATTAGAAGGTAACATCTTACAAACATAAGAACCGTCTGTATTGGTGAGCTTAAATGGCCACTAGCTGCTTCACATTCATTGGAAATGTATATTGCAAAGAACCATCAAATATACGATCCACAATGATGCGATGAGCTGCCTCTGTAGGATGGACTTTATCAAAGAAGACGTAGCCACTTCTGTTGGAGCAATATTTTGCAATTGGCAGGCAAAAAATCTCAGCATTAAGGGTCCCCACCCCACAACAAGCAGCTTTAACCTCTACAAATCCTGCAATCAAATATGAAAAAGGTCTTAATTAGTCTGTTGAGGAACCATAGTGGAACCCAAGATTCTAAGGTTTGGTTGTTATTGTAACTGGGTTTTTTAGTTTATATATTTTAGTCTCTATTTTGTAAGAAGAAGATTATCAGTTGTACCATAAGCAGCTGGTCTCTGAACGAAGTCAAACAAAGCTTTGTAAGTGTCAAAGTAGGAGTAGTTTATGCCTTTAAGATCTGACTTCAATTCCTGCAACATTGAAATAAGACCTTTATTGTACTTATCAGACCAGAAATTTATTTCTTCGTGGCATTCTTCATTTTTGGTCTCCCTCCTCCTTGCTGGGCAGCACCCAATTGACCCAATTCCAACAATCACAAATTTACGTGCACCAAAACCGTATAACCGCTGCACAAAGTTTTGATAAAGAAATGATCAGCAAAGACCCAAATTGAATTACACTATAATGTTTCTTGGAGTCACTGTCAAAGTGAACCTCTAACTCTAATGTTTGTCACATTTAAGTTTCAAGGCAAGTTATAAACTTAGTTACCTTTAATTTAGCTTTGATTGAAAGGACCATTGAGTCGACGTACTGAAGTGAGGTAGTCTTGTTTTGGAGATCGGACGATTCGAAGTAGCGAAAGATGTCGTTGCTTCCAATCACAAGGTAAAAAATTGACTTTGATAAATGATTTTTTGCACCAGAGGATCCTAGTTGTTTGTACAGGTCTTTATACACGATTGAGAAGTAGTCTAATTGTTGTGTCAAATGTATTGACTGGGACTGCACGAGAGAATATAAAACAAAACAATTTAATATTTATCAGCTAAACATCTTTACTCTTTTTTGAAAAACAATAATTATAATAACTAGTTGGCTATAATAAAACTCCTACAAGTAGTGGGTATTGGGTTCATTGGTTTGGGGTACGATTCATGGATTTCCAAGGTATCTAAAAATTGATAGGATAAATAACAGAATAATATAACTAAATGCTCGAATACCACTTTATTATAAATAAATAAATAAATATATATATATATATATAAACTAGTATCAAAGTTAGATCATGTGGGAATGATATCATTCTCACAACTTGTCACATTATCTAATTGTTAGATGCAGTTATCCCCATGACATTTTTTTTGTTTGAAAAAGTTTACAAACATAAAAAATTTGATATCAATTGATATGACAAATTATTAGCAATAAGTAAAAAAATGATATTAACAGTGACTAATCAGCTTAGATGAGCTGAGAACTAGTAACCAGTAAAATGGTGTGAAAAATGTTATCAAAGTTTGTGAATTATCATTTTTGTTTTTTTTCTACAAAAGTCGAAGGACCAATGGGCTCTTAACACCTCAAGTCCTCAACTGTCAAATACAAAGTGGCTTTCTTGCTTCTTTAATTGGAATTATCTGGCTTTAGGTATATGGGCCAAATTTAAAAAGCCTATCTTTGGGCCTCATCAGGTCTTTTCAATAGCTCAGTGGTCTTCAAATTTCATGTGGGCTGTGTTAGTTTTTCAATTGGGGGAACAAAAAGGGCTACATAAAAGCCCAATTGTGGGTCACAACTCTTTTGAATTTTAGATGAAACTTACACACAAGACACAACACATAGCAAACTATTGCATAACCGTGAAGGAAAAGAATCATAGCCGTAGCTGTAGCTTAATTGATAAAGGTTTTATGTTATACAAGAAACTAATATGTGAGACTCTCCTGTCTTCATACCAAGAAATTTATGTTTAATACAAAAAATGGAACAGAAAAAAAATGAAGAGAATCAAACAAAATAAGAAAATTATTAGATACTTCCAGAGTACCACAAATGCGTAGTCCCTCTCTCACATGAATGGTCGGTCCCACCATGAATTTAATTACTGAGACCCACCATTTATGTGAGAGGAGGGAGTACGCATTTATAGTACTCCGAGGCACATAATAATTTTCCAACAAAATAATAGTCTTAAAGACACCAAACATATATAGCATTAATTAGTGAAAGATCTTGTTTCACTTACCAGTGGGTTGTTCTTGCCACCCAAAATTCTGGCCCCACCAGAAGCAAAGCTAACACCGATTAGAAACGAAACGTTATTATTCTCGTTGGACTTATCTACTAGAGAAAGGTATGGTGGTGAAGTCGGCAATCCTAATTTCTCAGCTGCCAGACAATGTTCCATTCATTTCACATAGAAATTTACATTAAAACAAACGAACAAACAAACAAACACCACATATTACTTACCAAGAAAATCTGCAGCATTCATGCCATTAGTAAATCTCCCATTTGCTTTTTGGTTAGGAAGGTCGATGCCATAGTAAGGGAGATCAGCCTTGGCAATAGAGAGCTTTAGGTAATTGTTGTTTCCCACATCTACCAATGAATCTCCAAACACAAACATGGCCGGAACCATTTGAGCCTTTGAAAGGTTGAAGCTTATAATGATGAAGAAAGTCAGTAGCGGAACTTTGCATTCCATTGTGCTAAGCAAACGTGACTCTCTCTCTCTCTCTCTCTCTCTCTCTCTCTCTCTCTCAAATTGATATGTTGGAACAGTGCAGGGTTGGGATTTAATTTATAGAGCAGATGAGTTTATGTCTGTAATAAACAATGCCTTAAAAAGACATTTCCTGCATGGCCTTAAAAAAGATATTTCCATTGGACACTCTTCAAAGGTTATTAGATTTTTTGTTCTTGTTCTTTTTTTTCTCAACTTCCGTTTATTTTGAGTAAAAATATTTTATGGAAAGTTGATTCGTTTCTTGTAATTTACTATTCAATCACAATCCGGAAATGTCTATTCTTGAAAACATTTTTGTTACGAAACAAAAACCCTAAACCCTAGCTAATAAGTATACTTATTAGCTAGCATGGAATCTTCCTCCATATTTATTGTAAATTCCAAATAATTAAATGAACCAAAGCTTTCAACCACATAAATATATATATATATATATATATATATATATATATTTTTTGTTACATAATTATATATGCAAAAAAATATATATATATTGAAAACATTTTTGTTACTTAGCTAGCATAGAAAATCGTAATTCTAAATATCCATATGAACTAAAACTTTCAATCACAATATGAATATTTTGTGGTATAATTAGAATTTTTTTTTTCTTTTTTGCAAATACACATCTGTCCACTATATGTAGCCTGTAGGGACCCAAATAGAGCAATCCTTCATGAAATTATATATATATATATATATATATATATATATATATATATATATATATATATCTTTCCATTAAAAAAACTATATATATTTAAAAGCTGTTTAACCATGTTTATATATAAATTATCTAATTATTATTATTTGTTAACCCATGTGAGCGGTTACATCATTCACATATTTCTAACATTTTCTCTCTCAATTTTAACTATTTTTCTCCTTATTAAATTCTCACCTTACAATTACACTTCTTCCATCTTTTTCACCTTTTTATATCCCCACTACCCTATACCTTACAATGCAACCATTTTTTTATATAATGAAATTAGACAAAAGGTTTGAATTGAATAAATTTAAAACTTAGAAGACTCAATTAAAAAAAAAAAAAAAAGAAGTAAAGTTAAAAGGCTAAAATGAATTTTAGTCAAATTTCGAGAGTGCACTTTGCATTTTAGCCTTTATTTTTTCCTTTTATGTACCATACGTACTTAATCTCTAATTGTTCATTTATTATTATAAAATATGTACTAAATATGACAATAATATTAATGGTTAGAGAATGATATGTGTCACGAATCACGATTTATGGAACATCTTTTATGGGATATGATATGCAAATTTAACAACAAACCATACCAACAACCTCCTTATAAAATCATAGGATGTTGTTAAACCATTAAACTAAGTTAACCTCAATTTGTGAGTGGCCCGCTTCATGAGGTAGACTCACAAGATACCGCTTCCTATTTCAAAGGTTGGACTCTTTTTAATTGGAAAAAATTGGCTTTTGCCCATTTCAAAAAAACAAACCAGCATTTTGCCCCACTTCCCAAACTAATTAGGGAAATGCCCCTCTTTTGAAACTCGATTTTCTCAAAATCAAGTTAAGCCCTATAATGGCGTTTTTAAGGAGCCTATAGTGACGTTTTAAGGACTTATAGTGACGTTTTTTAACTCGATTTCCATAAAATCAAGTTATAGGCAAAAAAAAGAAAAAAAATTGCATGTAACTCGATTTTGGGGAAATCGAGTTAAAAAACGTCACTATAAGTCCTTAAAACGTCACTATAGACTCCTTAAAACGCCATTATAGGGCTCCATAATTTTATTTTTTGTAACTCGATTTTGAGAAAATCGAGTTTCAAAAGAAGGGCATTTCCCTAATTAGTTTGGGAAGTTGAGCAAAATGCTGTATTGTTTTTTTGAAAGGGGCATTTGCCCATTTTCTCCCTTTTTAATTAGTCTCTTATGGTCACTTTGAATAGAGGGAGAGGGAGAGGGAGAGGGAGGAGGAGGGAAACTAAAGTAGAAATGGCCGATAATTAACAAATTGACTATTAATCTATTAGTTATTGTAATTATCTCCTTCTACTACTAGTAGACTTGCAGTATAATATAAGGAAAAAAGCATCTCGTTGAAAGTGGTCAGGGAAGTTTCTTGCAAACACATAATGTTCATTAGAATTATTCTTTATTGAAAAATAATCAATAAAGAATTCGAAGACAGCCTTGTAATGCATTCTATTGTGAGTATTCAATACTAATTTGAATGGTTATTTTCTTCCATTAATTTTTTTAAGATACAATAGAATTTCACTCTATGATATTCGTTTCATAATAATTGTTCTTTATTATTAGGCCAAGACACCAATTAATTTTTAATGTAAGCATTGAATACTAGATTTATTATTCGATGACAAAAAAGTTTACTAATTGAGCTAACTAAAACCAACTTTCTCAATTAATTTCAATTGTGTATAACATGAACAGAAAATTCTTAAACATGTGAACTGCATACCAAGGGTATATTATCAATTTGTTTGAATTTTCTTGGCGTAAATGCACTTTTGGTTCCTATATTTTGGGTCATTTCTCGATTTGGTCCATAAACTGATTTTGCTCCTAGGTCAATTCTTGATTTTTTTAAAATCGTTTTTAAGATGGTCCTTGTCGTCAACCCAGTAATGGAAAAATCTAAGGTGGCAAACGAAGTGCATAGGTGGCATGTTAGATGCTAATGTGGCTAATAAAATAACATTAATAAATACCACGTCTGCATCCATGTCAGCATTTTAATGACAAGTTAGCATTTTAATTAATAAAAAAATAAAAATAATTTTAAAAAAATAAAATTCAAAAAATTCAAAATCAAAAACAAAAAAAGAAAAAACTTTTTCAAAAGAACATTGTTCTTCTTCTTCCCCAGGACATGAACTTCATGCTTCATGTTCTTCCCCAAATCAAACCCAATAAATCCAAGAAATCAAACTCATAAACCACCTAATAAATCTAAGAAATCAAACCCATAAACATCCAGTAAATCAAACCCAATAAATCCAAGAAATCAAACCCATAAACCTCTAGTAAATCAAACCCAACAAATTTCTTGGATTTATTAATCATAAATCCCCATTCTCCACTGCCATTTCCAATTCCTAGCTCACATCTTTCAAACTCCAAATCTCTGCGAATCGAAAAAAGAGTTTTGTTCTATATCTGTTTCTAACAAACATGTATATATATAAAACAAAAAAGCTTTGAACAAACCTTTATCTTAATTTGAAAGAAAAGCATAAACAGAAACAGAAACACATGGCTTATAATTTCCCAGATCTACATCAAATCCACTTCCTCTACTAACGAATTCAGATCACAAACCAACCTAGTTTTTTCACAATGTCA
The DNA here is from genome assembly GCA_023055345.1 of Quercus wislizeni. Classification (NCBI taxonomy): domain Eukaryota; kingdom Viridiplantae; phylum Streptophyta; class Magnoliopsida; order Fagales; family Fagaceae; genus Quercus; species Quercus wislizeni. Next base: position 39,569,320 of record JALGQJ010000006.1, on the reverse strand, counting down.
GATCTGACGTTTTCGGAGCCGCAATCCCACTTCGACTGTCTTCTCGACTCTATCCTCCTTCTGATCTTCAACAGGATCGGCGATGTTAAAGCCTTGGGTCGGTGCTGCGTCGTTTCACGCTGCTTCCACTCTCTCGTCCCTCAGGTCGACAATGTCGTCGTTCGGGTCGACTGCGTTATCTCTAACGACGACTCTTTGTCTTCTTCTCTTTCCACCCCGACTATCTCCTCTTCCATGGTTTTGAGTAGTGATGTATAGAGAGAGAGATTGGGAGATTATTATTAATATACGGTTTTGAGTAGTGATGTTTATGGGTTTGATTTCTTGGATTTATTGGATTTGATTTGGGGAAGAACATGAAGCATGAAGTTCATGTCCTGGAGAAGAAGAAGAACAATGTTCTTCTGAATTTTTCTTTTCTTTTTTTGTTTTTGATTTTTAATTTTTTCAGTTTAATTTTTTTAATTTTTTTAATTTTTTATTAATTAAAATGCTGACTTGTCATTAAAATGCTGACATGGATACTGACGTGGTATTTATTAATGTTATTTTATTAGCTACATCAGCATCTAACATGCCACCTATGCATTCCATTTGCCACCTCAGATTTTTCTGTTACTTGGTTGACGGCAGGGATCATTTAAAAAAATAAAAGGACTGACCTAGGAGCAAAATCAGTTTAGGGACCAAATCGAAAAATAACCCAAAATGTATGGACTAAAAGTGCATTTACACCAATTTTCTTTTGGTACTATCTATCAGAGGAAACCATGCAAAAAAAAAAAAAAAAAACACTTTCTTGTGTTAGTTTGGGAGAGCTTATTTGTATTGGTTTATTTGATTTTAAAAATAAAGCGTGTAAAAGATCAACCATATATACTTTAAAGTTTTAAAAGTTTCGCCTAATCTAAATAAACTGAATGATTTGGAAATAGGTTGTAACATGTCATTAACGTGGTCTATTTTGATGCACATATACTTAAATATAAGTCACTTCCTTCAAAGCCAATCGCTACTAATCCTAACCATATGAATATTTTTTGTATTGCTTTTTAATGTTGAAACCCTCTAAAAAGGGCACAATAATTAGAAGGTAACATCTTACAAATACTGGGTCTGTCTTAATTGGTGAGCTTAAATAGCCACTAGTTGCTTCATATTCATCGAAAATGTGTACTGCAAGTGCAAAGAACCATCAAATACATGATCCATAGAGATGCGATTAGCTGCCTCTGTAGGATGGACTAGATCAAAGAATACGTGGTCACTTCTGTTGGAGCAATAGGCTGCAATTGGCAGGCAAAAAATTTCAGGATTAAGGGTCCCCAGCCCGCAACAAGCAGCTTTAATTTCTACAAATCCTGCAACCAAATATGAAGGGTCTTCAATCATTCTTTCTTTCCTTTTTTTATATAATGAAAAACTGAAAGGAAAACAAACAAAAGGTAGAAAAATAAAGCAGAAATTATGAAAAGGACATAGAATTTCGGAAAACCTAGTGCCTACTTAACAAAGTGTCAATTTTGGACTTTCTTTAAGTGAGTTTTACATCCATTTTCATGTTGGAAAATTGCCTCAAATTCCAATTGTGACTTGGAAAGTCAATTAGATTTCCTAGTTGTAAAATGAAAAATTAATTTGAGTTTCCTTGTTATAGAAGGAAAAACTATTCTTTGGTGTGAAAGGAAGTTTATTCCTTATTAAAGAGGTAATGTATTTCTAGTCTAAGAAGAAATAGATTCCCTGTTAAAGAGATAATGTATTCCTAGTTCAAGAGGAATAGCAAAATTGAAAGGAAAACAAACTAAAGGTAGAAAAATAAAGCAGAAATTATGAAAAGGACATAGAATTTCGGAAAACCTAGTGCCTACTTAACAAAGTGTCAATTTTGGACTTTCTTTAAGTGAGTTTTACATCCATTTTCATGTTGGAAAATTGCCTCAAATTCCAATTGTGACTTGGAAAGTCAATTAGGTTTCCTAGTTGAAAAATGAAAAATTAATTTGTGTTTCCTTGTTATAGAAGGAAAAACTATTCCTTGGTGTGAAAGGAAGTCTATTCCTTATTAAAGATGTAATGTATTCCTAGTCTAAGAAGAAATAAACTCTTTGTTAAAGAGGTCATGTATTCCTAGTTCAAGAGGGAATAACAAAATTGAAAGGAAAACAAACTAAAGGTAGCAAAATAAAGCAGAAATTATGAAAAGGACATAGAATTTCGGAAAACCTAGTGCCTACTTAACAAAGTGTCAATTTTGGACTTTCTTTAAGTGAGTTTTACATCCATTTTCATGTTGGAAAATTGCCTCAAATTCCAATTGTGACTTGGAAAGTCAATTAGGTTTTCTAGTTGAAAAATGAAAAATTAATTTGGGTTTCCTTATTATAGAAGGAAAAACTATTCCTTGGTGTGAAAGGAAGTCTATTCCTTATTAAAGAAGTAATGTATTCCTAGTCTAAGAAGAAATAGACTCCTTATTAAAGAGATAATGTATTCCTAGTTCAAGAGGGAATAGCAAAATTGATAGGAAAACAAACTAAAGGTAGAAAAATAAAGCAGAAATTATGAAAAGGACATAGAATTTCGGAAAACCTAGTGCCTACTTAACAAAGTGTCAATTTTGGACTTTCTTTAAGTGAGTTTTACATCCATTTTCATGTTGGAAAATTGCCTCAAATTCCAATTGTGACTTGGAAAGTCAATTAGGTTTCCTAGTTGAAAAATGAAAAATTAATTTGGGTTTCCTTGTTATAGAAGGAAAAACTATTCCTTGGTGTGAAAGGAAGTCTATTCCTTATTAAAGAGGTAATGTATTCCTAGTCTAAGAAGAAATAGACTCCTTGTTAACAAGGTAATGTATTCCTAGTTCAAAAGGGAATAGCAAAAGAGTTTTATAAATAGACAATACTACAAAGAATTTGATGGCTTTGGCCCAAGGGTCCTCCCTATGGGGAGAGGGAAAATAGAGCGTGAAATCAATAGAGAGAAAAAAAAAAAGATTTTCGCTTGGAAGGAACGCAAGAAGGAGGAGAGCTGCAGTGAGGATTGCTGCAAAAGAGACAAGAGAAAGAGCAACCAAGAGGGAGCTACTTAGAGAAAAAGAAGATAGCTAAGAGAGAGCTATGTGTGGAGAAGAAAATAAAAAGTAGAGAGCAAAGTGTTGCCGCATTTGAAGAAGATAATTAGTGTGTGTGTGTGTGTGTGTGTGTGTGTGTATGAGAGAGTAAAGAAAAACAAGAGAGATTTTTCTTTAGTCGTGAGACATACACAAGAATTATTGTAATTGATTTGATAATAGCGAAATTATTCAAAGTTTGTCCCGTAGTTTTTTTCTCTTTAAAGAGAAACTGTTTTCCACATAAATTTTTTGTTTTTGTATGTGATTTTATTTTGAATTGCTAATATTGTTGATAATATTATTTGGGACCCAACATTTTAAGCAATGGAAGGGACAAATTTGGCAAAGTGAATGAGTTGATCCAAGTCGAGACTTGAGAGAACAATAAGAGAGAGAAATATCAAAAATAATATTAGTAGAAGTAATATAAATAGGTATAAATTATGAATTTGTAGATACTGAAACTCTGATTATTATGTTAAGGATTTATAGTTGACTCCAAAATTATAGGAGTAAGGCTTGATTATTATTGTAGTTGTCTTTATAATTTATATTTTGTGCTCTCTAATTTATAAAAAGAAAATAATCAGTTGTACCATAAGCAGCTGGTCTCTGAATGAGGTCAAGAAAGACTTTATAAGAGTCAGAGAAGGAGTAGTATATCTCTTTAAGTTCCGACTTCAATTCCTGCAACATTGACATAAGGCCTTCATTGTACTTAACAGACCAGTAATTCATTTCTTCGCGGCAATCTTCATTTTTTTCTCACCCTCCTCCTTGCTGGGCAGCATCCAAGTACCCCAGTTCCAAGAATCACAAATTTACGTGCATGAAAACTGTATAAGCGCTGCAAAATAGTTTTTATAAAGAAACGGTCAGCAAAGACTTAAGTTGAATTACATTATATACTATTTACAAAAATTTGGCTCATTAAAAAGGGAGTCTCAGCTAGTTTATCAATGATTGAATTGAGCTTAAGATCTAGTTTTAAGATTCATTTACTTTATGACTAATTGAGCAAATTCTTACCATAGCTTAGCACAGTTTGATGAGGCACACAAATAGCTTCAATATTTGCCTCTGAACAAATTTTATATAATGTAATATCCAGTAAATTTATGTTATTTTCACAATCTAGAATTACATAATGTTGTCTTGGAGTCAAAGTGGCCCTCTATTAACGTTTATCTCATACATGTTCAAGGCAAGTTATAAGAACTTTGTAACCTTTAATTTTTATTTCAGTGATAGGACCATTGAATCCACGTATTAGTGTGGGGTGGTCTTGGTTTGGAGATCTGATGACCTGAAGTAGCCAATGATGTCGTTGCTTCCAATCACAATGACAAAAATTGATTTTGATAAATGATTTTCTGCACCAGAGGATCCTAGCTGTTTGTACAGGTCTTCATGCACGATTGAGAAGTAGTCTATTTGTTGGGTCAAATGTATTGACTGGAACTACACGAGTGAATATGAAAGAAAACAATTTCTCAGCTAAACATTTTTTGAGAAATCATAGTAAGTTAGTAACTAATTGGCTTATAATAAAAATAGCTAATTGGCTTATAATAAGAAAACAATTTGTCAGCTAAACATATTTTTCAATTTTTTTTTTTTTTTTTTTTGACTAATGCTAAATGTTGTACAAGAAATAGTATTTGACACTCTCCAGTGGGATGGCAATGGGATGGGACAAGGCCAAAGGATGGGGTTTTTGTTCCTGGCCCGCATGATTTTGTCTTGCTTCATCTCTGTCCCGCTCCACATGACAGAGAAAATTTTCTTATCCCATCCCCACCTCTTAGAGCCCTGAGAAGCCCTGTCTCATCCTGTAAAACTATACTTTTTTGTTGATTTACCCCCACAACTATTACAATTTTTTTTTAATAAAACATGTTTCATTAATAAAAATATACTTAAAATTACAACTAAATTTATCCCATCAAATCAAACTAATTTTTAGCAAAAAAATGAATAATATTATTAAAGTGTTTAACATGACAATATCACAATAAAAATAAAAATCTCATAATATAACAAATAACTAAATAGAGGCAAATAGTCACGTTGGATAGAATAAAATAAGCTAAATATTAACATGTTTGTTTAAATAATAGAGTTTTATGGTATAAAAAATTTACAATTATAACTTTTATCAATGCGGGCGAAGTGGGTTTAAAAAGTTTAAACCCTCCCTCATCCCACTACCTTTGCGAAGTGGGAAAAACCCGCATAGGGCAAAGCTGGAAGGGGCAAGTCAATTGGAATGGGCCCTACAAAAAATTGGTTCTACAGATGCATTTTTTTTTTTTTTCCAGCAGTTTTGAAAATCTTCACTATAGGAGACGTAATATAGCACTTTTAGAAACTGCCATAATAAGTTGACTTATTTTGGCCAACGCTTTTTAAACTACTGCTTTTCAACCGCAGTTCTCCCTACTCTCCGGTCTCCAATCTCCATACCAAGAAATTTGGATTTAATAAAAAATGGTACACAGAAAGAAAAAAAAAAAAAAATAAGGAGTATTAGAGACACAAAACATGGCATTAATTAGTGAAAGTTTTTATGTATTATTTCACTTAACAAATATGGGTTGGTGCCATCCAAAATTCTGGCACCTTCAGAGGCAAAGCTAACACCGTTTAGGAACGAAACGTTATTCTTCTTGGGCTCATTTACTAGAGAAAGGTATGGTGGTGAACTTGGCAAGCCTACTTTCTCGGCTGCCCAATGCTCCATTCATTTCAAATAGAAATTTACGTTAAAAAAACAAACACCACTTTACTTTCCACCCTTCCAACCCGTGAAGGTACAGTGTACAATATGAATATTATGTGGAATAATTGGAAAATTAAATTTATTTTTTTCGCAAATACACATTAATTCGTAACGCATGCGATGAATGAATAAATTTAACATAATATTCACAAAAACGTACCATTAAAAGGTGAACTTTACTGCGAATTGGTTTTTTTTTTTTTTTTTTTTTTGTGTATTGTATATTTATGTATCATATGATAAATTAATACTCAATATATATAAAAGGTATATTTGTTACAAACTAAGACTATATTCAACTAATAATTTTTTGGTCATCTCTTATATATACATAAAATTTAACAAAATTAATGTCAAGAATCCCGTAGTTCAATTGGCACATCTTGTTATTTTTAATGAAGACATCTATGGTTTAAATCTTCATCTCACATTGTAACTATTGAGTCATAAAAAAAAAAAAAAAAAAAAAATTTGATATAATTTTCTCCTGAAAGTCTAAAACCATAAATTTTGTATTGGACTTTAATGATTCTTTTTTTCCTCCTTTATTTTTTAATCTTAGAATTTCACTCTTTACTTCTCATTATCATCATAATTTTTTCCTCAAATTGGATATAATTTTCTCTCATCATTTTTTTTTTTCAATTTTTTTTTTTCTTTTGGGTTGGATTAAGGTGTCAAATAAGATGTTCTGATATTCATTTATTTATAGAAGATAATTTGGATTTGTCATAAAGACAAGCGAAAACTCTTGGTTACGCCCCTGCCCTATCAAGTGTATATTATCAATTTGTTTGATTTTTATTGATAATATACATGTAACTATAACTAGAAAGAAACCATGTGAAGATAATCAATATAGAATTTGAAGATGGCCTTGTAATGCTTTCTATGTGATTCATGAGTATCCAATATTTGTTTGAGTGGTTATTTTTGTCCATTATTATTTTTTAATTCTTTTTTTAAGATATGATAGAATTTCAGCCTATAACGTTTGCTCTATGATTATTGCTCTTTATTATTAGGTTAAGATATCAATGGTTTTTTGTGTTGGGGGAGGGGAGTTTGAACACTAGATTTCTTATTTGACAACAATAAACTTTACAAGTTGAACTAACTAGAACTCATTTTCTCCATTAACTAAAATTATGTATAACATGAATAGAAAGAAACTTAAACATGTGAACCACATAACAAGGGTATATTATCAATTTGTTTGAACTTTCTTTTGTAAGTATAACGGGAAAGAAACCATGCAAAAAAAATATTTCTTGCATTAGTTTGGGAGAGCTTATTTTTATGGTCAAATATCTTGAAGCATATACACTAAAACCTAAGTCACTTCCCTAAAAGTCTTTTTTTTTTGTGAAAGTTCCCTAAAAGTCAATCACTACTAATCCTAACCATAGATGAAAAAATTTTGTATTGCTTTTTAATGTTTAGACCTTCTAAAAGGGGCACAATCATTAGGAGGTAACATCTTACAAATATAGGGGTTGTCTTTATTGGTAAGCTTAAATAGCTACTAGCTGCTTCACATTTATTGGAAATGTGTATTGCAAAGAACCATCAAATATATGATTCACAAAAATGCGATGAGCTGCCTCTGTAGGATGGACTCGATCAAAGAAGATGTAGTCACTTCTGTTGGAGCAATAGGCTGCAATTGGCAGACAAAAAATCTCAGCTTTAAGGGTCCCCAGCCCACAACAAGCAGCTTTAACCTCTACAAATCCTGCAATCAAATATGAAAGGTCTTTAATCATTCTTTTTTATCACGAAAAATTGAAAGGAAAGCAAACTAAAGGTAGAAAAATGAAAAGGACATGGTAGTCCTGAAAAACCATGTAGTGCCTACTTAACAATGTGTCAATTTTGGACTTTCTAACCTAAAACCTAGAGTATGATTTCAGAGAATATAATGACATAAATGAATACATGTCACTGACTTGATTAATCTGTTAAGGATCTATAGCTGAATCCAAAATTCTAAAATTAAGGCTTGGTTGCTAACTTGTTATTGTAATTGGGTTTTTAAATCTGTACTTTTTAATCTCAATTTTATAAAAGGAAAATGATCAGTTGTACCGTAAGTAGCTGGTCTCTGAATGAAGTCAAGCAAGACTTTGTAAGTGTCAAAGTAGGAGTAGTGTATGTCTTTAAGATCAGACTTCAGTTCCTGCAACATTGAAATAAGGCCTTTATTGTACTTAATAGACCAGAAGTTTATTTCTTCACGGCATTCTTCATTTTTGGTCTCCGTCCTCCTTGCTGGGCAGCATCCAATTGTCCCAATTCCAACAATCACAAATTTACGTGCACCAAAACTGTATAACCGCTGCACAAAGTTTTGATAAAGAAATGATCAGCAAAGACTTAAATTGAATTACATAATATACAAATCACAATAATTTGACTTGTTAAAAAGGTTTGCTCAGCTGGCTTATCAATTAATGAACATTGAACTGAGATTAAGGTCTAGTTTTAAGGTTCATTTACCATATGAGATTGTCCTTTCCATAGCTTGTTACAGTTTGACGAGGCTCACAAGTCACAAATAGCTTCAATATTTACTTCTGGACAAATTTTACATATAAAAGATAATATGCAACAAATTCATGTTATTGTCACAATCTAGAATTGAGACTTAAAAGGAGTCAAGCTAGCCAAGTGAAGCCTACTCAAAGAATTGACAAGCTAAGCTCAAATTTTATTGGCTAAAGCACAGCTAAGCTAAACTAGAGCTCAAGCCAATCTTGATTAGTACCATTTTTTCATCAACAGAGTTCTAATAAGCTAAAATTTGGTTTGACTTGACCCCTATGCAACTTTACACTATAATGTTTCTTGTTTCCTAATATTAAAGTAACAACTTAGTTACCTTTAATTTATCTTTCAGTGAAAGGACCATTGAATCCACGTACTGATGTGGGGTAGTCTTGTTTTGGAGATCGGACGACCTGAAGTAGCCAAGGATGTCGTTGCTTCCAATCACAATAGCAAAAATAGATTTTGATAAATGATTTTTTACACCAGAGGATCCTAGCTGTTTGTACAGGTCTTCATACACGGTTGAGAAGTAGTCTATTTGTTGTGTCAAATGTATTGACTGGAACTGCACGAGTGAATATAAAACAAAACAATTTGTCAGCTAAACATCTTTTTTTTCCCAGTAATTATAATAACTAATTGGCTATAATAAAACTCCCACGAGTAGTGAGTAGTGGGTAGTGGGTTATCAGTTTGGTTTTCGAGGAATCTAAATCAATAGAAATTATAGAATATAAGTAATAGAATATTATAACTAAATGCTCGGATACCACTTTTTTATATTAAAAAAATGAAAAACCCTATAATAAAACTAGCATCAAAGTTGCACCACTTGGGAATGATATTATTCTCACGACTTGTTATGTCACCAAATTGTTAGACGAAGATGTCTCCACATCTTCCTTTTTTTTTTTTTTTTTTTTTTTGAGAAAGTTTATAGGCACAAAAAAATTGATATTTGCTGATGTTACAAATTATTAGCAATAAGTAAATAAGTGATATCAGTAATAAACTAAAATAAGAACCGATAAAAACTTACGAATGACTAACTCAAGTGATATGAAATATGTTAATCAATTATTTTCTGTGTATTACTCTTTTGTTTTTCTTCTACAATGTTGAAGGACCAATGGGCTTTTAGCACCTCAACTGTCAGATACGGAGCGGCTTTTTCTGCTTCTTGAATTGAAAATTTCTGGCTTTAGGTATATGGGCCAAATTCCAAAAGCCCAGTTTGGGCCTCATCAGGTCTTTTCTATAGCTCAGTGGTCTTTAAATTTCATGTGGGCTATGTTAGTTTCTCAATTGGAAAAAAAATTGGCTACATAAGAGTTACACGCATTTCTTTTGTGAGTCACATTTCTTTTGATGAATAAGACTTACACACATAGCAAACTATTGCATAACCGTTTTTTTTTTTTTTTTTTTTATGGTCTATTGCATAACCGTGAAGGAAGAGAATCATAGGCGTAGGCGTAGCTTAATTGATAAAGGTTTATGTTGTAGAAGAAACTAATATAGTAATATATGTGAGCTTCATACCAAGAAATTTAGCTTCAATACAAAAAAAAAAATATATATATATATATATATATATGGTACAGAAAAACTGAAGAGAATCAAACAAAATAATAGTCTTAAAGACACAAAACATAGCATTAATTAGTAAAAGATTTTTGATTCACTTACCACGTATGGGTCGGTGCCATCCAAAATTCTGGCACCTCCAGAAGCGAAGCTAACACCCTTTAGAAACGAAACGTTATTATTTTTGTTTGAATCATCTACTAGAGAAAAGTATGGTGGTGAAGTTGGCAATCCTACTTTCTCAGCTGCCGCAAAATGTTCCATTCATTTCACATAGAAATTTACGTTAAAATAATAATAAAATAAAATAAAAAAAACGAAAACAACATATTGCTTTCCAACACGTGAAGGTACAGTCAACAGAAAATAAATAAATAAAAGAATAAAAGGGATATATGTTTGAATAACTTACCAAGAAAATCTGCAGCATTCATGCCATTAGTGAATCTCCCATTTGCTTTTTGGTTAGGAAAATCGATGCCATAGTGAGGGAGATCGGCCTTGGCAAGAGAGAGCTTGAGGTAATTGTTGTTTCCCACATCTACCAATGAGTCTCCAAACACATAAATGGCTGGAACCATTTGAGCCTCTGAGAGATTGAAGCCTATAATGATGAAGAAGAAAGTCAGTAGCAGAACTTTGCATTTCATTGTGCTAAGCAAACCTTACTCTCTCTCTCTCTCTCTCAAATTGGTATGTGGGTACACTGCACGGTTGGGATTTAATTTATAGAGCAGATGAGTTGGATGAGGTGTATATTATGTCGGTAATAAACAATGTCTTTAAGACATTGCCTACGTGGACACAGTCTTGAAAACTTACTAGATTTTTTTGTTTTTGTTTTTTCTTTAACTTCTCTTTATTTTGAGTAAAAATATCTTATGGAAAGTTGATTCGTTTCTTGTATTTAGTCACAATCCTGAAATGAGTGGAGCGATCCTTCGTGCAACTATCAAAAAGGAAATACAGATTTGGAGTCAGAACAATAAGGGAGGGTGGACAAAATGGCCATTACAATCGTACAAAATTCCTAATGGGGCTCCTTGAGAGGGGTTGATGATTGAATTAATGACATTCTTTCATCTCTTTCAAATTGGATGAGTTTATAGCTGTTTTGTTTCGTTTTTGTGTAATTCTTGTAGTTACTAACCGAATACAAATTCTCTCTACCATTTTTTGTGTTCCACTATATATTTTATCAATTACAACTTGTTACATATTCGTTTAACTTTTCTTAAAAAATAACCAAAGTTTAAAATAGAAAAAGAGAAATATATTATAAGTTTTGATCAGTAGAACATAAAGTGAAACACAAAATGTGATATTGAAGATTTGTGTTCGACCCTAACCTATCTCAGAGATCAATTTTTAGATTTTTCCTAAAGCTAGCTAGTAACCCAATATGTTTTGCCCCTTTTGGCCTTCATGCCTTCTTTAATAAAATCTTACTCTTTACTAAAATTAAAATAAAGATAAGTGGAAAAAAAAGGTTCCTAGATTTGTAGTTAATTTAAAACGACTTTTTCTTGCATTAATGTAACTTCCCACCTGGCATGCTGTCGTGACCCTCACCCTACTTCTATTATGGCCACAAGTAACTCGCACGTGACATCTCGCCAAACTTCAATATTTGTCTTAATTTATACCTAATAAACTTAAAATATATATTTATTAATTATTATCTATATTTATATCTATATATAATATATAATATATGTCTTTCCCTCAACAACAAAAAAAAAAAAAAAAAAAAACCAACTATATATCTAAAAGTTGTTTAGTGACGTCTATATATATATATATATATATATATCTAATTATTATTTGTGACCCATAATTATTATTTGTTGGGTCACGTCAACAAAGATATCATCCACCTATTTTTAGGATTTTCTTTCTTCTTTTTAATTTTTTTCTCTTTATTAAATTCTCATTTTACAATTATACTTCCTCCAACATCCCCTAACTTTTACCTTTTTATATCCCCTCTACACTCTACTTTAACATTGCAATTCTTCTATCCCTTTGTCTTTCTTTTATTTTGACTTTTCTTCTCCCCACTTTATTTACTAGAAAATTTTGATATTCCTTCTTCCATTCAATCCATATTTTGCCCACATAAAAAGGTGAATACAATCTCTTCCTCTACCTTTTTTTTTGTGGATTTTTAATTCTTTATTGCATCTCTAATTTATGTTGATGAATTTTTGTGTTGAACTCTACTTTGATTTGATGTGATTTAGTTGTGTTTTAATTTGTTATCCTTTTTTTTTTCTTTGATTGTTAGATGTTATCTTATTGAATTATATAATAATATAATGTACTCTATTACGTAACATGGTTTGGATAATTTGGTGTTTGCAACTACCTTTTCTTTTGAGTAGTATTGTACTCATCTTCTTTTATAGTATAAATTTGTTATTTCTCTCAAATTCTCTCCCAAAAAATGTGATTATTCTCTCTCTCTCTCTCGATTATTTATTATTTCTTGCAACTCTACTTTTGATTGATGAATTTTTATTTTTTTTTGTATATCTACATTAGGTTGATATATTTTTTCGGTGTGTTTTTTGAGTTCCTCATCACATGTACTCTCTCTCTCTCTCTCTCTCTCTCTCTCTCTCTCTCTCTCTCTCGATTATTTATTATTTCTTGCAACTCTACTTTTGATTGATGAATTTTTATTTTTTTTTGTATATCTACATTAGGTTGATATATTTTTTCGGTGTGTTCTTATAGTTTTTATTTGAGTTAATTCTTAGATATTTTGAAAGTGAGAATTTGAGTTCATATCAAAATACAATTTACATGACTATATATTTAAATGTGTTCGTCAATTATTTGAGTAATATCAATAATAATTAAGTTATAAGATTTAACTATCATGATAATCTCTTTTAAGAGAATGAAAAATTCAAATAATTAATTCGAAACTTAAAAAAGTTTAATTGGATCAAAAAAAGAAAAAGAAAAATATAAAACAATATAACAAAAGTTTGAATAGTATAGACCAATTAAAAAAAGAATAATATCAATCAAATACATCCAATATGTTTTTTTAAAGAAGGCACCAAAAATAGTAGGATAATATATTTGTAGCGATAGAGAGATAAAAAATTCTTTTAGAAATAGTTCAATTTTGAAGGAGAGCAAATTATCTTCGTAAATTTTAGAGAATAAATTATACATTATACCACATTAGTACATTACGAAATAATATATATTTCCATGCATCGCATGAGTCTACAACTAGTTGAATTAAATAGTGGGTTAATCCCACATTGAAAAATAAGTGTAAGTTAAAGAAGTTTAAAGTATGTGTTGTGTATCCAAGAGTTAGACCCTTTTGGATATACACCACTGTAAGTTTATTTAAAAAACTTTCTCCCCTTTTTCCGTGTGTGTGTTAAAAAATACTTAGTATTCTAAAAAAATAAAAAATAAAAAGTTGAATTAAATGGGAAGCTTGAAAAAAGAGGGAAGCTCAAAGGATTTAGGGGAAGAGAATGTACTAGTTTGATACAACCTTTTTATTATTATTAATTTTATAATTCGAAAGTCATGTTGAGGGGGAGGAATTTGAATCTTAGATATCTCCATTGAAAATTCAGTCAGATTAGATTACAAGACTCGAGATTATTTTAGAGTTTTTTGAAAATTGAAAAGTATTTTTAAAAAACTTTGGTGAGTATAGCTGTTAATTGCTGAACCGCGGATGATCTGAGATTTTCATTAATCGTCAAGTTTTGGCCCACACAGGTCCCTTTAGGCCCGAAGAATCTTAGTTTAGCGCAGGGGTTAAATGACGAAAGCTCATTTGGAGGATCTGAGGGATGTTTCTATATTTACATATTGCTGTTAGTTGACAACAAGAGATGAGATTTAGATCAGACAACATTATCAGGGCCCTCAACCAGTAGTGCGTGTTCCTGGTTCAACTTAAATACTTTTGAAGCTACCACTCATTTGCACAAGTTTGAAGGCATGAACTTTACATCCAGGTAGTTTTAGAAAAGCATGACAGACTATTCATGGCCTACAAACCTTTCAATCACATTTACTAACTGCTTGAAGTAAACTACAAGTACAACTAGTAAGCAGGAAAATGAAAATACAATTTAAGCTCAATTTACACTGCTGCAAGTTAGAGCTGTGATCTTTTATTCTGAAAACCATGAAGAGATCGACGAGAGGATCGATCTTACATAATTTCTACTCTACAAAATTATGAATTGCGTCAAATCTCAGGATGATTTTCACTGTGTTGAAGGAACCACCACCACCACCACCACCACAAGGGAAAAGAATTGTGTACCTTAGATACACACCTTCTAACACTGGTGCATTTCCACTGATGCCCATGGTAGTAAGCATCCTAGCAACTCCTATATAATATATTTTCCATTTGGGCATCCAAATTACTCAAGTCTTGCTAGCAGGGTACCAATTTATCATCATCATTGTAGAGCATTTATGAAAGCCATCAATGAATCAACATCTCTATTCTCCGAGGGATACTTGATGGGGCTGGCCACATGTCTGGGGAAAAAGAGTATTGTGGGAAAGCTTCCTAGCTGCAGATCTTGTTGAGCATAAGCCTTCTGCTCACCATCAGCCCTGAACTTTCCCACCTTCACCCCACTCCCTGCCAGCTTCTCTGCCAATTCAACATAGGATTCTTCCATAGCCTGCTCAAAAGCCAAGGAAAATTGTTAGACACTCCATAAAGTCCTGCATTCCAAATAATAATGGTTAGAGCCTCAAATAATATTCTCACCTGGCAGAAGCGGCACCATGGTGCATAAAGCACAACGAGCCAGGGTTCTCTTCGGTTCTCCAGTCTAGCCAAGTTCTCTATCCCAGATCTACTCAAGGTAACCAAATTCTGGCTGTTGAAGATGTCAGTGACTGTGTCACTCTCATTTGTGGGTTCAGCGCCATTTCCATTGCCATTTAGTTGAGCCACCTCTTCTTGTTTGATGTTCCCTTTGTGAAGGCCACACTCCTTTGCCTTGGAATCCTCCCACCACCACCTTCCCTCCCTCTCATGCTGCCCAGGTAGGACTGACCTTGTGCATGGCTCACATCCAATTGAGATATATCCCTGTGAGTGCAAAGAATTAACAGGTACATTCATGGCTCGAAGGAAGTTCCATATGTCCTGACCTTCGACATTGGCCACAGGATTCCACTTCGTCAAGCTACCGGCTCCACCATCCATTCCTTCAAAAGATGGGTCTACCTGGACAACAGGAATTTCAGCCCTTGTTCCCGGTGATTGATCTTTTCTTTGCCCAGTGATCCAGGCTCGGAGACCTTTAAGTGCCCGCCTTAGCGGCCTAACCTTCCTGATCCTACAGCACTCTTGGTGTCCATCTTCGTAAAAGGAGAAGAGACCCTTACTCCTCACCAGAGCTTGAACTTCAACAGCATCAGGGAACATGTACTCAATTTGAATACCATAGTGCTTCTCAATGGTGTCAAAGAACTGATATGTCTCTGGGTTTAGCCTCCCAGTATCCAGGCTAAACACCCTGAAGGGCCGACCAGTTAGCTTGGCATACTCAATCAAGGCCACATCTTCAGCTCCACTGTGCAAACCAAAAGTAATTAAAATTTAGGTCCTGGTCTTCAAGTGCATAAGTTTGACAATGTTGTAACTTGTAATCAAGCCAAAATGGTTGAAATTCCCATAAGTAAGCAGGTGACGTATACTTAGAAGCACACTTCCATTTGTTTGAAAATTATAAACAGATGTCAATACTGGTTGCATGCTAAGAACCTTTAAAAACTAATTTCTTGTAGGATTGGTTATTACAGTGACAAAGTGATTTCTAATAATTGGAACTTCATGTACAAAATATATACCTCAAGTACCAAATATTCATCCACTTAAAAATAAAATCATTTGGCTTTTCTGAAAAATAGTTGCTTGAACAAAAACCTACGGAATTAAATTGTCAATTTCACTTCTTATCTTATTTTCTTGTTGCAATTTAATGGGCTACTAATTCAGAAGTAAGTTACTCAGGTTCCTTGACAACGTAATTTCCTTTTCCAGGTTACCATAGATCTTTTAAAGAAAGCAATAATAAAGGAAGGCAGAAGTAGAGATCTATCACCAGAACAAAATTGATGAGAAATTTTGATTTCAGTTAAACTCCAAAATGCCAACAACTTTTCTAATTTCATAAAGTTATCACTGAAACATTAGTCTGTGCCAATGAACAGTGAATTATAATGGAGAACTATGTTTTTCTCTGCTAAAAGTTTTAACTAAACAAAATTGAGGGAGAAGATAAAAATAGAGTTACCTGAATGCAATTGCAATGTCATTGCCAAATTTTTCGAGGGCCTTGTCCATAATTTCAAGAGGGGAAGCCTGTTCCATCTCCTTTGCTAATTTCTCATAATCTTCTGTCTCTATTCTATCTTCAACTTCTGCAAATTCCCAATAACCAGGTGCAAACTTTAGAGTCACTACACTTTCAGATAATATTAACAAATAAAAAATGTAAAAGAAAAACCCTGCATAATAAAATGGAAGGACATGTTCTCCACTTTTTTTCTTCCATTTCAGAGTCAATTCACAATCATAGTATCACTAATGTACTAGTATCTGTATTAGAACAGGTACAATATGAATAGACAAATGTACCTGGAGCAACAATAGTTGCTGCAAGAGGAACAACCGAGTCGCTTCTTTTCTGTTCTGCACTAATTGGTTTTACTAAGAATTTCTGGCAGTAAGAATCCCTAGGCACTGAGCATTGATCCAACAGACGAACTGAATGGATCCATGGAGCTGTTGGAATCAAAATAATAACAAACTTAGAGAGCAAAAAAAAACAAAACCCAATCGTATAAAAACAATGATAACAAGAGAACTAGGTTTGAAACTAAGTAATATCTGTCTTTTTGCCAAAAAGATAAGATGTATTGAATTCATAATTTGTTAGATACTTATCCTTACAAGATCATACAAACAAGATTACTTAGAATTCTTATTTTATTTTACTTTTGAAAGTCACACACGCACCTCTACCTTGTTCTTACAAAGGAGGTAGCATTTGATCTAGAACTCATTGATTCAAGATTGTTCAGAATTCAATTAAATTGAACTTGATTATTCTTTGGCAAATCATAAGTCAGTGTTCTAATTCCAAAAACAAAACAGTTGGAACCAAAGCATGACTGTTCATGAAACTGTTATTTTACTACAAGCAACTGGTAATTGATACTTATAATAACAGGAGTAAAAGAACTAGCAATAATTCTGGATGACACTTTTGCAACGTTAATTCCACATTCACAATCATGAAAATGATGACCACACCCACACCCACACAAAAATGGACATGATAAGCATTCATAACTTTAATATCCATTGTTTTGCTCTCTCAATACTGAACAATAATTTTACTCACAAGTAGGCTCTTTTGTTTTTTGGGTAAGTCACAACTAGGCCTATAGGCCAAGTGAATTATTAAGAGTCAACTTAAGTTATTATCAGAATTAAAAAATTTCTATTGGGTTTTTCAATAATAACTAATATTATTGTTTTCTTTCTTTCCTCTTCATTTTAATTTTTCCCCCTAGTGGCACGTCCACTATTATTTTTTTGCCTCATCATTTTGTCCTAAACCTTTCACAAGTTGTCAATATTATACACTAAATTTTCTAATGGGTTCTTTTTTATTTATTTATTTATTATTATTAATTCCACCTCCACTGTTAAAACTATCTTTCTCATTATTTTTTTCTGGTTAAACATTATTTTATTCTCACTACCTATAATAACTATCATTTATAAGCAATAAACAAACAAGCTAAAGTGCAAACATCAAGAAAAAACAATTTTTTATTACTATTATTTTTATTTTTATTTTTGGAAAGCAATATTTGTTATTTTTTGAACATGTACCTAAACGTGGTACAAAATGTGCATTAGCCAATGGCATTTTCGAAATTACCGAAAAGAATACAATTCTTCTCGGTCAATGAGTTAACTCAATTCACTGAGTTTCGTATCTGAGTTAAAACTTACAAAACTAGACAAAACAAAAACAAACAATTATTGTATTAAAAATCACAAAATTCTCAGGTTCGTGATTTCCCAGATTGTTCAATACCAAGAACCTCAAAGATTCAACATGAACAACTTTTTTTCCTTTTATAAAAAAATTTAACATCAATAAAATTGGAAAAAAAAAAAAAGTTGAGCAAACACCTTTGGGCTCGTGCGAAGTGAACGAGCCGTGAAGGAAAGAAAAAGATGGAGAAGAAGCAGAGAGAGCCATCAGAGAGATTTGAAGCTGAGTCACTCTCTCTGAATTTTATGTGTGTATGAGAGAGACAGCTAAAACCAATTTACAACTTATTGTTTTATTAAAAAAAAAAAAGTCTGATACAAAGCAAAACCAAGTTCCCAATACTAAACAAATTCTAGTCATCCTTATCACAAAGCAAGTTGTGAATTGTGAATTGTGATTGATTAGAACATTTGACTTTCACTCCCATTATTTTTTTCATCACCAATGTCCAATCACATCCCAGTTCATCAAATTTTGTGGAATAAACTTTGTATGTATAGAATTACTCCAATTTTTTTTGCCTTCCATATTTGCTTATTGCCATATAAAAACCTAACAATTTCCAAAAAAAATTATTTAAAAAATCAATAATTATAGCGGCACACCCAATTTCACACTATGTTGATCGTGAGTCTCTAGACACGGTCTATCAACTCTTGTTTAGATGAATCAACCTCGTTTTATCGACCACATTAGCATATCGTGAAATTGGACGTGGCATCGATAACAAAGATTTTGGGTGGTAAGTGGTAACCATCCCGCTATGCCACGTGTCACATTGGCCCCACTCCACGTAGCCCAAAATGTGATGTTCAATTATAGCCGATGGCATTTTCGTTTTCGAAATTAACATTTTACTGAGACGGCTTCAATTTTTTTCACCCACCGAGTTAACTCAATTCACTGACTTTTCTATTTTCAGTTAATCAAATAAAACAAAGAAAAAAAAATACTACATATAAACAAACCAAAACAAAAATTAAAATTTAAAAAAAAAACATTAAAAAAAAATTCCCAGGTTAGTTGTTGACTGGTTGCCTAGGTTGTTCAATAACAAGAACCTCAAGAATTCAACAAGAACGACAAACAATGTTTTTTTTTAATTAAAAAAAACATTAAAATTGAAAAAGAAAGAGAAGAGCATTTACCTTTGAGCTCGTGCGAAGAGAAAGAACCGCGAAGGAAAGAAGAAGATGGAGAAGAAGAAGCTGAGAGAGCCATTAGAGAGATTAGAAGCTAAGAGAGACAGAGAGAGAGATCTCTGTGAATTTTATAGTGTAATTTGAGTGAGAAAAACAGTTTTGTGTTTTGTGGTATTCTTTTCTTGCAAAATAAATAAAGGCCTATTGTTGTGGTTCATTGAACCTGGACGCTATTCCGTCGAGGAAATTATCTTTTTTTTTAATTCCACGTGGAGCTTTCCTAGTGGAAGATGTCCATGTCTACTCTACAACTTGGTTTTATAAAAAGAGTAATGGTCAAATGGTCGGTTTTCCATGACGATTTTGATGAGGTAATGCTGTGATAGGAATCATATTGTGAAACTAACTTTTATATTTATTAATTTTGTTTAAACAATGATAGGGATTTTTTGTATTGATTCAAATAAATTATTTACCTTAGGATGAGTTAAATTAGTTTAGATTATAATGAGTTATGATTTGTTTTATTGATAATTTTAAAAAAATTTGAAGTATTTTATTAGATAATTCGATTATTGGGGAAGGAAGAATTTGAATATTAGACATCTTTTTTTTTTTTTCTCTCTATTGAAAGCACTAAGAAACATTATATTGAGTTATAATAATCTTAGTTAGAAAGTTAAGTTTATGTTTCTCTTATTGAAAGTTTATGTATAAAAATGAATAGAAATAATTATGATTTCCAAAGTTATAAGTTGTTAAATAAATTCACTTATTTCCATCACTTAACAACTTAATAATAATTATCATGATAGTTTTTTTTTTTTTTTTTTGGGTAGCATTTTAATATTAAATAATTTAAATAAATGAAAAATTGGCAACTTAAATGTATTAATATGAGAGTTAATATGGAGATAATGAATTAGTCATATATGAAATCCCACGATGATAAAATGATAAACTCTTTTATTATCAATAAGTGTGGTGATATGTATTAGAGTATAAATTGGGTCAAATACACGCACAGGAGGAGGTGTCCTGATAACTCCTTATCTAATTTATTAAAACATGCAACTCCAACTCATCAAGTCCAACTCATCAAGATAATGTTCAATTATTAATCTTGAAACTCGCACTAAATCAAATTAAATGAACCTAATTAACCAGATTAACTTGTGTGATCAGATTCATGATGCACTTGTGCAGATAAATAGACTAATTCAAAATCAACAATAGCAGCAACAACACGCAATACTACAAAGCATTCTAGTACACAAAAGATAGAGAGGCTCTTGCAAAAAATGATGTTTTTTTCTTGTAGAGCTTTAGGCTTTAACATTTTGTGTAGAGGTAGCTTCAATTCAACCCACCATGGTCGAGTTGAAATTAAAATTCAAGCTACCCTATCATAGGGGTCCAACCCAACCTACTTGGATTGGGTTGGACCCATGGGTTAGACAATTTTTAAAAAATAAAAAAAAAAAATTTAATTGAGCATTAGAACAACATCAATACAAATCTGAGTAGAGCATCAAACAAACACAATTTATTTGATTAGTTTTTTAAAGTTAGTAGGATATCACATAGTTCTATTCTAGCTCGGTTGATAAATAAAAGAATAAATAATAAAATTATATAATATATATTTTAAAATATATATTAAATATAGGTGGGGCAGGTTAAGCGAATTTGTAACTGACCCACATTCAACCCAACCCACCATAAATAAATAAATAAAAAGTGACAATCTAATCCAATCCACCAACCCCTAAAAACCAACCCAACCCAACCTGGCAGATTGAATTGGATCAAGTCGGTTTTTGCAAATCGGCGAGTTAGTAGCACAACCCTACATATAACATTAGTTGGGCTATTGTATATATTTTCTAGGAGACAAGCTAGTGAATTTCTACACCAATTACAAAGTTTAGTTAAGTAATGGCTTGAATCTACCTAAAGAGAATGAATGTTATATTTCAGTCCAATTGTGTTGTGTAATTGTGTAATTTCTCCCAAACAAATATTATCCATTATTTTTAATTCAGTTTCTCTCGTACTAGTTTCTATTTTTCTTGTATTTACACCAACACTTTGCAGTGTAACTACCCCTTGACCGTACCTTTTGCCATAAGAGGCTTTCCACACTGCTAGCACATCCAAGGCCATATCTGCATGTCAACTGCTTGGCAATCGACACACTAGGATGACGCCAATTTCCCACTCATATTCACATGCAAACCCATCTAGCAGCCATAGCACTTGCCAACCAACACAGCTTTAGCCAATGTACACCAAGTGGGCCAAGGGCTTGGCCCATGTCATTGTCACCTCCCAAATCTAGCCGAACAGCCCCACAGCCTAGTACCACTCATATGCAGCCCAACCTTGCTTTTGCCACATATCAAACTCGCTCCCCACTTGCACCCACATGCATGCATGCCTACACACTCAGCAACCAAATTAATCAGTCATGGCTCATCTCTGTACATGCTACTCACTACACATAGTTCGGTACATCATTCTTAATTTCAAGGATACTGTGTTGGAGCATTTTAATATTAATTAATTAAAATGAATAAATATTACAACATAAATGTAAAGATGTGGGAGTGAATATAGAATATGAGGAGTTAGTAAAAATGTTTAATCCCACATTGAAAATGAGAGAGACTATTTTGTTCCTGTTAATTGTAGTAATTAATGAGCTAATATGAATTGAATAAGATATTGAGCTAGATACGTACGCAAGGGGGAAATAAAGGGTGGAGGTATTATTTAGTTTCTCTTTGTATTATTTCCATTATTATTGTGTTTACACCAACATACTGTCATGCATGCTACCTACTAAGCACACTCATGGAAGCATGCACCAAAAGGGGGCAACACAGTAGCTTGAACTTTTTGGAGAATTGGTAGTTTAATTAACATAATATTAGAGCAAGAAATCTTGAGTTTGGTCACTTTGTCTTACATTTAAAATCCCACATGTTGGGTTTTACCTATTAAAAAGTAATTTGAGCCTACACATGAGAATAAATGTTAGAATTATATGATAAAATTATTAAATTTACTATTTTTCAATAGTTTAAACTTTTGGAAAAATCGGTAATTTAATAGCATGCAACCAAGCATCTAGAGGATAAGGGTGTAACAACAAGTGACCATTAGATTGGTATGTAACCTCATTGTATCAAGAGGTTCTAGGTAAATTACAATGCAATTAATATACACCCCCAAACAAGTATATATCTTTCTCTATAAATTCAAACCTTCTTTCATGTATACCTTCTTTCTCCTACAAACAGAAGTTATTACGTTATGAATCATTTCCCGTGAAGTTATATTTGATACATTATTTCACGGATAGTGACTCTTAAGTAGTCTTACCATTATCTGTCTTTCATGGTTAATAAATATAAAGAATCATATCATGTTCTTTATCTCCTCCTCTTAACATTAAAAAATTGAGTAACTTTTGGTTTTGCCGCCTTAAGCCCTTAACCACTAATAATGATGAGTAGCCATTAGAAAGAAAGCTCTCCCACAAACGTATGTGGTAAGCCCTCTTTTTCCCAAGGATTTTCTAATGTATATTCTCTTCAAAAAAGTGACAAAAGTGATGTTGTGTAATGGTGATATATTCTTGCAAAATGATATTGTTTTGGACTCTTCAACTTGTGTTTAAGTTGTTCTCCAAATTATGTTATAGCTCCAATAGCAGCCGTAGAAAATGAAATATTGTGGGCTGTGTGTCATCATCATAAATTTGTTGTCTTTATTAGGCCTTATGCTAGAGAATTTACGCGATATAAGACGATGACCTCCTTTCTTTATCGTTTGTGACAGCCACCCACTCCCAAAAGAATAAATAGAAGAAACCAAATAGAAAAACAAATTAGGCATAAAGCTCTTTTTATTTTGTTTTTAGGAATTAGGAGTAAAAATATGACTAGTACAAAACTAATGGAACAATTATTTATACATTTATTTTTAAGTTCTCTTTCCCACAAATTTAACAACTTCTTGTAAGTATCTCAAATTTTTAGTTGTAAGAGATGGACCATACATGATGATGCACAAAATCTTCAGTAAGTTGATTGTCCGCACACATGCCAATTAGGGTACCTGAAAAACAAGAGAACAAATAACCTACAGAAAGCACTAGTGCGGTGCCAGCCAATAACCCTCCGAAGGTTAAGTCAATGATAAAAGAATCTCCAATAACTCAAGAGTGTGAGTGTTAGGAAATTTCACATACCTCAAGGAAGAGGAAACTTGGTGCTTATATAGTGATGTAGAGCTGACCAAAATCCCATGAATGTAGGATCTGTCCTTGTAGAGAAGATTTGGAGTTAAGGTCCCGAGATCTTAGGGTTTTACTTCTCATATTAGGAGAATACAAATATGTAGTAGGCTCTTTGTACGTGTCATGCAAGTTCCCATATAGGGTGACTTGAGTGGAGAACAGGCAAAATGTTGTGGGACTAAGTGTATTCAACTGTCGATATGCAAGTTAAACCATCAGGAGTTCCCAAGCTCGACAACGGAGGTATGGGTGACGTTGTATGACCGTTGAACCAAAGGAGGTACTTGTCTGTCTCGATGGATCCCCAGGAGACTGAAGGTGACGGCTAACCTGACAGGTAGAAAAAGATTTAGAAAATTTACTAGGTCGAAATTTCCCTTATCAATATATATCATGAATGAATGGTAAGCCAGAACTTCATAGAAGTATGATTGCGATACAACATTCAAGATTCATCAGTTAAAGGTCCTATTTGCTTCAAAAGATTAGGGGTTGTTTGGATTTGTTGTTTCCATCGCTCATAACTCTATTTCCATCACCCATAACTCAAAAATAGTGGGACTCACGACTGAGAAGTGTGTTTGGTTTTTGTTTTTATCACTAAATTCTCTGATTTTTAAGTGATGAGTTATGAAAACTAAAAACACATTTTTGGTGTTTTCTGTTTCCAAAACTCAGTTTTCAATGGCATTTTCGTAATTAAACTCACAACTCTCTCACTGTTCAGCCGCAATATTTGACTTTTGGGGTTTTTTTTTTTTTTTTTTTGAAACAAAGCCCAACCACATATCTTTGACTTTTCAGTTTTTTTTTTTTTTTTTTTTTTGAAACAAAAAGTAGTAGTAGAACTGAGTGATGAGTGCCAAACAGGTGTAGTTGGGGAAATTTAGGTATTTTAAGTGATGAGTGATAAGTAACGAAAATTGAGTGAGGAATGAGGAGTGATGAGTGATGATAAAAAATAAAAAAAAAAACCAAACAGCCCCTTAATCTTTCACAAAAAGTTATGAACCATTCATCAAATGATAAACCAATATGATGTCAAACCATAACCATCAAAGTGGGGTGAACCTAAGTTCTTTGAAGTTTATAAAGATCTTGACTCTTTCAAGTTACATAGAATTTGGTCAAAAAAAGCAAATTAAACATTAGATAAACTTTGTTGTTAACAATATAGTATAGGAAAATTCGGCATGAAAATATTGACAATGATATGAAATCCAATTTTGTTTCAAGTGTATCGTTCACCAGAAAACTTTGATGACAAACAAACATGGCTATTTGAAGACCAAAAATTTAGATAACCAAGATTTAAGGAAAAACAAAAGATATTGACCTCAATCCCATTAGTGCTATGGTCTATATTCAAAGAGGGCTGCGTAAAAAAGTAGTTGCTAAAATATGCTATCTTATCATATATCACCTTGTATGGTCTAGAAAAAATAATGATAATATGGGTCCGATTAAAGAGTGTTCTTAAGATATTTGTTAAATTGTTCATTTTAGGAAAATATTGATACCATTTTCATGTGAAATACAAAAAATAGTCAAAAAATCAATTTTTTTTCTTATTTTTCTATACAAATTTTCTTAAAATAGTTCTTAAACCAATGCAATTAGAATATCCGTTAACTTTTTTCATAATAAAAAGAAGTAAAAATTGGAAACAATAATTTTCATGATTCAACATTACACGCAAGAAATCCCAAACTATTATATCTTTACTATTCAAAACTATTTGTTACAATAAACCTATTGTAAAGTATATACAATACTAGGCTTAGTATAATAACCTTAAAAATCTATATAGCTTATGGTCTTATAAAACCATGGTAAACTATGGTTTTCTACCAATCATGGTCTATTATTAATAATACGATTCTAATATATTTTAAGGTAAACTAGTAAAATCCACCAACCTCTCTTTTGAGGTTTTATAAAATGACTTTCGTCCATATATTGCATGAAATTACACTAGTAAAATTATAATTTGAGAGGACATGGACTTAATTATTGCATTTCTCAAAACCTCAAAGTATCATCTATACAAATGTTTTTTTTTGGGGGGGGGGGGGGGTGTTATTTCAATAAATCTCAATGAAGGGTGACAAGATTTACACAAGTGATTTTTTTTTTTTTGAAACTCTAAAAAAAGGATTTACGCAAGTGATCGAACTATGAGTTTATTACAGTTTTATACTTTGTTTGTTTTGACATTAATATTTTTTGGGAAAATGAATCATTTTTCAAAAAATATATATAAAATTATTTCATTTTCTTATATTTGTTAGCAATCTTAAAATAAGTTGGAAAACTATCTTGACTTTGTTTATTTAGTTTCATATGAGATATAGTTGTTTTCTTTATTTAACTTTGCATGAGATAAAGTTATTTTTCAGAAAATTTTTAACAAAGAACAACCCTATCTAGTGCCAAGTTAAATAAAGGAAGTTAATAAATAGTTTTTTTTTACCATTTTTTTTATATTACCAAACACAGTAAATTGCCCCCAAAAAAAAAAGTTTATCTTCACACAAGGTTGGAGCGGTACTTCATTCTTGACCTTTGCATTCGTTAGCATAACATCATTGGACAAGGTGCTGTTCTGGGTCTTCTCAATTTGCATCTTTTGAGCTGCAAATGCAATCCTGGAATGATAAGTATTTGAATGTCAAAAGCATTGAGACCCAATCAAGCCAGGCACATTTCTAGAAACCACTTGTATGCAAAAGTCCATGAACATAAGTTACATAAGATGTAAGAGCACTTTTGGAGGGGAAAAAACCCATGTTTACTTTCACACAAGCTTTGCCAATTACCATAGCACCACCGCCAAGGCTAATAATATATTAAAGCCAGAGTGACCATAACTATGCGGCTTGAAACAATCAATCCCCTTTGTTTCAACACTTTGAAAGATTGAAATTCAATCCCATTTGACATATTAGCCAATCTAGAAACGCGACAATGCAATAAAAATATTGCATTTGACCAAAAGGAAAATAACAAAAGTCAAACACAATGTTTTTTTTTTGCTAATGTAAAACACAATGTTATAGTATAAATAGGTAGTATTGGTTGCATAATCTATGTACAGAAGTGTTGTAGTTTGTCATAAATTTTATTGCTTTTTTGCTTAAAATGGCTAAGTGCAAGCAATTTGCCTATTGTATTGTTTTATTTCTATACCTGGTACGCTGCTCTCTTTATTGTTATGACAGCTTACTTATTTTCATGCAAGTTAGTTTGATTTTTGTGCCAATCTCTAATCAACTTAGTTATTGGCTCACGTATACATATACATAAGCCAATTAGAGTTTATTTGTATGTTGTTTTGGCCAACGGGTCAAAATGTGAGTATTTATATCAGTTGGTTGGCATCACCTGGATTGCATTTTCAAAGTACTTCATTTCTTTCAAAAGTATATGTTGGTTTTTACTCAAAACAGAAGATATATAAATACTTTCAAAACCTCACCAACTAGTGTCTTAGCTTCATGATTGATGATGGATGTTGAGATTCTTGACTTGAGACAAGTACAACTTATAATGTTAATGCTTAGCAAGAAAAAAAGGGAGAGAGAGAGACTATTATTGTTCTTGACATCTTGTGACTTTATATGACTTCATAATTTCAATGATTCCATCATAATCCATTTGAGCTATGGACTTGATCATGGTTCAGTTTTCACTTTTCAGTGTTATTACTAGACAATTTTATGAACTTCAATCTTTGAATTTTCTACAAGAATTTTTTTTTTTTAATGATCAATATTAGTTCATGTACTTTTCTGAACAAAAATTTTGGTCAAAACTTTAAAACTTAAATCATGGATTTTGTTGCTAATTATGTAACAATAACATGTTGATCAGATTGGATCAAGCATGGCTGCTCGCACCACTCCTGATGATGATGTGTTGGAATGGGTAAAGAAAGATAATCGTCGTTTCCTGCATGCTGATATCAGAGTTGGTGATCATAATAGTACCATTAAGTATGTTATTTCTGGGCATAATTGTGTATGCATTCAAATTTTGAGGCATTTTCTTTATATTCAAATTAATAAAACATATCCTTAATTGACAGGTTTTACACTGAGTCTCTTGGGATGAAGCTGCTGAGCCAAAAAGACTTCCCAGAGCAAAAATACTTGAAAGCAATTGTTGGGTTTGGCCCTCAGGACACTCATTTTGTCCTGGAATTGACATATAGTATGACTACTTCAAACTTTCCAGCTAATAACCTGATACTTTTCTTTTTTAATTACTAGTTAGATATATTTTGATTATTCCTAGATGAACCATAACATAATTGACTTTAAGGTATGGTTTGAATGTTCCAATAAAATCTAACGGTTTTATCACTTTTAGCCTAAAAATTAGCTAATCATCATAATGAATAAAGTCAATAAGAAATATTAGAGTAATAATGATATTTGATGCTTTGCCTATTTTTCTTTTCCAATCCAATGACTGTTCTGTGACCTTGTCATACTAGTTTCATACTTTCATTTGTAGACTAATCAAACATAAAGTAGAAATACTTTCCCTAATTTCTAATGCCTTCAAATTTATGTCAATTTACAGTCTATGGAGTAGACAAATATGATATTGGGACTGGCTTTGGACATTTTGGAATTGCAACTCAAGATGTGAGCATCATTTTGATTTAAGTATATATGAATAATAACTTTACAGTTTTCATTATCTAAAACCTTAATTAACTTTCTAATTCTCAGATCTATACAGTGGTTGAAAACATTCGAGCAAAGGGTGGGGTCATCACCCGTGAACCAGGGCCAATTGCTGAAGGGGGTTCGACCATCTTTGCCTTTGTGCAGGATCCTAATGGCTATAGTTTTGAGCTCCTTCAAAGGCCCCCAACTCCTGAACCACTTTGTCAAATATTGCTTAATGTCCTTGATCTTGATCTTGCTATTGAGTTTTATGAAAAGGTAAATTAATACTAATTTTGTTAATTAACCTGGAGTATTCATAATGCACGTGTATTGACTTCTTAGAACTCATAAGCAAAAAAAAAATGCTAATATGAATCTAGGACTCTGGAAATTTTAGTTTAAAAGATAGTATCAGCATTTAGACATTTTGATAGTGAGACTTGAAAGGACTTGACAACTGAGAACATTTAAACATCAAGGATGTGGAAAATTTTGAACTTAAAAACACATTTTGCAAGCCTCATTCACTTCAGCGTCTACTGTTAAGGCATAGCCAAAAGAAACTGCTAATGTATTTTCACTATAAGGGTTGCAGTCCATAACAATGTTCATTAATTTACTCAGAGATTGCATCCTAAGAAGCTTGATTAAGCAATTTAGCTATGCTGTGAATCATGCTTTATGAAGAGCTCCAAAATGTTTATGTTTTAAATCCATGACATTATATATGTCTGGAATGTTACATGTATGTCACAATATTTTCTTAGGTTTTACCGAACGCTTAACTATAGCTTTAAAGTTTACGTTTTCAAAACAAGCACTTTGAAATAGTTGTTTTTCAAAAACGCACCTTTTCAAACTGCTAATCCAAACAAAAACTATGGAAATGGAAGGTTTCAGTCTTGCTGAATTTCCCAAACAAAACCATTTGAGTATTAACCATAGAGGTAAAAAGTCTTCCAGATTGTTTAAATTCATTTTAATTAAGAACCATACAGAATTTTGTTAATTTTCAATTCATTTCCGTTTGCCCTCACATGTCACTAGCACATCAAAGCTATAGGTTTTTGCACTATACCAGAAATATTATTTTCTTTCAGTGTCACATCTTATCTAGTAATATCTGAATGCTGATTTCTTTTGGCTGCAGGCATTGGGCATGAACCTTCTGCAGAAGTATGACAACCCGCAAGAACAGGTGAATATTCACCTAAACCTAGTGCAGCCGTGTTACTCTTGTAGTACATTTCACCAACAAATATTTAACCATAAACTACACAATATACATAACACAACAATCATTTCTTGAAGCAGATAATAATGTAATCTTTTTTACTGCACATGTTGTACAGTTTTCTATGGCTATGGTGGGTTATGGATCAAATTTAACTCAGACAACTGTTTTGGAACTGAGATATAATTATAATGTAACCGAGTATACCAAAGGAGACGGATATGCACAGGTAAGCCGTATAGGATTTTCTCTTTTAGCTTTATCTTTTACTCATTGATATACCAGTTTTTGACAAGAATGAGACCTCTCTCTAGGTTGCTATTGGTACTGATGATGTGTACAAGAGTGCTGCTGCTGTTAAACTTGTTACCAAAGAACTTGGAGGACAAATAATGCTCCCACCAGTTTCAATTCCCACAACCAACACCAAAATCACTTCATTTGTTGATCCAGATGGCTGGAAGACGGTGAGTCCTGAACTCTTCTACAACCTGTTCCTTTTTTTGACAATATCCATATAGAGTAAAAGGTAGTGCTGCTTTACACAGTTTGTCTTGGGTTTGAATTTCTAGGAATAAACATATTGAATACCTCAGAACAGTTTTCAGAATACATATTTGGAAGAAACCATTCAGAATTGAAGTGGGTTAATCCATGCATTTCAAATGTTGCACAAGATATATTTTCATAATATGATGATAATTTTTTTTGAGTAATATGACGATCATTTTTTTTGGTTTAGATGATGAATTGTAGCTGGTTTGCCTATTAACATCTACAAAGTAATGAACAATGCATCTTGATATTTTCTAGCTACCTAGCTCACCCATATGTCCCCTTGCGATTAATATTTTCAGGATTTGGTGGACAACGAAGATTACCTCAAACAACTGCAGAAGAAAGAGTGATAAGGGTTTGCTTATGCCTTTCCAATTGAATAAGGAGTCCTGCATTTGGACCTGTATCTAGTGTGCTTATTCATTTGTATGTTCAATTTTTTTTTTCTTTTTTTCAATTTGATTTTGTTGTTACCTTGTTTTGTGGGTTTGTATGTTTCCATATTACTTAAAACATCATCTAAGCAAGCTACTATTGTAAGTTTGCCAATAAAAAATAAGAAAGATGGATTTGTATGACTATAGTAACATACAAGCTAGAGTTCTACAAACTATAAACAAGCTATCCAGTATTAATCATCATCTAAGCAAGCTACTATTGTAAGTTTGCCAATAAAAAATAAGAAAGATGGATTTGTATGACTATAGTAGCATACAAGCTAGAGTTCTACAAACTATAAACAAGATATCCAGTATTAATACAGTTGACATCCGAGTTCAAGATGCAATCTTCCAATCATGTCCCACTGCATGCTTGCAAAGCTGCTCCCTTAAGTTGAATTTACCATAGCTTACTTCTAGTTTGCACCAGGTAATTTCACTCTTAGCACTTCTGTCAACAACTTCTTGAATCCATTCTCGGTGCATCCTATGTGAGATATAGTTTGCAATTCAGAACAGAGTGCCAAAACTTTAAATGGATGCAAGTGCTTAAGAATCTCAGAGTCTCGATCATAATCCTGGAAACATGGAATATGAAATTAAAATAAGAAAAAATAGAAGCAATGAGTTGTTCAGTCATAGTCATCATTAATTAAATATACATATCCTCCATGATTCATGGTTTTGCATTTTCTTCAGATCACAATTATAATGAAGACAATTCACTAGAAAAGGTACACTAGCCCTCTAATTGAAAAAGTATAGCAAGCACCCTTCATCACTTGAAGGGTCCACATGCTACCTGCTAATGGAAAATAAACATAACAATTGTGTGTCATGAGCATAAGCCTTCAAGAATGACACCGAAAATACCTGATTTTTAACCAAAAACAAATTAAGGGAAGAGAGAGAGAGACAGGATTTTACAAATATACCTAAAGCACCTAACAGTATTATGATTCCAATATCTAGTTACCTTTTCTGTTACTACAAGAATTGGCTTGGAATCAAACTTGTCCTCAAGTTCTTCAAGTCTCCTTCTGATCATGTCAACATCCTATATTAAATTACAAAAGGGCATCAAGAACTTACCACATACAAGTAGCCTCTGAATTAATGTTCAAGCAAGAAAAAAAAGAGGAAAAAAATGTTGGGTTGGAAGAGGGGAGCGTGGGGGTTTGGAACAACTGATACGATCATTTTATACAGTATTCACTACATGATATTTAGATGTGTTTTAAATGGCAGTTTGGAATAAGATTGTACAGAAAGCTAGAATAGTCTTAGACAAAACACACAATTTTTTATTTACTTACAAAATAAGTATAGTTAAGGTGTGGTAGAAGCATCTCGGTCTCTAGCAAAACTACAGAAGCATAATGGCAGACTTGTCAAGAACATAAGTCACAGCAGAGATGAAGATAACTGTACCCTGGCTTGAAAGACATGATGGTCACTGAAGTCAAGTCGATCAACATAAGATGCTCCTATCTGCAGTAAGGTATCTCCCATTTAGACATAAAGGCAAAGATATAGAAGTAAGGACACACAAGGGGAAAATGCAGAGAACAGAAATGATGCCACATGATCTGTCTCAGGACAAGATGACATGTATGAAGCTTCTCAGCATCTACAAGAAGCCATTTTCAAAAAAAATGAAAGAAAGGTTACCTTCTCCATTGCAGTCACAAAAGCATTTGCAGAACCAATGGCAGAGACACATAATATGACGGTGTTACTCAAAGCTCCCAGAGGTAATTTGGAATTAATATTTGCCACTTCAAAAAAGTGTGAGGGGGTCATTCTAGTGAAGAAAATTGGAAGAGATTCTTTAACTTCTCGTATCATATGCTCTATCTCTTTGAGATTTTGTTCTGAAACCTTGTGTAATTTCCAAGCATAAATTTTACTTCAATGTCATTATCTATTGCATGCAATAACACACAAGCACACAGTAATAACTACCTAACTACATGCTGATCAAAATAAGCGATGTCCATTGAAGCAAAATTACTTGAAAAGGGAAACTGAAAAAGGTCAGTCATGTTGCATACCAGGTCTGCATTATGGATAACAGCAACATCTGCCCGTTTCAGTGCAGTCAAAGGCTCCCTTAAAGGTCCAAGTGGGAGTAATTGGCAGTTACCCCACAGCGTTAACCCATTGACCATTACTATCTCTAGATCGCGCTGCAAGCTCCAGTGCTATCTTCCATATCAATAATATATGCTATCAGTATACAATGGCGGCTCTAGGATTTTTTTTCTAAGGGGGTCAGTAAGAAAATACATCTTAAGTAAAATATGAATCTTACGGTCTAAATGGCTTTCTTATTACAAATTTGTCTATAGTACGTACTAGTAATAGAATAAAAAATAAATTATAGGTTCATTTGACATATTTTTTCTTAACATAATGAACATGTTAATTGTTGTTGTAAAGTGAATTTTAATTATTACTGCTTAAAATACTTTTTTTTTATTAGTTTATGACGATTATATGTTTATATTGTACTATTAATGTAAGATTTATATTATAGATAATTATACCATACGCATTTGCAAAAACTATACAATATTGTACACATCTGTTTAGAATCAATGTAGATATTACAATGATAGTACAATGTAAATTATGAATTTTCCATTAATTTATTTCAAATTTATTAAGATCTTAATGGGCTTTTTATAACAATTTTAGAAGAAAAAAAATTTTACTTTTTTTGTTGGGCTTACTATTTCTCCCAAATTTTAGATAAAATTGGATTGTTGTTAGGCATTTTTTTGTATTTAAAAAGATCAAAATATTGTTAAGATGATCATAATTAAACTTATTTCAAGTGGGTTTTAAAAAAATTTAGAATTAGAGTGTTCAAATTTTTATTTAGGAAGGTTAAATAAAAAAAATATTATATATATATAAAAAAAATAAAAATAAAAATTGCTAGCTCAGGGGGTTCATTTGAACCCCCTGAACTATACATGGCGCCGCCCATGTCAGTATAACACCCCACTGAATAAAAATATGTGTTTCAAGACTTCATCATTAAAATCAAGATAGTAATCTGCATCAGTAAATCAAAATATAGGTTGGGAAAATGCATATGCTCTGAATGGAGGACAGAACATGCTTCTGGATCATCATATTGAGAAACAAAATTATAGAAAATGATGTGGATGGTTATACCAAAATATCAGATAAACAGTACATGCTAAAGAAAAATGTGGGACAGCACATTTGCAAATATAGATGAAGACTGCATTCCAACAATGGAAAGCAGATACAGAGGATAATATAATACCTGCATTCCATCATCTAGAATTACAGCACCAATTTTTTCTAAATTAAGATGACTTTCCACTTTCTGGTCAAGGCAAGGACTCTGATTGGATGTACTAATACGAGGATCAAAGTAACCATATCTTTCAAAATAAGAAGCAGCAACAGCTGCCCGATTTGCACCAACACCGATCTTTGCAGGTCTCCCAAAGAGATGCCTCTCAAGCATTCTAGCTTCATCCCCACCAGCATAACCCTGCCAGAGAAATTGATTTCATATGGAAAGATCAATCTATTTGCTATTTTTCCCAGAGTTCTGGATAAGAAAAAACATGTATTAAAAGAGAAATTCCTCTAGAAGAGGGGTCGTCCTACTTAAACTAGTCATGCAGTTTCCATGGACTTGAGGATATAATTGCCAAGTGTTTGTTAAAATATCAAAGGACTCCTACAAGCATTAGGGAATGTTTCACAGGCAGTATTTTGGGGCCCAAAATGGATATTGAGCATTTATACATGTGAGTCCCACATTAAAAACAGTCCATATCCGTGCAGTCCCTGTAACAACTTGAAGGTGATACCATCCCACAGCATTGTCCAATTACAAGACAGGTTTTCTTATGAAAGACAACAAGCAAGGTCATGGTGTTATTTTTATCTCATTTAGTGCTAAAGCATCAAAAAGCTGATGAACAGAATAATTTGGGTTGCCAATATGTGGAAATAATTCCTATTTCATCAAGTTAGAAGGCTTTGGACTTTGGAGTGTCCTATGTACTTTTGAAACAGTCTATTACTCCATTGTCACAATGATTACTTCATCTTTTTCCCCTCGTGGTGATTTGGTCATTACAGTGATGTGCCACACCGTGATCCCAACATCAACCTGTTTCTATGCATTTTTGAATGCAGTCTACAACAAAGTGGACCAGTTCACTTTGCACTAGACGTACAAACTAGCACTAAAAATCAAAAAGCAGACATTGTCACAAACATAATGGACCACTTTTGAAACTTCCTAAGTCATCTCACTCCCCCCAACTTCGTTCTCTCTTGGTGGGTGCATGCACGTGCGTTTCTTTTCAGAACTTTTTACTCATTTGTTATTTGTCATTTCTCGCATGATATAACACTCATCAGAAACTTTATTATTTGGTTCTCAACATAAACCCCCCCCCCCCCCCCCCCAAAAAAAAAAAAACCAAGACTTACCATTTTGTCACACAGAAATTCAACTTAGCCTCACAAAATACAGAAATTTGGAGGAAAATTTCTCTAACCCACAATGTGGCAATTGAAATGAGCACGCAGGTCTGATTTAATCACATGACCAATTTAGATAACTTAATAGGTCTTACCCAAATTTCAAAACAGAGAAAAAAAAAAACAATGAAAGATGGAAAAATTTTAAAAAAAAAACCCATCATGCCCAAATTTCAAAACAGAGAAAAGGCAATTAAAGATGGAAAATTTATAAACACCCATCATACCCAAATTTCAAAACATAGAAAAAGCTATGAAACATGGAAAATTTATAAACACCCATCATACCCAAATTTCAAAACATAGAAAAAGCCATGAAACATGGAAAATTTATAAACACCCATCATACCCAAATTTCAAAACAGAGAAGAAGAAGAAAACAATGAAAGATGGGAAATTTATAAACACCCATCTTACCCAAATTTCAAAACAGAGAAGAAAAAAAAAAGCAATGAAAGATGGGAAATTTATAAACACCCATCATCCCCAAATTTCAAAACAGAGAAAAAAAAAGAATGGTATTTGTAGCGTACCCTAGTGAGAATGAGAGGTGGGATTCCAGAGTCAGCTAAGAAGCGAGCAATGAACTCGACCATTGGTGTCTTCCCATTGCCACCCCACGTCAAATTTCCTACACTTATCACCGGCACGGCCAAGCGGTGGTTGCGGAGGAGGCGGAAGCGGTAGAGAGAGTGGCGGAAGGAGAGAGCGAGTGTGTAGAGAGAGGAAGCGAAGGAGAGGACCGGGATTATCACAGAGCGTTTTAGAGGTGAGAGCTTTGCGTGGTTCTCTGCGTACGCGATCTCCTTCACCACCGCTCTCACTTTCTCCATTCCCAACCCTCTACTACAGTACTACTACTACTAAAACAAGCAGAGCAAGTGTTAAGGTGTACATATGCCATACAGCGATACATTAGTCCAAATCTTCTATGTTACTTTTTTTTTGTTCTACACTGTATTTTACCTAATTAATTAAACATTATCTTTACTGACTTATTAATACTATCATTATTAATTAATAGTAATAATAGTATTTAATTAATTAAGTAAACATGTGTCAAATTTTTATTGGTGAAGTATAAAGTGAAGTAAAAAACGTGAGACAGAAGATTTGGATTCGTGAGATGAGGACCCACAGACTCTTCACATACATACATAATACGGTGGGTTTAATTAACAACTGGAAAATGCTATTACCAAATCTTAAGCCACAACTTACTCATATGCTAAGTCATGAGAGGTTGGTTCACAACTATACTACTCATGATTTACCATATGGGCAAATAATGCAAAAAATTGTGGTTAAATTTGTAATCCTAGCCTTAAATAATAATTAAAAAACTTAGTTAAAAATTCAAAAAAAAAGTCTGGTTTCCTTCTTCTTCTTTTTTTTTTGGTTTTGTCAACTAATTTAGGGTTCAATTATTTATTAAACTAGTCGGTCTAATCCCATTATTAAAATCACAATACCACATAAATATAGTTACATACATATACAAATATTCCCGTTTATACAAAAAAATCAATTAGTGTCTTGAACATAGCTCTATCCTCTATCCTGTGTCTATCTATCAAATAAATTAGCCTTTTTTTAAGACATCATTTCTACATCTCCTTTTTTTTTTTTTTTCTTTTTTCTTTTTTAAATGGTTGGATTGATATAATTATAACTATAAGGAGGATTGATTCTATATTTAAATTTCTTTATTAACTTAGCATAAATTTCTTTATTAAAATCTTACTAAATCATACTTTATTTAAATAGTTTCATATTAAAAAAAATATCTATTAATTATTACTATAATTATTAGATTTTATATTTATTCAAGAAAATAAATTATAGAAGAAAGTAAAGAAACTAATATTTGTTAAATTTTTTTTTTATAAGAATATTTGTTTAAATTTTTGTGTGCATTGCATGGATTACCAACTAGTTGAAATAAGGTTGAACCCATTCAAGAGATATCGTGTTATCAAGAATTAAAAAAAATAAAAGAAATTTTTTTTATACCAATATTACTATTAAGTGATCTTTTACAAATGCAGTAATATTTTTATTTATTAAAATATACTTTCAACTTTTGGAGTTTGGAATTGTTTTCATTTTAACTTTTTACTTTGTAATATTTTCATTTTGATCATTTTTGTTTGATTTTTGTTTTCATATTGGCTCTATCATCCATTTCCAATAGTAATCTAATTGTACATAACATGTTTTTTTCTTTTTACAACCATAGTTCTCAATATCGTACAATACGTATTGAATCGTATCGAGTGAAAAAAGTACTCTATTGTAGATACATAGTGAACATGCTCATGAATCATAAGTTACAAAAATATGTATCTTATGGATCATATTCTACAATATATAGTTACGTGGGTTTAAATTGGATTTTATTTATTTATTCATAGTTTGTTTGTTTGTTTTCCTCCACAAAATTTGGACAATGCACTCAACACTTCACTTTTATATTTACAAATTTCTTTTTTTATACTATGAACAAGATATTAAATCAAAATATAATTATTTATTTTTATTTTTATTGTCCTAAGTCTAAGAAGCTATAATTCCAATAAGAGATTTTTAGAAAAAGTATATTAAAAAAAAAAAAGAGATGGTAAATATTGTTGATGATGGGGAAGGAAATATTAATAAAGAAATAATTTTGCAAGATAGTGAACATGATAATAACATTGACTTAGATGGAATTGATTAGGCAAGATGATGAATATGATGAGAAATAAATTACAATTTTGGCTCATATGTCTTTTTTTGGTAGAATATTTTGGCTCATATCTCATATACTACACTTTTGGGTTTTATAAATTTGAATATGGATGTTATAAACACATTTTAGTTTGATTTATTTAGTTAGTTTTGTTAAATATTATTACATAAGTGATAATTGAATTTCCAAATTTATAATGAATATACCTTTTATATGTATATCTATTTTTTTAGGTTTTTTTTTTTTTTTTTTTTTTGAGAAACACACACACACACACACACATAAGAGAGAGGAAAATGGGTTCTAATATAAAGATGCACCACAAACTCTACTCAAAAGTTATGGTAACTTTTAAGAAAATGTGTGACAAGTTATACTACACATAACACACTCTCTTGAGTAATGTGGGACAATTATCCTTAGAAACGAATACACACACACACATATACAAGGGAGAGGAAAATGGGGTTTAGCCCCGAATAAATTAGCTCAACTGATAAAATCTCTGATAGTTGAATTAGGGATTTGAGATTTAATCCTCGTCTACACCAAAAATCGATTGATGTTTTGATCTGATGATAAAGAGCACAATCATTAGAAGCAAAAACCATAGATTGAAACTCTATCCAATATATATATATATATATATATATACATATATATATATATATTATGAATCTATTTTTTTAGGTATTTGTGTATATTATGATACACGATAT
Organism: Quercus wislizeni; assembly: GCA_023055345.1. Lineage (NCBI taxonomy): Eukaryota > Viridiplantae > Streptophyta > Magnoliopsida > Fagales > Fagaceae > Quercus > Quercus wislizeni. The sequence continues at coordinate 39,530,839 of JALGQJ010000006.1, read as the reverse complement.
AATATGATATATGATACAAAAACCAAAAAAAAAAAAAAAAAAGATTTACAATATGATTCATGTTTTGAAAACTATGCCTACAATAATTAGGGTCTATTTGATAATGTTGTTCTAGTAACGTTGTTTAAATGTTGTGGAAATACGTATGAGTGAAAAAATGTTGTGGAAATATATATTGTATTGTAAAACTGTTGTTTAAACAATACAACTAAACAGACCCATAAGCTCTTGTATTTCATAATATTTTAGAATTATCATGAAATACTTAAATATGAAAGACATTTAATAGTCATATTACTAATATAAATTTTACAGCATGGCCAATATGAAAAAAGAATCAAACATATAGGGCCAAAATGAAAATTTTGAAACATAAATACCTAAAATGAAAGTAAACTCAAACTTTAAAGATCAAAAGTGAACTTTAGTCATTTTTCTTTTAACTTTATTTTTTTATAAGTATATTTTTCCAAACAACTACATTTTTCAAAATGGAAATGTAGTTAAAACTTAAAACTATGAGTAATGCTACAATTACAAACTATTTTACAATATTTTTACAAAATGTTGATGTGACAAACTTCTTATTGGTTGTCATTTAAGTCTATCATTAATATCATTTTTTTTATTTACTAATAATCACTCACTACATTTTTTTTTTTTTTGAAGAGAATCACTCACTACATCAGCCGTTTATAAAAAATTTATAAAATAATTTGTATCTCTAACATTATTTTAAAACTATTACAAATTTTTGCAAGTTGACGAGTCAATAAAGGTAACTGGTGGACTTTAACATTATAACAAACTAGCATGTAGTCCGTGCTTACGCATGGAAATATTAATAGTTATGATGATGAGATGTTCATCTTGGTGGATTCAGTTTCCACATTAAACATTATGAATGGAGGTAACTTAACACCAACATTTAAAAATCAAATTGGACACATAGCACAAAATTAAACTACAATTAGAAATTAATTTGATTCGATTTGAATTCTAAAATTGAACTTCAACTTAATATGATATATATGATTATATTTTTGTCCACTTTTAACAAATTAACAAAATCTTAATCCAGACACACTAAAAACTATTAAAAAATAAGATTCAAAGAAATCTTGGTTTATTTTTAATTTCTTATTTTCTAGATTTTTTTTTTTTGAGATATTACTATAAGTTATAGAATGCTTCATCAACATATGAGATTATTTTTTCTGTGGTTATTTCAATTTTGATTGTTAAAAACCCAATTTCAATTATTGGAATGCCCGGCAAGCTATAGGCTTGCGGTTGTTGGAGTTGTAATGTACAGTGAAACTAAGAATAAATTCAAATGAAACTTGTGTGTGTTATCATCAAGCTAGCACATTCAATCATCCTTTTACTTGGCATTGGGGACACTATCAAGATTTCGATACCATGGTTCAACCTCTTGCTAAGTTAATGCTTGTAATTTACCTGCATAACTTCTACTATTTGGAAGCTAAAAGATAGTTTCCAGTATTACACACCATCAAAATTTAACATGTAGCAAGTTCTATACAAAACCAGTGATCTCCACTCATTAGGTTGCATTATCAGCTTTTGTTTCAGGGTATTGCTCGACCTAATGGATTCAGTAATTTCTTTTTAACCTAAAGACTCCTCGGTGTCGTGGATTTCAGTTAGCTTAACTGGTAAAATCTGTGATTGTTGAATAAGAGATCTAGGGTTCATTCTTCATCTAAACAAAAAAATTGATTGGTATCTTGGTTTGATGATACTGAGCACAACCATCAAAATTTAATATGTAGCAAAATTTGACGTCATAGGTTAAAACTCTATAAAAATAAAAACTAATTAGTGTCATACCTTGATTAATTACTGAAATATTTTTTAATATTTTTTTTAACAAATTCATCGTTAGAATCTAAGTTATAGTGTTGTATGGGAGCTGTACAATGTTTATTAATCTACCGAACATGTTTAATAATTATTTGTGCCTTTCACAGAAATTAAGACTTAACATGTTTGATAATTATTATTTTTTTTTTCTTCATGTTGATAATTTTTAAAAATAAATTTTAACAAAAAGAATACAATTTACATCCAAAATACAAATAGAAAAAAGAAAAGGGCAATATGAATCAAACATCTCCAACAACAAAATTTAATGTAAACAACCAAAAATTGTTCTATCTTTCTCTGAGAAAATTATTAGGTACTCCTGGAGTACCATAAATACATATTCCCTCCTCTCACATGAATGATGGGTCCCATTATGAATTTAATTAGTAGGACCCACCATTCATGTGAGAGGAGGAAGTACGCATTTATGATACTCCGGAAGTACAAAATAATTTCCCCTCTCTCTGACCAACATGAACCTCATGTGGCTGTGATAATAATGATAGAAATAAATTACAGTAAATTATTCCACAGGGTTTTATCCATTTGAACTTTTCATCTATTTAAATGATATCCACATGAAAAACCATGGTTACATCACAGAAATACAAAAGAGCCCTTGTTAAGACGCATTTTAATGATTCTCAAAGCAACAAAATACAGCAATGCGGCAAGAAAATGTCTTTAAAAGAATTGCAATTTGTGCATGAATTCTGACATTTTTGCTTTATTTTCAAACCAATGTTACTACCATATCTAATTCATATTTTTGCAAAATACTATGGCATAGCATCAACCCAATAGATATTGGATCCCCATCCAAAAAGCGATAGAGTTACGTACATAGATATGTGCACATTTTTTTAATAAAGAAGTCTTACTTCTAATGGACTCTAGTTTGTGTGCCTATGTGTGTTTGTAGAAGTGGGATCTACAATACATAACTTAAACCATTTTGGCTCGCTTGGAGTAACCTGCAAAGTTTCATTCACAGCATGTTATAACTCTTAAGAGAACTGGAACTAAAATTTTATCTTTTTTTGGCGATTCATGTAGCACAAGAAGTCCAAGACGAAGGCAACATCATCGGGTTAACGACAAGAACTGATCATTAAGCTTGGAATCTTCTTGGAGGCGCCAATGAAGCGGTAATGTATGAGAGTGTGAAGTAAGGAAGAGTGGAATTGAACATTGTGTTTGAACCCAACTTTGCTCTGAGAAATCCAAAAGGAGGAGAAGAGGGCAGTGTGTGGATCTAGTTGGTAGAGGTTGAGAGAGAAGGAGGAGACATGAGATGACGATATGGAATTAAGAGGAGATGATGTTTTACTTTAATAGTCTTTCTCGTTGGACTCCTTGTTTTTGGTAGTGGGATTAAAAGAGCTCCAGACTCTATTGAGTTCACCCATAAAAGTGTGTAGGTGAGATATTCTTGCTTAGGCCAATGAGCATTATCATTATGGTTTTCTTGGCTTCCGTGTTAAATGTTAATGCATCATTTATTTGGGCACAAAAATTAGAAAATTTAGATAAGATACATGACACAAAATTGGAGTCCAATTTATAATCTAATTAGATTTTTTTTTGAGTTTTGGTTAGTATAAGTGGCACAAAATTGAGAATTCAATTGAAATCTAATTGAATTTTCTCTCAATTTCACCTATTATTATATATATAGATAAATATTTAAATTATATAGTAAAATTTTTAATATTTCAAACGCGACTTAAAAAAAAACTAAAAAATAAATTGTATCAAACTAGCACATATAACAAAGTTTGAAATACTGACAGACTACCATGAGTTTTTTCATTAGACATTTTTACTTATTTGCTTACGATTTATTTTCTATAAAAATAAAATAAAATATGAACAAAGAATTGACACAAAATTGACCATTATTAGCAGACCACTGCAACTTTTTAAATCCTCTTTTTTAAAAGTACAATTATAATTTAATTAGCTTTTAGAAAACAAACAAAAAGCCTTAATTCAGGTACATGGTAATTGACAATTTTTTCTCCTTTAATTATTCAGGTGTTGTTCAAGGCTCCAAGCAACCAAAATACAGTTCCTTCTGTGTCCTCTTTCTCTTTCTGACTTTCTCACGTGATGGGCTCCACTACCTGATTGATGGGTAGGGGAAGCAATCATCTTGGTTGCAATAAAATGAATCTTCCTTTTTTCTTTTTTTCTTTTTTTAAGGAAAAAAAAAGAAAAAGAGTAAAGTTTTCCTTTTTCTTTTAGAGATAAAAAGGAGTAGAGTTATTATTATTATTATTGTAAGGGCAATATTTGGTCCCTCAACCTAAAGGATTAAAGGAATTAGACCCAAAGAGTCTAATACAATAAATTTATAGAAAATAAATTTAAAAATTAGGCTCTATTGAATTATGCAATAACAATAGTTGGTCCAGATGATAAGGAAGTAAAGATAACATAGTTTAATTAAAAAAAAAAATCGTCATTGTCATAATTCAAGGAGATCAGTTCTTATATATATCATTTGAATATGATTACAAACACCGTTCTTGTTGCTACAATTTTTTTTTCCTTTCTCCTCAGGTTATTCTTTCTCTTTTATACTCTTCTCTTATTTCATCTTCACTCTTCACGTGTAGACTAGATTACTGGTATTGATCCTAGTTCCATCAGTAACTTCCTGAAGTTTTTGAGAGCAGCTGTAAGGCTGAAAATTACTGTTCAAGTATCACTTCTTTATTAATGTAGCTAGAGAGTTGGTTACAGAGTATTCAATGCGGTGGTAGTAGTTTTTTCTTAGATATTTCATAGTTCGCTTTTGTCCTGTACCTCCATGATGTGTATTCTTATCAATAGAATCTCCTAGAACGTTGCCCTAGACGGAAAATCATACCTTTGGACCTCTGCTTTGCTTAGCCAACGAGGTAATCCTCCTCGAACCGCCTTCTTGGACTCTTATGACCAAACCCCATCTATTCATTCACTAATATGGACTTCCATGATAGTGTTTAACCATCTTCAGACTACTAGGCGTCCTCAAACTAGGCCCCTGGTCCAATATATACTACTAGGCCTATCATCCCTACTATAATTTTTGAGATTTATTTATTTTTTTTTATTTTTTTTTGAGAAACAAGAATAGAGTTAATTGAAGAGTAATAAAGATTAAAGATGGTCGAGACCAGTTTACTAAAACATAGTGAATAAGTTAGGTTTTTATTTTTTTTTCTTCTTAAATATAATATATATTTTTATCAATTTTCACAATTTTTTGGAAAAATTACACTTTACCGCTCTAAACTATATCCTAAATTACATTTTGAATCATAAATTTTTCAAATGCACATTTTATATTTTTAATTATGACCCTTGTTATATTTTGCACCCCAACGTTAATGGCTCGTTTGGTAAGAGATTTCTAGTAATATTGTTTAAGTTTTATAGAAAAACATGTAGGTAAAAAAGTGTGTAAAAATACGTGCTATGTTATTTAAAAAATAGTTTTCATTATTTAAACACTGTTACCAAACAACTCATAAGTTTGCCATTAACTTAGATGGAAATCTAAAGTTTAGGGTGCAAAGTATAATCAAGAGTATAATTTAGGGTGGTAAAATATAATTTTTTATTTATTTTTAAGGGATTGAGAAGATGAGCAATTGGATCTTTTACATAATGTCATACTTTTTCATCAAAATTAATGGAAAACTTAACGTCAGGATGTAAAATGTAACAATGGTCATAGTTTATAGTGCAAAATGTGCATTCGAAAAGTTTAGAGTGCAAAGTGTAATCTGAAATATAGTTTAAAGTGGTAAAATGTAATTTCCTCCCATTTTTTAGTATATAAGTTGTAATTTTTTTTTTTTTGGAAACGCACTATATAGAGTCAACTGTCAAGGCCTAAACTTTGATACAATAGGGTTAAATTTGAAGCACCATTAAGAGGCATAGTAAATGCAACGACTTTATAGTTTTTTTTTTTTTTTTTTGGGTTAACCAACGACTTTATAGTTGATATCATAAATTGGTGCTCCATTATAACTATCGTTATCCTTCTTAGTCTTTCTATCATTAGAAAAGTGTTTCATTAATTAAATGCCCACCACGTACCAAGAAGCTTTAATGGGGTCCTACAAAATCCATTAATTCACACCTAGACTTACAATCTTCATCCGACACGGGAAGGTAACCTCCGCAACATTGCAACTGCAAGTGGACTAGTCCACAGGACCACAGCATTGAAGAGGAAACTCACCCAGTTTTAACTTATCCCCTCGAATGCCAAAAAACTTTGTTCTATAATATTGAATGTTTTAACCAACATTGTCAATTCCTTATTTAATTGAAATGGCCAAAAAACGTTTTTTTTTTTCTTTTTTACTTTAATTAAGATTTTTTTTTTTTTTTTTTGTTGAGAAGCTACTTTATTAAGATATTTACATTTTTTTTTAACTCTAGTTACAAATATTATGTCATGTGATGATAACATTAAGAATTTATGTTATTTGATTTTAAATTGATAATTTGATATATACTGTGGCCAAAACTTATGAATATTTATTTTATATTATAAAATTAATGACAACTTTCAAACCTTTTGTAAGAATAAATCAATATTAAAAAGTTTTGTTATGATAATTAATAGGGTTTGTATGAGTCGGGTTGATCTGACATTGTCTCAATGGCTCAACCCAACCAAATCCAATCACATGGGTCGGGTTGGATGGATGGTACTTGCATGTTTTATGGCTTGTAAACAATTGCATTTTCATCAAATATTTTTACATTTTCTTTTTTAATAAATTATTACAATTTACATAATTTGCATAAACTATAATACAAAATTTCAAATTTATCAAAACTAATTTCCAAAATACTAAATTAATTCAAACTAAAAATTTTAAATAATAAAATAATATTATATACGGTAAGTTAGGTTAGGTCAAATTAACTGGAAAAAAAGTATTAATCTAAATTTGAACCAAACTGATACTCAATATAAAATTATAAGTTTATAACTTAATCCATCCCAATTAAAAAAAGACTAGTTTTATTAAGAGTTTTATAACTTAATTAGCATATTTTGATGTCTAACCAAAAAGTTTATAGTTCTAATCCTTACTTTCCCATAATAATTAATGAATTCATTAAAAAGAAAAGGGTATTGTCTATTACATAATCTAATATACACACAGTAGACACAAATTGTAATTTTCGAGGGACTCGTGGATTTAAGTTACCGTTTGGAAATAAAAAGTCACTAATTTCCTTGTAAAATGAGGATATGTGTACCATGTGTACCCAAGCTGTGTTCAATAATAATTTCTCAATAGAAAAAGGAACAATCCAAAGTATCTAGCTGAGTTCCAAATTTCTTTATACATCAATTTTGTCAAAGTTGGTAAGTTGGATGCACATTCTTACCAAAAATTCACCTAAATGAGACTGACAACTTTTGCTTTATTAATAAGAAAATTGTTATATTTTTCTGTTCCTGTCCCGTCTTACCTTCCCAATTCTTCAGCTGCACTGTTTCTTTACGCAGTAAAAGAAAAATGGGAGTATACCCCTCTCCAATAATCATAATTTAAATTCTTTTTCAAACTCACATTTTTATATTTTAAACAATATTACATATATTTTTATTTATATATATTTTAAAAAATTACAAAAAATCACATTTCAAATTATTCTACCAAACATCCTTTTATTCATTGTAAATAGTTAAAAAAAATTATGAGTTTATATAAATTTATGTTTTTACCTTTTTTTTATTGGTCACTAATACATTTTTACTGTTTATAACTTGTTATCTGATGAGTTATGACAATTTTTTTTTTTTTAAATAGCAAAAATAGTTTGATTGTTTATGCTCATTGCTCATGGTAAAAAACACCGCGTAAAGATTTATTTATTTATTTGTTTTGATCAATAAGTGATCATTGTTGTCATCATCAAATGTGGACAATGTGGGCCCTACATAATTAGTGAGGACCACGTCGTGTATGACCCGACGAGTTTGATTGAAAGCAAGAAAGGAGAGCTGAATTTCAGGATGTTGCACTTAATGTGGTCACAGTCCCAAGAAGTTTTGTAACCCCCTGGCCCACCATATTAATCCTCCACCCTTTGATTCTCACTCCTCTCATCAGAGCCGTTCATCAATTCCATGATTGGTTTTGATTTTTTCGGCGGTTTGATAAAGATTTTTAAGTGTGAACAGCAGCAATAAAGTTAAAAAAAAAAAGAGGGAAAAGTAGGTTGAAAATTGAAATGACCAATGAATCCTTTACACCAAGCGTGCAAAAAGCTATTTTTTAGTGGCTGTTTAGTCAAAGTGCTGGGCTGGACTTTGGACATTAGGTCACGGTGGTCTCTATCAAACTTAAAAAGAAAAATGTATATATATGACTTACTCCACTCGCTTTTTAATGCGCGTGGTGAGCATTCTCAAGTAAATTCTTTCTAGATTTGTTCACTTTTGTTTTCCGCTTTGCCTGTTTCCGTTATATTACCTTTTAGAAAATGTGTTATTTTTTGAAAAGTATTTTTTATAAACTTATTTTCTTTTTCTAGGGACTCAAAAAAAAAAAAAAAAAAAGGTCCAAGCTGACTTAGAGTAGTAACTTTCAGTTCTTCAAGGCAATACCATAAATTTGTAAGATAGTGGACTTTAGAGCCAATTGCAAACCTAAGGAAATTACAAGCTTAAGGATAGCAGGATTGACGCGATTAATATGAACCAAAGAAACACCAATTCAATATAAATTCTTCATTGGACCTTTTATTTTCAGTTTTAGGTTGGATATGAGTGATTTTGACTTCTTCCCTCCTTAGCCTTGGCTCACGTGTTAGACTTGGGTTAACACATGTGTTGGCCTTTGATCATCCTCGGATAGGACCTATGACCTTAGAATGTCCTCAAATCATTTGCTCCTACACTTATGTTTGGTAGCAATTTTACATGAGTTTAAAAAAAAAATTCAAGCTTTCTTTATTTAACTTGCGGTGAGATAGAGTTATTTTTCAAAAAAAAATTAGAGGAAAAAATCTTTTAAAATATGCCATACTTTTTCGTTGACCAAAAATAATTTTTCTTTGACTCAATTTTTCTAATACTACTAAATATTAGGAAATTACGGAAAAATATTTTTACACAAAGTTTCCATCAAAACAAATGGAAAACTATTTTTTTTGTTTCTTTCTTTGCCATCAAACGGAGTCATTGAAAAAAGCTTCTATAGTTTCAAGCATCTTTTTTTGGGCAAAGAACGATAATAGTTTCAAGCATCTTAATTAGTCATATAACGACATATTTGGCATTGAAGAATAATTGGATTCTTTCAAAGACGTGTGCAAATTGCAAAACATTAATAAATGTTGGCAAAAAAAAAAAAAAAAAACTAAATAGACAAGTATGCGTGGTTAAAACAATTATATGTTTCCTTATTTACTTTCTTTCATCTTTCAATTAATACCTTTTGAGTTCTGTAGTTCTACTTTTATTTTTGAGAATAAATGGAAGGGAAATCAACTCGACGGGATTCCATATTTGTGTACATATTGTCATATTCATGCATGATTCAATAAAGAAGTTTGAACTAGTTCAACGTACTTAAATTAAATTTGCTTATTAATTAAATTTCATGAGATAAAGTTAATTATTTTGGTATGATGCTAATGTTTCAAACTAGTTACAGAATCTAAGTTGATGCGATTAAGTTTAAGACATTCACTGCATGTAATTATTAGCAACTTAATACATGCAAATACTATCAGCCACACCAGAACGGCAGAACCCAATATTCATAATCAATATTCTGCTTAAAAATTGGAATGTAGGGCAAGATTGTGTGTACAAATCATTATCATTAATTGAGTGTAGCATGGGCCATTATATTATCAAAGAATCTGGTAATTAAATAAAATAAAGTCCAGCCATTAGTAGCAGTTCAATTTTATGCTGCCCCTACAAAATTGAACTGCTACTAATGGCTGGAATATTCTGTCTAAGATGCATGTGATCACTGTATTCCCTTTTTGAACTAAAGTACTGGTATGAGTAGATGGTGGATAGAATTATAGGGAATGACTTAGAACAGACAATCTGGGTTCGGAGCTACCATTATCATATTTGGAGAGATAAAAATAAAATAGTATACAATGGTATAGAAAAAGAGAGTCAAATGTAGATGCTAAATGCCATCACTTTTGATGTAAGATGCTTGGAATCCATCTCTTTTGATATTTGGAGGGATTTCTTTTGATAAAAATAAACCATAAAAGAGAGTTGATTTTTGCACCAACAGAGTTTATGGACGACCATGATCCCCTAATAGCAGAAGCAAAAGCTTTATTACTAGTTGCATTTATAGCAGTTGAAATGAGTCTGAAGTTCGTGATTTGTGAGAGTATGACTACTCATTGAATAATATTGTCCCGATTCAACAAACATCAGCTACCTCTCATTAGTCTATTGTGACATTATTCCTCCAACTCTATTAATTGGTCTGTAAATAACACCTTTAAGGAAGCTAATTTTGTAACCCATAATATAACTAAATGGTCCCTTTTGTTTTGTGTATGCCAAAATCCATCTCAAACATGTAATACATTCATAAACAAAGGATAAAGATCGTCTAGGGTTTTTAAATAACCGCTCATGGACTTCTTAACATATACTCATCGGTCATCAATGTGAATGAATAAATTAGGTTTTACCACATCATTAATACTTTAAATAATTCCCAAATAATATAAGTCAAATAGATTTAAATATCGATGAATCACAGAATTCAATCTTCTCATTACCATTTCATAATAGGTGAATATTATTTTAAGAACTTCAATAAGCAACACTTAATGCTAACAACTAGTTTATGAATTTCAACTAAGGATGTGTTTGGATACTGCTTATTTAGTTGAAAACTGAAAAATTGAAAATATTGTAGCAAAATAATTTTTAAATGTATGAATAGTGCCGTGAGACCCATTTTTAATAATAGTTTTGTTGAAAAAAGAGATTTGTAGAGTCTTATGAATAGTGCACATGACCCATAGGAAAACATAAACGCTCTTCTAAAAAAAAAAAAAAAGAAAAGAAAATGTGAAAGCAGAAATGTGGCAACTATCCAAACAGCCACTAAATATGTGTTTGGATAGCGTCTATAGAGTCACATCTTGCGTCTGGCGTTTGTATATCTGTGGGACCCACTGCTACAGTAGCTTCCAATTAAACGTAAAGACTGAACTAAAATGCGTAGCATTTTTTTTCCTTCAACGCACCGTTCTTCGTGTTCTTCCCAGAACATGACTATTCATGTTCTTGAAACCCAGCAAACCCATCAAAATAGAAGATCAAAATAGTGAAACCAAAACCAAGACAGAAGCCACCAATCTGAGATTAAACCAATCAAACCCATGTGAAAAAAAAAAATTCAAAATCGATCAACCCATCAAACTCATATGAAACCAAAACCAAATCAAACCCATCAAATGGATCTACCCAGCAAACATAAATCAAACCCATCACCAATCTCAACCTAACCCAACACCACTAACTTCCCATATCAAACCCATCAAACCCACTGCCAATCAACTCATCAAACCCATCGTCGATCAACCCATCCACCACCACCGAGCTTAGGCTACTTCAGCTTCTCTTTCATATGTGTCCTAGTTCCCAACTGCCATTCATTTCAGTTTTAAGGAGTACTGTCATGGGTGGGAGAGGAGTGAAATTGGGAAAGAGGGTGAAATGGGTTTATGAAGGAATAGTACACTAGAGGGAACCGATTTTCGCCGATGTAGGACTGGGTTGTCTTCCTCTGCTTTCTGTTAGCGTCGGACCGATGTAAGTCTTCCTCGTGGATTTCTTTGGTGGGCGTGGACCTCTCTTCTCGAAGACACAAGCGTTAGGGTAGGTGAAGAGTGAATAGAAGAAAAAAAAAAGTAAAAGCGCGACCCTTAAATACTTTTAGCTGAGCTATAGTACTCAGACCCAAAAAATAATCAGCTGTCATTTTTCACTTATTTGCTATAGTATTTTTAATTTTTAGTAAAATCAGAGATATCTAAATGGACCTTTAAGTTCTTTTAATTTTTAGTTATAACTAGTACATGGGGTATGGCCAAAAATGGCAAATCATGTTTAATCATGAGGACTTTCTAAAAAAAAAAGTTTAATCATGAGGCGCGTGAAATAACGCACTAAAACTTAGCAATGAAGAATCTCCCATCCGAATAGGTAAAAACACCAAGACGTGAACAACGGGCAGCTGGCAAAGCGACGCGCAAGCGAAAACGGGCAGCGGGCAGCAACAAACGCCGTATTTTTTCCCAGCGAGTGACGCCGTTTTACACGGACACAGCTAAAAAAAAATACTAGAAAATAAAAGACAGACAACAATCACTCATTTTTTTCACTTTATTAATTTAATTAAATATTTTGTAGTATTTACCAACTCTAAGCTTTCTTCGAACCTGAGGTTCGGGTTTGTCCAAATCCAGGTTCGGACCTCACAAAGCCTCTCGAAAAAGAGCCAAGCCAGCGTCGAAAAATAATGGAACCAAAGCAAGAGAGAGAGGAAGAGAGAGAAAGTAGTGAGAGAGATAGAGTGAGAGTGTTGTAGAGAGAGAGATAGAGTGAGAGTGTTGTAGAGAGAGAAAGTGTTAGAGAGAGAGAGAGAGAGGGAAAAGGATGGGTCAGATCGTGAAGAGGAAGAAGAAAGGGAGGCCATCGAAGGCAGATCTGGCGCGCCGAGCCGTCGAGTCGGCTGAGGCGGCTGAGCGCGAAGTCCGGCGGAGTCTCCGGCGCCGGAATGTCAGGTACAACATCGACTACGACGATTATTTAGACGAAGACGACGAGGACGACGACGAGGAAGACCAGAGGAGGAGAGAGAAGAAGCTCAAGCTCGTCGTCAAGCTCAACCAAGGCACCGAGACGACGACTCCGCCTCCCCCTCCGCCGCGCCCTCAGTCGGCGGCGCGTGGGCCGCACGCGACGGATGATGAGGAGGACGAGGAGGAGGAGGACGAAGAAAACGAGCAGGAAAGGAAGCCGATGAAGAAGAGGAAAATCAACGGTCAAGATGATGACAACGAGGATGATGACGACGAAGAAGTAGAACAAGAACAAGAACAAGAAGAAGAACAAGAAGAAGACGAAGAAGATGACGATCATAATAACCGTCATCGTCATCGTCATCATCATAATCATGATTATGATGATGAGGTATGTATTGTATCATTGTACGGATCTGATTTAACAAAAAGGAAAAAACTGAAACTGAAGCTGAAGCTGAAGCTGAAGCAGAAGAAGAAGATAAAGTGAGAGATATATAGAGAGAGTACAGCTCAGTGAGAGAGAGAGAGAGAGAGAGAGATTTTTACTATATGATTGGTCCAGACTTCAATATTACTCACTCTGTGAGTGAGTGAGGGAAGAGAGAGAGAGAGAGAGAGAGAGATTGTGTAACGGTTGGGTCAACTGTCAAAAAAACTAACACAAACCCAAAGAATCTGATCACGCTTCCCCACCTTTCTCTCTCTCTACCCACCTCATTCTTTCTCTCTCTAAATCTTTGTCTCTCTGTCTTTCATTCTCTTTCTATTTTCTAAACTGTGCATTTAGCATTGTTGTCTGCCTTATCTGTCTCTGTCCGTGTCTCTGTCTCTATCTACATATCTATCCTCGTACTCTCTCATAAACCCAGTCACAGTCGTGAGCTTTTTGCTTCGTTCTATTTCTTCTTTTTTAATTTTTCTTTTTTCTTTCTATAATGATATGTACGGTATTTTATATGTTTGTTTGGGTTACACAGGAAAGTGTGGTGAGGAATAAGGTGGTGGACTCAAAGGGTGTCGATTCTGCTCCAGGTTTGGTTTCTGGGTTTTGATTTTGATTAACGGGGTTTGTGCTTTGTGTTTGAATTTTCTTGTATAATGTGAGAATTGGGTTTCTGGGGTTTTGATGATTTTGTTTTTTTTTTTTTTTTTTCTTTTGTTAAGTATGGATTTTGATTTTGATTTTTTTTGATTTGATAGGGACACCTTCTGATCCTCCTCTTTTGATTCCATTGCCTGATAAGAAGACGTTGGTGTTTATTCTTGACAAGCTTCAAAAGTATGGGGATGAATTCCTCTCTGTCTTCTTTTTTTCCCTTTCTACCTACCTTTTGATAATGTGAAGATTAAGGAGTTATTAATGTTGATATATGAATTGTGGCAGGAAAGACACGTACGGTGTATATGCAGAACCGGTTGATCCTGAGGAGGTGTTCGGAAAATTTTCTTTCTTTGTTGTATATGGTAATGTGGTTTTGAAGCCAATTTTGGTGGTGGTGCTTAATTTTTTTTAAATAATTTTTGGTCACTGCAGCTTCCGGATTATCACGAAGTGATTGAGCATCCTATGGACTTTGCCACAGTGAGGAAGAAGTTAGCAAGTGGATTGTATTCTACCTTGGAACAATTTGAGGTTTGTACTCTTATTTTAGTTTTGCCACATGTGACTTCTTTATAACGTGGCTACGTTACTCATGTTGGAGGAGGAGGAGATTGAGTCTATTTGTCAAACACTCTCACTCTTGGTTCAGGGACTCTTCATCTGTTCCCCTAGCCTCTCATAATGTAAAAATGATTCAGAGGACACCTATTTCAGATACTATAGCGGTCAGGAATTCGGATAATGAATGAGAGAGTGAGAGTGACAATCTACATGTAGTGTATTGAACAGTCTGGGTGCATTTTGTGTTAGAGCGTGCATTTGTATTAAGAAGAGAGAGACAGAGAGAGGGGAAAACATCGGGTATTAATTAAGCTTAGCAAAGCTTGCTTATGATATTAATGTGCATTGCATTCTCTTATGAAAGAAAATGGCAAACATGGTCGAATGCAATTTTATGTTTGTCCTTACTGTAATTAGGTAGCAGCCTGCAATAATATTATTATCTATTTTTGTGTGGGTCAATATCTCAATTGAGGACCACATGGATTTGCATAATTCAATCCATATGGTTCCATTCTCTATTTTTGTGTGGGGTAATTTCATTGAGGAACATATGGAAAGGCATGGTTAAATTCATGTTCTGTAGGGTAGGTTCCATTTAATTGTAAGTCTTCTCTATGTCATTGGTATAGCCCGCATTACAGCCAGACTTGTATAATCATTTTGTAGTTAAATTTTGCTTTGTGACTTAAGAGCTATTGCCTAGATGTCTTACTTAAATGTACTGAAGGGTGTAAGATGTGGGAAATCTGGTAGTGATAGGATTCAAAAATTAACTGGCTCTGGACTAGATTTAGAAGGGAATCACTAGCGTATCATTTTGGAGAATAAGCAATTTAGTTGAAAGGCTGATTATGATGCTTGTTGTATTCTGAATTCAAGAAAAAGGGTTGATAGCATTTGATAAATTACTGACTGTCCCAAAAACTTAAGTTGTTAGATAATAGTGAATTTAATCACTTCACCATTATTCTAGTACTCCCTCTCGCATGTTTGCCCAGGTTCCCTCTTAATAATTGAGGCCCAACATTTGAAGATTTTCAATTATTTAAATGGGGAGGTAGAGTGGAAACAGGGTTCAAACTCATGAGTCATGACCACTTGCTGTGATAACATGATAAATTAACAAATGTCCCTAAAGCTAAACTGTTAGATAATATAAAATCTAATCACTTAACAACTATTCTTACAGTGTCTATAGACCATTAGGTGATTTTGGGAATTTGTCCTGCATGTCATAGGTTATACTTCCTTATCCTAGTTTTGATCTGTATTCAATTAATGCTTACTTATCTTTTGTGTAAACTGAACATGAGTGGCCTTACTGGATATTTTGCTCCATTCAGTGGGTGGAGCTTGTTCTCTAGACTTATCAATATAGTTTAGCCAGTTAAGGCTGATCTTTGTGGCAAAATTGAGACTCATTCTAGTAGGTAGTCCTTCTAAAGTTATGCATTTTTCAGGGTCTCACTGTATGCCATAATCCACTTCTTTGTGTGTATGTTATCACACAATGTAAATGAATTATTACAACAAGTTTTGGCTTGTGTTCTCATGAAATAGTTTGGATGACAATATAAATTTTGGAACATGCCAATTTTAGTGATTTCTTTGGTGGTGAACTACAAACAAAGTATATAAACAGGAAGATGTTCTATTGGAATAGGCTGTTCTCAAAAATAATATTCAGAAACTGTTTTTGGAAAACCTTTTCACTGGGAACATAACCGTACAGGTCATGGTTTTCTGTTTCTAAATTTGTCTCTGCATCTGTTTGCCAGCAATTATTTCTTTTAGCTTATTTGCTTATGTACCATTTTTTGAAGCCTTAGTTTTCTAAATATAACTATACTTTAATTGACTTTCTGCAAATTAGCACTCATTTTAAGTAACTTACATTTTTGGACTAGATCCTCTTGCCAAGAAATTATGTGAAGGAAAAAGAATTCTTTTATATGTATTTACTTGGAAAGTTTGTTATGGTGAATGCAGAGTGACGTTTTATTAATTTGCTCAAATGCAATGCAATACAATGCACCAGACACCGTATACTATAAACAGGTATAAGAATTTTGGTCATTCTTATTTGTTGACTCTGTTTGTTTCACCTATTTTGTTTTGTTTGTTAGTGTTATCTTTTATGACACAATTATTTGTTAAAGGCTCGTTCCATTCAAGAATTGGCAAAGAATAAATTTGAGAGGCTAAGGATGGATTTTGAACGCTCTGAGAAAGAATTGAAATCTGAGCTGAAAACAAGATCCAATTCTTTAATCAAGAAGCCAGTAAAGAAGCCATTTTGCCGGACCTCACAGGAGCCCATTGGCTCTGATTTCTCCACTGGTGCCACTCTTGCCACCATTGGAGATGTACAGAATGTTTCCAATCCAAACCAAGGTGGTAATTGTGAGAGACCTAGTAATGCTGATGTTGTCGTAGAGGGTAATTCTTCCCTAGTTGATACTAATCCTGAGAAGGTGGAAGAACTGTCATCAGGTATTATAAGAAAGTTTATTTTTCCTCCTTCTGTTATGTACAATTGTGATGATACATGTATGTGGAGCATGCCAAGATTTTAGCAATTTGTTGTAGCCATTAATTGCCAAGAATTAGATTTGCTAGCTGTTTCTATGTTGTTGCTAGCCAATATGGAGTAGTATTTTACAATCATGCTTAATCATCTCAGGTCAGAATTGACTGAGATAGCCTTGCTCCTTATAGTGTAAGGTTTTCATGGTTATACTTCACTCCATCCCTCTTCTAATTGTTTTGCTTGCTGTGCTATTTTAGGGAAGGGTCTGTCTAAATGGGCAAGGAAGCAATTTGTTTTTGATGATAACCGCCGTGTGACGTATAACATTTCCAATCAACCAGTTGTTAGATCAGAATCAATATTTTCAACCTTTGAGGCTGAAATTAAGCAGCTGGTTGCTGTATGTATTGTAGATACTGGTTCCTTTTCTTGAATAGTTGGCCTTTCTACTCGACCGATTTTTATTTTAATATAAATATTTTTTCCCCTGATTTTGCCTTTGGGAATCAGGTTGGGCTTCATGCAGAATACTCTTATGCTAGGAGCCTGGCTCGTTTTGCTGCAACTCTTGGACCTGTTGCTTGGAAAGTTGCCTCCCAGAGAATTGAGCAGGCATTACCTACTGGTTGTAAATTTGGTCGTGGTTGGGTTGGAGAATACGAGCCACTTCCAACCCCTGTGCTAATGCTTGAGAACCGAATGCAGAAAGAACCTGGTTTAGTTTCAAAGTTGCAGTCTAATGCTGAATTGAGAAAAGATGACAAAACTAAGACTCCTGTTCCTGCTAAGGAGCGTCCTGTAAGTGGGCCTACCTTGGAGGGGAAACACTCTTTGTTGGCTCCAGTCAGTGGTCATACTACAGAAGGGAAATTATCTGTTTCTGGCTCTGCTGGAACAAAACCTAGTACTCCTGATAATGCTATTTATCAGCTGCAAAATCCACAATCTAGGAATTTTGCCAAGCCTGAGAGTAAGGTTATCAAGCAATTTGAATTGAACTCTTTGCCCTCAGCGCATCAAAATAATGCTGAGCTTATTGCTGAAAAGCAGTTTTCAAGTAATTCAGAAATGTCAGGTTCAAGGTCTAAAGAACCGGCACCAAGAAACATAAATATTTCACAGCCTGTACCTTTTAAGCAGCCAGATACTAATGGAGTTGTTACTGGAGGGTTGCCTAATGGAAAAGTCAACAACAGCGGTTTGAATAATAAGATGAGTAATCCATCTTCTGACACAGTTCCTAATCACATGGCTAGAGCAGCTTACTTTGCTCATGCGCAGGAGCAGGGTCTTAGTGACCCTGTTCAGTTGATGAGAATGTTGGCTGAAAGGGCTCAAAAGCAGCAGAAATCTTCAAATCAATCTCCAGTTGAAACTCCACAAGCCATGCCCTCGGTTCCATCTACAAGGAGAGATGACTCAAGCAATGCTTCAGCGGCTGCTGCCCGTGCATGGATGTCCATAGGGGCTGGAGGGTTTAAACAAGCAACAGAAAATTCAGGTGTGCCCAAAGCTCAGATATCTCCGGATCCATCATACAACCCAACTCGGGAATTCCGTCCACAAATTTCTCAAGTGCGGGGAGAGTTTCCGCTTTCTGGGGGGATGCAAACCCAGTCTGAAAGGAAGAGTTTTCCACTTCAGCCTTTCGTACCACAACCTGTTCGTGTGGGCAATGAAGCACAACTCCAAAATCGACCTATAGTTTTTCCCCAGTTAGCACCAGCTGACTTGTCTAGGTTTCAAGTGCAGTACCCTTGGCGAGGTCTTAGTCCTCATACCCAACCAAGGCCAAAACAGGAAACACTTCCTCCAGACTTGAATATTGGTTTCCAGTCTCCAGGGTCTCCGGTGAGACCATCCTCTGGTGTTCTGGTTGATTCGCAGCAGCCAGACCTGGCTTTGCAGCTTTGATTGAGGATTGGTTTTCAGAGGAATCAGACAGATAGGGAAGAGAGTGTAGGTCAATTTAGCTCCTGTCTCAGCAACATAAATTTTGTTAAAGTCTCCCATGCCTTAGTTGCATAATTGCATTGAATGTGTGAATGCCACTGGTTTGATATGACTGAGATTTTGGTGTTCCCTAGTCCTGGATTAAAGGATTGGAGACGTGTTGAATCATTTTACTTTTTGATTGGGGTTTGCTCATACAGAGAAGGATTTAGTTAGTCAGAGAGCTTGCTTGAGATGGCGTGATGCCGGTGGACTTGAGGAAAGACCGTCTTATTTGCTAAATGAGGATTACTGACTTTCAGCGGCGGAGTTTATATCATTTCAAGGAGCTAAAACATTTGAAAATTTCAGCAGCAGATCATTGATTTTATGAATATTAGCGATTGTTTAGAAGTTCTTAAGTCTGACGGTGACGGTAAATGCATAAAATGTAGTTGATGCCTTGTACATTTGTTACAGGTGGATGAGAATTAGTTGTTTAGCTTCTAGTTCTTATGATGCTTATCATGTAATTGCATTTTAATTCCAGTTAATACTGCCAATATTTATGTAAATGAATATTATAATCTCTGAAATGGAAATTTTCTACTGTTCTCTTATTTCTCCAAGTCTTTTTCAGTGGTTTTCTTGCCATTTATTTGTTAGCACTAGTATTTTAAAGGGAGGCTTAAAACTTGTCTTGTGTGGAGTGAACAAAAGGGTGGGGGTTTATGTTTCAAGAGCTGGGGCGAGGGCCACCTGCTATGTGCAGCTCATATGTTGCCATTTGATAAAAAATGCAGTGTGAGAAAAGAAGAGTAAAGAGTAATATGACTGCCATTTGGTGATACAGGTTTTCTGATAACTGTGATATGATTTGATTTTATGACGTTTGACTCATGATAGTTGTTCTTTATTAGGCTTACAACGTAGCGTAGGTAGGATTTGGACATAGTGGCCACCCTCAGTACTGTAAGATACCCTCAGTACTGTAGGATTGCTCAAATTTGAAGAGATGATGGTCACAGAACAAGTACTGCAAATTTGTTTGTGTTTTCTTTCTCGTGCAATAATATGGAAATACGGTAGCATTGCATTTTTGTAAAGGAAAATTTTTGCTCCAATCTCATTTGGAGCATCTTGCTTCAACCCATGATGTGGCAATTAAAATGATCATATATGTAGTTTTAGTTACATGGTTTTTTTAATGGGTCATAAGATTTGTTTAAATAATATATATGGATAGCCTTATAAATCATCAAGTAATAGGTTGAAAAAGAAGAAGCTCCAAATGAGTTTGAAGTCAAACTTTGTCTTTTTTGTAGAAGCCATAAAGGTTTGACCCAAGAAAAAGAAAGAAAGATTGCAAATTAGCACTGTTAAGGTTGCTGGAGTAGATGAAACCAATTTGAAAACCTTCTTTTGAATAGGCTCTTTTCTCAATTTGTCTGTCTTTCATTAACTTGTACAGTAATAGCGCATTTTCTATCTATCAAAAGAGATCTAGGCAAATTTCATGACCAGATTTTGGTGGCTTAATATTCTATGCTACACAGAAAGAAAGCTACAGCACAGAGGTGTAAATTCTTCAAGCTTCCTGCCAGAGCAACCTGTTCAGCACTAAGAATAATCAGGACCAACCAATCTAACAAATAAGGAGACTTTGAAAATTGCCCAATACCCTTTGCTAATGTGGATTTGACACCATTACAAATGAATTATAGCCCTGGGCTAAGCGTAGAGACCCTTCAACCACAAAAAAAGGGCTCATGCAACAAAAATATTTTGCTAGATACAATAAATAATACAACTGCTCTATAGACTAAAATCTAAGCCATGTTTGATAACTCAAATCACTTAACATTTTGGAGTCCTTCTCATTGAAAGAAACGAAAATGAAATCCACGGGCTATGCTTCTGCTTATTCTTCGATAGTTTCTCATGAGATTTCTTCTGATTTCGAAGGACACAAACATCACCTTCACATATGTATCGTTTAGGCTTGGAGCTGGAGGACACTGAGAAACATCTGAAGAAGTTTGAGGAAGAAGCCATGGGGATTTTGAAGCACCAGAGCTCTATTTTTGAGAGTCTAGCTCTCTCAGCCAATAAAAAAAAATTTCTGTCTCTCTTAATCTTTTACCTCCAATATCTCCTTGAAGGCCCCAACTGCTCAACATAAATATATATATTCTATTTTTGAGACTAGCTCTCTCTCCTTCTCTCTCAGCCAATAAAAAATAAAAGCGGTCTCTCTTACCTTTAATTATATCTCCCTCAATGCCTCAACAACTCAAACATTAATGAATTTACCTATATAGAGGGTATATTCTAATAACATACATGAGGTTATTTAGTCTAACATCAATTAGGTTCAAAACTAAGTAATTTGATCCTTAAAAGCTAATTTAGTACTTAAGATAGTTGAGAAAAATGACTAACGGTCCTAATAGAAATGACTAACTGGTCTAATAATGTTTAAAGAAACTAAATTACCTTTAGGAACAAAATTGATTAATTTTGAAAAGTCTTGAATCTGATTGATATTAATCTAAACCTTGTATTAATAAAATTTACTCGATATAGAAATTCTATTTTACATGCGCAAAAAAAGAAAAATATATTCGATGGTCGGAATATTGTAAGGTCATGTGGTCAATATTAGCATGCTTTGACTTTTGAAAGAACAATGCCACGTTCTCTGTCTTAAAATTCTTGCAACCCCTTGCGTGCAGCGACCAAAACGTGTGGACATTTGGACTAAGGTATTTTTTGGGCTGTGTGGTTCATGAACAAGTGACGTAGACCCAGGGGCGTAGCCAGAAAATTTTACTTGGGGGGGCCGAATTGTAGTATTAATATATTAACCATAGTTCATATTGAATACAAAATTTTTTACTTTGATATATTGTTATATTCTTAAATAGTAATGAATATACAAAAATTATATAGTTTATTATAGAAAAAAAAAATCCAATAAAAGAACAGTTCACATCAAAATTATGCCCAACAATCTTTAATGGAATAAAGATAGCAATACAAAAATGTGAACAAAAAAAAAATCTTAAATACCCTTATGCATATCAACACACACATAGTGGCAGAAGAAAGAAACAAAAATAATACTAATGGTAAAATAACAATGATGATTGATAAAAGAGAGAAAAGAAAATGTATTTGCATATTCACTTCTTTAAAGAGTCAAGAAGATGATGTTGCACCAGGAAAAAAAATGGATTAATAATTTTGGTTGAGATAGGAGATTTTGTGTTGAGAAGAAAGAAAATGGGGCAATGGGCTGGCACTAGCAGCTACAACAAAGCTCCATAGGTACCTAAAGATGAAAAAAATTGAAATTATGTTGGGAAATGGGTTGTCAATGATGATGGAGAGTGAGTTATTATCCATTGGATTAATTATAAATTTTTTGGACAATGGAGAAAATCAATTATTAGTCATTATCTTTTGGACTAATTATAAATCTTAGGAATAATTGGGGTGGACTGGTAATAAAGGTTGGAACAATTGAGGAGACCAACTAAAAATCCATTGAACTAACTAGAAATCTTAGAAATAATTGGGGGGGCCGGATCTAATTTCTTGGGAGGGCTATATCCTACTACTAGTATAGTTGTAGGAGAAAAAAATAATTTTGGGGGTGCCATGGCCCCCCCAAGGAGCAATGTAGCTCTGTCTCTGCGTAGACCCTCTCATCGTGTACATTTTCTGTTCAATAGTCAATGTGGAGAGTTTTAATAAAAGAATAAACTTATATTCGATTCTCATATTAAAAAAAAAATTGATAAATTTTTTAAACACAATAAAATCTCACAATATTTTTGTTTTGTTTTTTAATTTTTTTATTGTGGTGGGTCTCAATCTAATATTTTATTATTTTATTTTGACCAATAACATGTGATATCTCAACTGTTGTGACAATTTGTTGTGTCCATACCAGAACTCAAAAAAAAATATACTCCACATTTTTATGTAGTTTGATTTCTTTTCTGTATTTTCATATTGATCCTTACATGCTTTAGTTTACATTTGAATATTTATGCAATATAAAATTTGGCTAATCATGTATATTTGGATTAATTGCTAGTTTAGGGTTAAAAGAGTGTTAAGATCCTAATCTATACGAGGTTTTGAGTGATTGATTTGAGATAGTCAGGTCTCCAATAGAAGAAGAATTAAAGAAGTTGAGAAGAGAAACCAGAAGAAGAAAGAAATGAACCAACTTCAGTCTTATTGCTTGATTGAGTTCTCATACATGTACAATTCTTATTTATGCCTTTAATCTCAGCTGCGAGCTAGTACTAACTAACTTTTTAGAGATATGTTAGAAATATATTATAGTCCAATGTAGTATGATGAACATAACATGGGTATATATGGGTATATATAAAAAGCTAAACCCTAGATTAATAGACTTATAGTACAAGAGTAGGAGACATAGTAGTATTGAGCTTTGGCATATACATTGGGCTAATATATTTCTAACATATCTCTAATATAACTAACTTCTTGAACTATATTAACTAACCACTAACTAATAACAGCTTCTAACGGAAAGCATTTACAATTAACATGTGCTTATTATAATAACTACATGTAATGTTGATGCTTTAGCTTCAGTTTCTTATTCAGTATATATCAAAGTTATTAAGGTGTAAAATTCAACTTTGGGGTCTAAATATTGTGTTAGGTTGTTATTAGCATTTTTCACATCAAATAATAGTTCCTTAAAAAGTTCAATTTTCCAAAATAGGCCAACCAAAATGTGACAGAAGGAGTACTAAATTACTATTGTTTTTATTATAAAAAATAAACTTAAAAGCTTGATTTAATAATGAATGTGATTGATGTCACCTTAACAATACATAATAAATGTATTGGTCATATTTTCATAATTAGGAACACATCAATTTATGAAAAATAAATAATAAAATTTGTTATATCTCCTTATATCTCTAATAGCACCATCATATAATATAATATCTCAATCTAAATTCCATACGAGTTAGTGTGTGAATTAGAAATACGATTTCTATATAAAGACACAAACTATTATACAAACTAATGATTTTCAAATCAGCTTTTTAAAAACTAAAAAGCCACGTTAGATATTAAAATAACTCAATTTTTTTTATAAAAAAAATCGCTTTTATCCCTCTTAAGTACAAGCACGTATCAAACCTAAATTAAAATTAATATCTCAAAAACCCTCTGTCTCCTTCCCTCCCTCCCTCCCTCTCCTTGCCTCTAATGTGTTTACAAAATGTAGATTAAATATTTGCTCAAAATTGCTCAATTCATATTTTGAGCCTTGCAAGTGGGTTTGATATATACCCAAGTGGATGGATTTGAAACAGGGGTGCTATACAGAAATATATTCATACCAGTTCAATCCTACATATTCAAAAGAAAATTTTCTTACCTACTGTTTGGCATGGACAGCTTTTATACCCTCAGACGAAGGGTTTTGTCATTTGTCTTGTTGTTGACTTGATTGTGCAGCAAGATGTGGATGCTGGTGTCTTAAAGAAAGTTGTAGAACATAGTAGAAGATGGTCGTCCAGTTGATAGAAATATTGAATGAAGGAATTTTTTGATGGAGAGAACAAACTTTGAGCAAGATTGTTTCTTTCTTTTGGCAATGTACAGGATGGCAAGTGCAGTTTGAAGACTTTAGATCTGGCCACTAGTCTTTTGTTTTGTGGTTTAAATATGCTAGTAGCAGAATTTTAGAAGATGTATATGGGTTAGTGGATGCTTTCTAAGGACTGCATTAGTGTAACTTCCATGGCAAGGGGCTCATCTTTTGTTGCTGTTCATCTTTGTTGGTTTGGTTTGTGCTGGATGCTTTATATATACGCATATAGAAGAAGAAGAAGAAAAAAATGGAATACCTTGATAAAATTCACTATTGCCTAGTTGCAACTGTTTTTTGTTGTTGTTGTGTTTTTTGTGTTTTTCCTAGTCTTACTGATTTGGTCTACTTATTTTCAGCTTTACGGTTTAGCTGTTTGTTTTTTAATCTGATAATGAGTTGTTCTCTATTCAACTAGAGGCTATGCGGTATTACAGGGCCAGGTATGCCCCTTGATATTGTATTGTTGCATTTGTATCTAGTTCATGTTGAAGTAGGTTATGTATATGAACTTGAATTTTTAAATAGAAGTTACACTACTTATTTACTGAGGATCAAATTTGAGCTTAGCATGTAGTTGATTAATTTGCAAGACATCCATCTCTTAATAACATAAATTAAGAGCAAAGACATCCATCTCTTTATTCAAAAGCTTGACAAATTTAGGTTATACAGAAGCTAGAGTTGTAAAGCTCAAATATAAAAAAGAAGCTCAAATTCAACATGCAATGTTGCAGCAAGTTAAGTGTTCACAGATTACATTCTAATCAGCAAGAAGATGTTAACCTCAATAATGCAAAGCAGCCAGACAAGTAGAGACCTATGATATTTTTTTATATTCAATCTCCACCCTATAGGAA
Organism: Quercus wislizeni; assembly: GCA_023055345.1. Lineage (NCBI taxonomy): Eukaryota > Viridiplantae > Streptophyta > Magnoliopsida > Fagales > Fagaceae > Quercus > Quercus wislizeni. Next base: position 39,505,475 of record JALGQJ010000006.1, on the reverse strand, counting down.
TTTACCAGTTGGATATATAGTAAGTAGAGAAAACAGGTGCATGAAGATTGAAAGCAATTCAATTTGAGAAGTCAATAAAATGTAGTTGATCACTAACCAAAAAACTATTGTTCAGCAAGCTACACGGTCAATAGTTCGGAGTACATAATATATTCCTCTACCACAAACCATCCCAGTATGTCTCTTTAACAAATCCAAAAAAATAAACACTTTACTCAAGTCCAGTTATAGTATTTGAACAGAGCATGAGGAAAAAAAAAAAAAAAAAAAAAAACCCTAATGTTAGGTACATAAGATTATATGCCAATGAACACTTAATAAAAACAATAACTTATTCAATAAAAACCAAAAATAAAATAGAAGGAAGCCAATGGACATACTGGGATAAGGTTGAAGACGATGCTCTAATCAACCTTGACCAACTCAGTTTCTTGTGCCTAAAAAGCTTTGACAAACCTTGAGACAGAGGAGGCCAGGAGGGAGGCTTTTTAGTTTTCAAAAAACTAATATGGACATTAGCACTTTGTAAAATATTTGTTAAATAATTTGTGCGTGTAATGTTACTCATACAAAGTCTACTTTTTTTTTTTTGGTTGATGGAATCAAAACCTATACTATTGACACTATTTTTATTAGAGAAATGTTAAGCTCATAACACTTTCATAATATCTTTACAACATTTTACAAACTGCTGATTTTACATTTTACATTTGACAACAGTTGTTATTGGTTTTAATTCGAATTCACAACTTAAATTGCTTTTTTACCTACTTATAACAGTTACTAACAATCTACCACTTAGAAATTATAAAAGTATTGTGAAAATATTTTCCGAGATAGCATTTTTCTTTTTATTATGGGCAATTTGCAATATTTCACTTTGGCCGTTATAAAAATAGTGAAAAGGTTTTTACTTTCCTTAGGGAGAAAATAATTTACCAGCTGCAAACTTCATTGATTATAGTTCACTTTAGGGTTGAATTAATTGTCTCCCTCTTTCTTTCTCTTTTGCCATGCAAATCTAATAGTAATTCGATTACGAATTCAAATATGTATCATTGGTAAGTCAAAATTTGTATCAACTACCAAATATGTAAAAGTAATTGAGGGTTTCGTTAAAGGATGTCGTTAGTATATATGTTAATGTACCATTTTAGGAAAGTTTTAATATCATTTTTATAAAAAATATAAAATGTTGTAAAAAGAGATAGTTTTTTTTCTTATAAAAAATTTCTAAAAATAATTCATAAACTAATGCCTTTAAATTTTGACGAAGTCATAATTCTTATCCATATCATCATTGGCCAAGTCTATAACTATACCATGTTGACTGCTTTTACCAAACTCTGGACATATGTATAGTTTCTTTATAACCTTATATTATTAACGCCCAAGTTACGTTAATAGCTAAATAACTAAACTTTGTTTGATAGTTGCTCCTATTTTGGTACTTCCTCTGACTATAATCTGATAACTACATTAGTCTTCGATATTTGGTTACTAAGAATCTGGTCTGTAATTCACTTCCCTACAAATGCGACCATTCTCAAACCTCAACCACCATGTTAGGATATTTTCTACAAAATTATCCAACCTTTTTCTTTTTTAGTAACAAATTTTCAATTAACCAACCTTACTTTCAAGAAAATTGGCCAATTTTACTTCAATCTAGAGGGTTTTTAAATTAGAACACGATTAATAATAGTGCAGATTTTTAATTGCAAATATTAGTTCATCAGACAATTTTAGACATGTTTATCATAGAAGTTAGGTTCATTTTTTAGGGTAACTTGCTGAGTGTTATTCTTGAAAGAGGAGGCAGAAAAAGCAGTGAAAGAAAAACAATAAAAAGGAACAATTTCAGATGGGAAATTATAGATTGATAGGATAGTTATATTGTGTCCAAAAACTCAAAACTATTTTACATTTTTACCTAGAATAGTCGATCAAAAATGTCATGTCATGTCATGCACTCATACTAGAGCATAGTAAATGGACTAAAGCTTATGTATATTTATGGAGTCAAAAATAATTAAAGTTTTTTTTTTTTTTTTTTTCATACAATCATAATTAAAGTTAATTTCATTAATTCATCCAATTAAAATCTTGACTATTTGTTCAGTAGTATAATTTCTTTTCTTCTCCTTTTTTTTGATGTTTATTATTGCAATAACGCATTTACTTACCACTCCTTTTACTGCGATGTGCCATAATGACCGAAAGGGAAAGGTAACATGTATCAAAATAGATTGTCCGAAGGCCTAGTCCTAGAGTCTTTCACTTTGAGTGTGGCGTAAGGTAGGTTTGAGCTCATTTAGCAACCTTTATGATTTACTACTACAAGAAGTTCAGGACACCAAAATTTGAACAACTATAGACCAATGTAATTTTTATGTAAAAATAATATTATTTCAATCAAAATTTATTGCCTTAACAAATTACGATAAAAATTATGCAAATAAGTATATCTTTAACATAACTCTTATCATAAAACTTCCCCATAGCTATCATGGACTTTTTAATTTTTTTTTAAAAAAAAAATCCACATAAAATGTGATACAACTTAAGCCTAATGCATTAATGTATTAGATTCGATACGATACTGATAAGCTTCCACTTTTAGATGCAGTGGACTTGATATTAGATGAACACGTGTCGGTCCAGTACAGTGATGCACTACCCCGAAGCTTAATTGTTAAGGATGAAATGACCAGAGAGGAGAGGAGTTAAACCAAGGCTGTATCCACTCGAAAAGAGCAAAAAACTTAGCTAAGACTAACAGCCAAAAAGTGCTGTAACAAAAGGTTTTATAAGTTTTAGGTAAACTAAAAGGCGCTTAAAATGGTACACCATAAAGATGGAGAAGTACCCGGAAGCGCAATATTTGCCCTCACCTATCTAAATTGCTCACTCCCCAAACCTTTTCATTCTTGTGGGTCCCAGTGAGTCAGGCCCTCCGATTCCATATCCATCTCTCGACTTTGCACCATCATCATCATCACCACCACCACCACCACCACCATCACTGGGCACCCTTTTTTTCTCTTCTCCCTAAAACCTCAAACCCCAGAATGAAACTGCAAAAAAACAAACAAACAAAATAAACAAACAAAACAGAAAACACTCTCTCATCCAAAAAAAAAAAAAAAAAAAAAAAAAAACAAACAAACAAAACAGAAAACACTCAAAACTTCAGAAGGGAATAACTGCAATTTCCATTTCTGGGCTTTTCTATTTGTCTCCTTTATCATCAACCAAACAAGAGACCATGTAAAACGTTGAAACTTGGGAAAGGTTTCTACAGAGAGAGAGAGAGACCTCTTATCTCTCACAAGTCACAACAGTTCACAATTCCATGCTACAAAACTATCAAAACACAAAAAAATAAAAAAACAAAAAAACCAAAAAAAACAAAAAACAAAAAAACAAAAAAAAATCCAGAGGGCCCACCAAAATCAGAAGCTCGGAATTTTATAGTGCCACTACTAAATTCCCAATACTACACGTATATTTTATATATATTATTATAGCAATAATTGAGCAAAGAGACTATATAGTCATACCACCACAAGCAAACAAAGCTGGGCGGTGTGGGACAATTTGGGCTATCATTTCAATTGGCAATGGCAACCAAGAACAGCACAGGCGGTGTAGCAACTAGTGAGGGAGGTGGGTCCAGTACTGGTGGGGCCGAGAGTGGACTTGGTGGGGCCACGTTGAAGAAAGGGCCATGGACAGCGGCTGAGGATGCAATTCTGGTTGAGTATGTGAGGAAACATGGAGAAGGGAACTGGAACGCAGTGCAGAGAAACTCAGGCTTGGCTCGTTGTGGCAAAAGCTGTAGGCTCCGTTGGGCTAACCATCTTAGGCCTAATCTTAAAAAGGGTGCTTTTACTCCTGAGGAAGAGAGGCTCATTCTTGAGCTCCACGCTAAGTATGGCAACAAATGGGCTCGCATGGCTGCTCAGGTATATATTTTTCCACATTCATCTTCATGTGTGTATAACAAGTTTATTAATAGGTTTACTTTCTATGTTTGTGTATGTTTTTCGTTGTTCTTGTTTTTTTTGTTAATTGGGTTTAGTCTTTTAGCTGTTTTTCAGTTTTTATTTATTTTTAATTTGTGTCTCTTGCCATAGCTTAAATTCTGCTTCTTCTTCTTCAATTTTTTTTTTTTTTTTTAAAAAGATAATTTTTGTTTTGTTTGAGGTTGCTAATGATGCTTATATAACAAAAGTTTGATTCTTTTTTTTTTCTTTCTATGCTTCAGAAAACAGATGCTTTTCCTGCTTTCATCATGAATATTTGCGTGTTCTTCATGCTTTTACCAAACAAATGTTGCCTGTTTTGTGAATACAAGAAATAGATGTATTGTTATCCTCCTTTTTTTTCTTCAGATTTCAGACATAACTCACATAAGTCTCCTTGTTTTCTCTTACTACTTTTTGAGACATAAATTTCCGTTGTCTCTGTCTTGCTTTCCAAACCAACTTTTCCGGTTCTCTCTCTCTCTCCCTCTCTCTCTTTTTCTGCACCAAAACCAAAACCTCTTTCTCTCTCTTTAAGCAAATGATTTATATCTTTTGTCAATGTCTCTCAGTTACCTGGACGAACAGACAACGAAATCAAGAACTACTGGAACACCAGAGTTAAGAGGCGCCAACGCCAAGGCCTCCCTCTCTATCCCCATGACATTCAACCATACTCTCAAACCCAAAGCCCAAACCAAACTCAAACCCAAACCCAACTCCAACTCCAACACCAATACCAATCCCAATCCACACCCACCACTCCCACCACCCCAACAGCCCCAACCACACCCACCACACCCACCACCCCAACTTTCCATTTCCAATCTCACGCTCACCACCACCCTTCTTTCTCTCTTTCCCCAACTCCACCACCACCACCTCCATCTCATCACCAACAGCACCAACACCATTCTTTTTCTCTCTCTCCTTCCAAACCACAACACTTCACCACCAACACCTCAACCTCTCTTCCTCTCTTTGACCCAACCAACAACTCAAACACCAACACCACTCCTTCCTCCTTCACTTTCCATCGCCCCCCTCCTATTCTTGGTGCCCCAATTCGCTTCAAGCGCTACCGTGAAACCACTGGCTTTTCTCTTCCCTTGTCACCGGCACCACATACCACCACCACCACTACTACTACTACTAATAATAATAATAATATGATCACTTCTCCTACTAGTATCACGCCTCTTGGCCAGCTTTCATCGACCCAGTTGACCGATATATCTTGCTTTAAGTTTCCACTGACTTATAGCCACAGTGCACCTCAACTTATTAGCACTCAGTTGGAACTAGACCAAATGATGTCGGCTTATTCGATGAAGCAAGAGCTCCCTTCAAGCCAATTGTCACCCCATCATCATCATCATCATCATCATCATCCTCCTCCTCCTCATCCTCCTCCGCCTGCCACGACCATGTCAGAGATTACTATTGATACCAAGGTAAGTGCAGCTGCTGCAAATCAAGGCTGTGGTAATGGGTTGTTGGAGGACTTGTTAGATGAGGCTCATGCATTGGCAATTTCCAACCAGGGTTTAAGGACGCAAAGTTTCTTGGGTGTCAAGGAAGAAAAGCGTGTGTTTGACGGCTTCAAACATTGGGAAGGTTCAAGCACCATTGATTGCTCTCCTGGTGAGTTTTATTTCTAATTATCTTGATATATAGTAGTTTGGCAAAGTGCAGTCATATCGGGCAGACCTAGAATTTTAGTTTAGAGGAGCAAAATTAGAATACGATATTAAAAGTGAAATTAATCTAAAAAATATTAATAAACAATAATAACAAAATAAATAAACAATTGCAAGCAAATATAAATATATTTCATATTATTAAAATAAATAAACAAAAATAACCAATTCATAACTACTAAAAAATTTACAAACTGATGGAGTAAAAATATGATTAGTGTTACTTAAAAAAAATAATGAATAAATGTTTGAAATTATTTTTTGTGATTGGTGACATGCCAATTTGTAAGACATAAGTAATAAAATTTGTAGCATCATTCAATGATAAAATGCTGTGAAAATGGTGTAAATAATAATATAAAATAAAAAAATAAAAAATAATGAAATAGGTGCAACACGTACGACAAGACAAAATCTACTTATAAGAATAGTGAAATTAGTGAAAAGCTTACATGGATTGGTGTTTGAGAACTTTTTTTCCTGTGTTATAGTCACTTTCAACCAAGTAGAAGTCCTTTTCTTTCATTTTTTTTCCCTCAATGTAATTACTTTAGATTACTAATGCTAGAAAATTTTAGGAGGAGTCAGGGGGGCAGGTGCCCCCCCTTGCCCCCCTATGGCTCTGCCAGTGAGTCATATATGTCTCTTAGGTTTTCTTTTGCTGAATAGAAAAGGACAATGGTAATTCTATTTGTGCATGATCATAGTAGCTCTACACCCTAGCTTACCTGCTAAGGAAAATGTCTATTTCTTTGTTAGTGCAATTAAAATTGCTAAAGCTTTCAGTTGCACTGTCTTTTATTACGCTTTAAACTTAAATTCGATGGTTATGCTATAGATGAATCATTGTGCCATTTTCATTAACTCTCTCAATTATGTTTTGAATTTGATTTTAATGCATAGAGTTCAGATATACTCTCTCTCTCTCTCATGTTCAAGCTCTTAATCATCAGGTAGTAGGTTCCATGAAATAGCTTTTGATTTCGTCTGTTAGTAGAATTCCTCAGGACTAACTACATCCTGAAAAGGATTCAGTGTAAATGGATAATTCTATTTCAAATTCATTTTCCTTTGTGCTCCAATATATTACAGAAATTTCAATATCATCATTTGGGTAGCCTTCAATCCACGTCTCCCTTTATCTTGAGATTTTAGGACTTTTGCATGAATATGAAGGTAGGGCAGATAAATAAATGTTTGTGTGGGCTTAGGCTTACCTCACATTTTAATTTTAATTTATAATGTAAGGAAGTGATGTCTAAGCTTTGGGTTAGACTATTCCACTCCCTACTTACAAGATAACAAAAATCTCATGGACTGATAGTATAGTAAATTAAATTTTAGGTCACAGCCCCAAATTAATGAGCTCACCACTCAGGTACCTACATGGGGTAGGCTTACTCCACATATGATTGTCAATTATTGCTATTAATATTGATACAAGAATTTTAGTATGATGCTTATTTATTATATCTATGGGTGAGTAATGCTTTGCAGTTTGCAGTATTCTTTATCAGAGGTACAGGTATTATAATTTATCTACTGTAATAAATTTATGTGACCCAAATATGAAAAAAGTCAAAAAGATTCAAGCTAGGTAATTTTGCTCAGATATATGAATTAAGTATCTTAAGTGAGATGAACTCTACCTGTAGAAAGGACGTGGCTATCTATTTCTTGTGTTGCTTGAGAATCTGTTAATCCTTTGTTATCTTTATCCTGGTGGCACCCTCTTACTAACTATATGTTTTCGTGCTTTAGCTAGACTTACTGATAGGAAAGAGAGAGATGTCTTGAAGTTCAACTTAAGGCTCCAATAAGTAAAATTGGACTTTTAATTGTATACTTTATATCCAATTTGAATACTGTCCCAACGTGGGTGTTTTTAATCTATACTTTACCAACCATAATGTGTCATGTGTCTAATTTTTTTTTTCATATAAAGTATTTTGAGTATAAAAGGGAAATAAAAAATATCAAACTCATGACATACTGTGGACTATAAAATGGAATACTCCTAATGAGACAGGAAATTTTTTTTCCCATCCAATTTATACTATATAATATAATTATTCCACCAACAAAGTCAAGCTTATGCCACTGTCATTTGTTTAATATGTCTTATTTCACATATGCAGGGGTGAAACCAAAGGAAGAACCAGGAGTTCAGATCAACACCATGCAAGAAGACCTGTCCAAGCTGCTCAATGTTATCCCTTCCACCATGCAGATCCCATCTGATTGGTACAGTGATAGTGGGGAAGTCTCCAATGGGCAGTCTTCAGGAGTAACAGATGAGAATATTGGAATTGACATGCAGCATATAGCTTCATTGTTTCCTCTTGGTGCTACAACAGACCACAGCCACAGCAGAACTACCGGTTCCTGCTCTTGGGACAACTTGCCAGGAATTTGCTAAGTCTGATTCAAAGGCATAATTTGTTTGAATTAATCTCATGTTTGATCTTTCTTTTTTATTTGGACTCAATTAAAGGGGTTTGCCTTAATGGTTATTGTTGCTTTCATTCTTCTGATTATGAACTCAAACACATGGACAGAATTACTAATTATATCATATCTATAAAACATACATTATAAGTGTAGCACTGATGGTTAATGGAATGCTTCAACTTGTAACCATTAGGTGTTGAGTCATGTGGAGCCTAGTTTGTGACCTGACCAACCTTGGAAGAGTTACGATTTTAAATGAGAGATTTTCTAACACTTGGTCTACTATGAAGTGGAGACTTGGGCTGCTGGGAAAAGTTTTGACCCATTTGGCCCCGTTTTTGGGGCATTTATTTTGTCACCTTAGATTTGGGTTCATTGTATTGTGCACTATAAAGCCGCCCTTGTATCTTTTTCACTGACATAATAAAAACACCGCAACTCTATGAACATAGATAAATTGCTTAATCGCGTATATCTTGTATTGTACGATTATTTTCTTGGTGCATAGTGTCTTTATTTTTTCATTTCTCACGGGTTCAAGAAATCCTAACATTAGGAACATTACTAAGTACCCCAACAAAAATTAGTAGGACAATGGCATTGTTGTAGAGATTGAATTCTATCTATTAACTATTCTGAAGTTAGGGGGATTGTAATCTTTGCATAAGTTGTGTAATAACTTTGATGTAACAAATTGTGAGTGGCGGAGAAAAAATGATGGGTCCATGGAATGTGACAAACAACTAGTTATAGTTTGCCTCATAGGATAATTGTGAAAAATGGAATGGTAGAAGGTATGGTCCAATACAATTTTAGAAACAATTTGTAGTCTTTGCATTATTTAATTCATGGCACTTTTCTCGTTTCTAAATGTGAAATTTTCTCTTGAGACTACCTATCTAGTTTTCAGTACGTACAATGTTTCTAATGAGTAATTCTTAAGTACTCTCAAAGCATGATGAATGATATTTCTTCCTTTCATATTCGTGGTAGGCAAATACTTTTAGAGCATAGTAAAATGATGTTCCCTTCTTTCATATTCATTGTGGACCCTATTATGAATTTAATGAGTAGACACTATCATGAATGTAAGAGAAATGAGCACCACTCACCGTACTCCAGGAATATCTAAGAATTACCCCTAAGATATTGCAATTTGATTGTGAAAAGAATTGTGCATCTTTGTGTAAAGCACTCATTGCAATTAATGCAGATTTTTGGTACTTAAAAGAAGCCATTTACGCTATAAGACAAGAAAATTTGGCTAGAAAAGAAAGAGAACGGAGGATATTTGATGTTAGAATACGCCATAAGTTTTAAGGTGAACATTAAGTATACGATATCTACACCTGGTCTTGGCCAGAAAGCCAAGAAATGTATAATCATACGAAATCAATAACGGATAATGTGGACTTACATTTTACATCTTATCATGCATGCAAATAAAGCATTTCTAAATTGTCAAGAAGTTTGTACATTAATTGACATCTTCTAGTATTTAGAATAGAGATGTTCAAGATTAAAATCTTCCTCCATCTACCATTAAATTATCAAAAAAGAAAAAGAAAAAGAAAAAGAAAGCATTGGCTCAATAGTTAAAATGTCAAGTCTTATAACAAAATGACCTATAAAATTAAAGAGAGGAATTCAATTTTCAACCCCTCATTGAACGAAGGCCTGTATGATAATTGAATAAAAAAAACCCATTCGCTATTTTTTAATGCCATAAAAAGATATAATTCAATCAATTCCACCACTTACTAAAATTAATTGCTAACCTGTGCAATGTACCAAATAGTTAGCAATGTTAAATATCTTCACTTTGTTCAATACTACAATGAGTTAAATAACAAATGAAAATCAATAATTCTAGTTCAAAATAAATGACTTTTTATTAGATGAAACAAAGGCATACTACTTATGTTTCTATCATGCTATTTATTTCCATAAAAGCAAATGATAGACATTCACAACATGAGGAAAGACATGACAAACATACTTATCACCTGTTAGACATCAAATTTTAAAAGAAAACATATATGATCCACATTTACATATGCAAATTTTCTACTAAGCTTCACAGAAATCGGTATAGGTGTCTTTGAAGTGTTTACTTCATCATATATCAAGATACTTTGGTGTTAAATGTGAGAATAGAAATATCAATATACATTGCAAAGAAATGTCAACCATGTTGCCATAATTCATTCAAAAAACATTATTAATCATGTAAAATTTCAGTTAAATCCATATATTACCTTGCACAGGGGTGCATAATAGTTATAACTTCATAAGACGTATATATAGCATATAACCAATTCTTTTTAGAGAGAGAGAGAGAGAGATCACCTTTTTTTTAGAGAGTTTCAACCTATGGTATATGTTCCTGATGATTACTCATTATTATCAGACCAAGACATCAATCAATTTTTGGAATAGGTGGGGATTGAATCCCAAATCTCTTATTCAACCATTAGAGACTTTACTAGTTGATCTAACTGAAATCCACAATCAATTAATGAATTGACAAAAAAATAAATTTAAATTCTTGGGCAATCACATTGATATCATTATAACTCACTTCACGACTATATTTAACCAAAAAAAAAGAAAAAAGAAAAAGAAGAGGAGTTACTAAAACATATTTAATAATTTTAATTGAAATTCAAATTTACAAAGATGCAATTCGTGCCTCTTAGCATAACCCTTTCTTCTTCTACATACCAAGAGTTAAAAAAAAAAAAAAAACTATAATTCAAATACTTTCACAAACTTCAATAACAAATCTTACAAATCTCAAAGTAGAAAACTAAGAATTCTAAGACTTAAAGAAGGTTATGCACAATAAACATACATATTTTTGGGGTAAACTCACTCTTTGCCCTCAAAATTCAATATTTTCAAACTCAAATTACTTTTTCGGATCATTACATCCAAATGCTTAAATCTTCACTTACTGTGACCACAAAAACCTTTCACATACATTTTCTTTTAATGTGAGTTCAAAAAAATTAGTTCAATACAAACTAATGTAATATGTTATAGAGAAAATTATATTTTACCATCCAAAATTATACCCTGGATTATACTTTGCACCTTAAATTTTTTGAATGCATGTTTTGCACCCTAAATTATGACTCTTAGCTTGTTACACTTTGCACCCTGATATCAAGTTTGCTATTAACTTGGATGGAAATCCAAAGTTTAGGGTGCAAAGTGTAATCGAGAGTATAGTTTAAGGTGGTAAATTGTAATTTCTTCTTTGTTTTTAAGGGATTGAGAAGATGAGCAATTGAGCCTTTTCATGTTTTGTCATATTTTTCCATCCAGGTTAATGGCAAACTTGACGTTAGGGTGCAAAATGTAAAAAGTGTCATAATTTAGGGTACAAAATGTGCATTTAAAAAGTATAATTAAGAATATAGTTTATGGTGGTAATATGCAATTTTTCCTAGATTATATAAATTAAATACAAAAAAATTAAAACAACATCAAAGAACCTTCCAAACTATTCAGTCATGAAAAACTTAAAATTCACTATAACATAGAGCCTTGCTTAACAAAAGTAGCAACTCAGGCCTAGAAATAATCTATGGCTATGATTGGTTAAATCTGCCAGATGTTTTCAAATATTGTAAAAAACATGAACTCAAAAATTCAAACGTTAAAACTTTCAAAATGCCAAAAAAATTAAAGAGTTAGAAAATTCAAAACCTAGAAATTATTCAAACAACACAAAAACAATTCAGTTTTCAAGCATTGACATACTGATTTTCATCTCGATTCAGTTTTCAGTTTTTTTTTTGCTTATTCTTTTATGCTGATATATACAAGAATATTTATGATTGAAAGTTGTAGAAAAAAGAAGGGGAAATATGTTTCAAAAATTTTATTTTAATTTTTTTCCTCTTTTCTCAACATGACACTGTCTGAGAGAGTTGTAGGGGAGAGTTGAAATGGAAATAGGGAGCAAGTAGAGAAGATGATGGCATAGAGAGAAGGGGAGAGAGAGATAGAGACAGGAGAGAGAGTTTAAGTAAGTGCACAAAAATGGACTGAAATAGACACAAATAGACCGAAGTGGACATAATAGGACATAATTGGACAAAATAGGATCAAAGTGGACCGAATAGAACTGAATGGACGGAATAGGACCAAAGTTGATCAAAGTGGACCGAATTGGACCAAAGTAGATAAAATGGACCAAATAGAACTAAAGTGGACTGAATAAGACCGAATGGACAAAATGTTACCAAAGTGGACATAATGGACCGAATAAGACCCAAATGGACTGAATAAGACCATTGTGGACCAAAGTACATAACATAAATACTATAAGAGAAACACGATTGTAGTGTTAAAATTTAGTTTAAATATCAAATAAATAAAATAACGATGTTGTGAAGTCTTCAAATTGAGGTAGCAAACATAGATATAGAATATATATATATATATATATGATATTAAGTTTTATTAATTAATTCTTATTTAACCATGCAATTCATACATCATAAATGAATATAGGACATTCAATGTTTGACAACTTGTAAACATGAGTTTCAATGTATTTGACATCATAAAAGAGGGTGCGCATAGTTGTTATTGTAGTTGAATTTCTGATTTGATTGCATGGGCTCTATGCATATTTGGCATGTGAAGATTGGATGATCTTCTTATACTTGGTCATGGTGTGTTTCTTCATGGTAAGTTTCCCATGGCTTGAAAGTTGAAACTAAAAGACTACAATGTTTTTTAATAAGTTGAAACTAAAAAACTACAATGTTTTTTAATTTTTCTACGAGGGTTCTTGCTTCTTATATAGATATATGGGTTGAGCTTAGCCTAGTTCTTTTAATCCTATACGATCTTTAGGAAAGTAATTCAGCTACACATCCCATACTGTGAAGTAATTTGCGTTGCACACAAACATGCTTTGAAAGCAAGTCAAAGACTTGCACATAGAAAAACAATTCCTAATGGGAGTCTAAATACAAGCTACGTATTGGGTATTAAAAGGAATGGTTGACATTTGATTAGTTTTTGTCAAATAAATAAGGAATTAAAAAATAAAAATTGTGTCAAATAAATAAAGAATCAAAAATAAAAATTATGTGAAAAATTGTGAGGCTAAAAACTTATGTTGCATTATATGGAAGAGTAAAAAAAAGTCAAATGCTTTCTCCCCTCTCTCTGTGTGTGTGTTAAAAATATTTAATATTCTCAAAAGAAAAAATAGTGAGTTAATTCCACATTGGAAAATGAGTGTGAGTTAAAGAAGTTTAAAGTTTGTGTTATGTATCAAAGAGTTAGATCATTTTGAATATACACCACTGTAAGTTTCTTTAAAACTTTCTCTTCTCGTTTCATGTGTGTTAAAAATATTTAGTATTCTTAAAAAAAGAAAAAGATATGAAGCCAAGTATTCTAGTTGTACTTTCTATAATAATAATAATAATAATAATAAAAAGTATTCGAGCAGTAGGGTTGCCAAATATAATTAGAGATGTGAATATGGAATCTAAACTATTAAATGAGAACTTCATGTTTTTCCTTTTCTAAAATTTAATCTTCTTAGCAAATTGAAAAAGAGACCTGAATAATGTTCTCTGCACTGATCCGGAGTTGCATTGCTGACACAAGTAAAAGGCCTGCTGGCAGTCAATTCATACTGGAAAGAGTGGCCCAATTGTGAGCTAACTTAAGTACAAAACCGGAATGTTGAGCTAGACTGGCCCAATTTTCATCAAACTCATCTACCCAGGAGTAAACCTCAGCAAACTGGATTGCTACTCAACTGAGTCAGGTCTGACAAAAAAGGGCAAAAAGAGAGTAGAAAGGACTCACTTTTGTTGAAATAACTCATTTGAGGATGAGATTCTTCTCTCTCCAATATTTCCAGAGAGTTCTCCATCAAAATCTTCCTGACGTTTCTTTGGGGAAACCATATTTCCGTTTTAAGTCAATTGTCATTGGTCATTAAACAAAAGCAAAGGGCATCAAAACAAATAAAATGCTACAAATGAAGTGATGATAAATCATATCTAAATTAATTGGTACTCAAATTTCCTTAAATTCATTACATGGTGGGTTGTAATGATTATTTGTGTGCCTTTGATCAGATGATCATCAAATCAAAACTAAAATGTTATGTGATTGAAAACACACTTTAAAAGAGATATATATATATGTGTGTGTGTGTGTGTGTGTGTGTGATAATTTGATAGTTGGAAGATTAAGGATTTGCACTTTTGGAAGTCTATGCCGAAAAAAAACAAAAGTGCCTAAGTGCCTATTGAATCGTGGATTGGCACGAGGTTTCTTAAGTAGTCAAAGACATCTAAGAAACTCAAGAGAAGAAAGGCAGTTTTTTTCGTCCTTTCTCTCCACAACAAGCTCTTGGTCCATGTGTTGAGCTAGGCCAGTTTGGACCAAATGGAAAAATCGATCATTTGAGGCATGACATGTTGGTTCTAATGATGGCATTAGTGAAGCTTAAAGAGCAGTACTAGAGCATGCCTTCACCAAAAGTAACAAGAAATTGTGGCTAAATTGTGTTAAAAATCGAAATGGATTAAAGTTACATCAAATGTAATTTCTCACGTTTTAACCCCCTTTGAACCATAAATTCAATTAGATCTAATAATGTGCATGCTTGGAAGCACAAATGCTTAACATTATTAAAATAATGGCTAGACAAGTTTGGAAACACCAGTGCAGGCACACAGTCAGTCAATTCACAATCCAAGAGTACTATATAATAAACACTTATATAGGAAATACCTCTCGAAGCATCCCTAGGAATAGGATAAACATAAAATATTTACTGCATAGCATCAGCTTCAACGAGAGTATTTTTTCTGTTGGGTGTGTGGGGGGTGGGGGGAGATAAAAGAGCAATCCTCAATGCTGGGATTGCATCAATAAGAGCTGACAGCAAAGAATATACATAGACTCTCTTCCTTCTTCTTAAATTATAATGTACATATAATTAAGCTTCATAGCACTCAGAATGATCCAAAAGTGTTCTCGCCACTATAAGTCATGTAAAGGAAACCATCCTCATCTTTGTTTTCCTCATAAATGGCAGACATCATGGCAGCTACAATGAAAGAAAACATAAATACATGTAATAAGTAAATACAGAAGCTAAGAATACAAGAATATACATAGTATATGGCATTAAAAAGAGAATTCTCACCAGTTGGTGGCAAGATGTTCTTGACAAAGATAAATATGGCCTTCTCAGCACTGAGCTTTATCCTCTTCCGGACCACATATACAAACTGCCCAACAGTCAGATCAGCAGGAACCAGATACCTGCATTCATCAGACAGGCTCACATTCAACTTCTGTATTGTATAAACTACTTAGTAGTTCCTTTAAGTGTGCTCATAATTGTATTTGAACATTGAATAAATTTATGCCTATAGCATTTTATGATTGAACATGTCAAATAACACATTACAGTCACACAGGAATCGAAGCCATATCCTAGTATTGAGACATCTGGCATTATATAACATACCCACATACAATAAGACACAACACCCACCTTAGAAATAAACAATGGACATATAAAATTAAAATACAAATTAGACTAACTTCTTCTTGTCGATGTCAGGTATGTCACTTCTTTCAGCCTTCTCTACAATAACCTACATAGCACAATAAAATCTATGAAAAGAAGAATTAAAGGTGACCATTATGTGTATCATCCTATATGTAGACATGCTCTTGAAAATGAGATATGAACTTCATACCGGTATTCTATCAGGATACTTCTCCCTGATTCGACCAGCTTCTGCCTGCCTCCTTTCTGGCATGTACACAAAAATGTGACATATTTATAACAAATAAGAACACAAGTAAGGAAAACTTGACCTATTTCTAAACCAATCTACAGGAAGACACCAGAAAAAGATAGCCACACGGTCTTTAATAAAGGCATGCTAGTGTAACTCAGACAGAGAGAGAGGGTAGGGGGGGGTATGAATGACAAGTTGAAAAAAAGGTATTAGCTATTTCCATGTGGCAATTCCAGTGATGGTTTCTACTATTAGTTTCTTACAGTCTCTTGCAAAGAAAACAATTCTAGCTTTTCATCTCTTTGGCAAGTACAAATAATCCCAAAAACTTTCCTTACATCAATCCACTTTCAATTTTTTATTCATTGCAAACAATATTTAAGTATATACTGCCAATGAGCCCTAGCTCAAATGGCACTGTGGAGAGTGAAGTTCAAGACCCACAGAGTATGTGTGTAACTTACCAATCAAAAAATAAGAAAAGAGTTTTAAGTATGTTCTTTCATTTTTCAATTAGTTTCACCTGGTTTTCACTGCTAGGTTGAAAGGATCATTTGATCATTTTTCAACATATCTAGATCTCAGGTTTGTCAATCTCTAATGCTAAAACAATAAATATTTGAACAAGACATACCAATACAAGATCAAAAAGGTGAAAGGACCCTAACAGAATCGACAATTATATCTTACCTATACAACTAAATCTTCAAAGAACACATGAAAAAAGCAATCATGGAGCTCTAGATCGAGGTCCAAAACATGGCTCTTCCCATAAAACTAGATGCATATATGGTTCTAACCAGCATAAGCATGCTCCCAAAGTACCATAAATGAAAACCAAAATCCAAACCATCGAAACCCAAATCACACCATCACTAGATCTACACAAGAAAAGGGAAAAGGAAACAAATTTCCAACATATGTGCTTGCCATATTTATAAGCATGCTTCACAAATTCCATAGATCAACTATCAATATAATAAAACAGGCACTTCTACTACAAGAAAAGGGAAAAATTAACACATTTATTCCAAAACAATGAAAAATTCGGAATTTATATAAAAGCATTTCATTTAGTCAATATATCCACCAAATAAGCAATGAAACATAATTATTTCACAAACCCAGATCACAAAACTCTCAGTTCCACCATATCCACCAAAATTACATAACCCCAAACAAAGAAAAAGCAAAAGCAAAATACAGAGAGAGAGAGAGAGAACCGAGGGGATGTTCAAGCTTGAAGGAGCTTTTGGCCATGGATTAATGGATTTGAAGTCTCTGTCCCTCTTTGTGAGAAAGAAGAAAAAGAAAGTTTTTTTTTTTTTTTTTTTTTGTGTGTATAAAAAAAAAATGGGAATGCTTGGAAGAGAAAGGAAGTATGAAAATGAATTACCACACACACACAAAAAAAAAAAAAAAAAAAAAAAGGTCAGAGAAAATAAGGAAGGGAAAGATCTGAGAGGAAGTTGTGGTGGTGAAGTGAGAAAAGTGAGAAAAGATTTGTTGTGATTTTAAGATGAAATTGGAAATAGTTTTCACGGGAAACGTCCTGGCTTGGGAAACTGAATAACGAATAAAGTGCTTCCTAAGAATTCTTTGCCATTTTTTCTCCTTGTTGTTTGTGGTTTGTACCATAATGCCATTCATTCGTGTACGACTGCAGAAACGCTGTCGTTTCATGGGAAAAATGAAAATAAGATAAGGATAAACAAGATTCATGTCAATCATGGTACTGTATTAAAGCAATATTTAGTATTTTGGATGCATGCAAACATCACATTATATTAGAGCACCCACAGCAGGTGTGGTAAATGTGCCAAATGCCAAATATTTGACACATTTACCACACCAAACACAAAAATGATGCTTTATGAGATGTGCCAAATCTAAAAAATTATACAACATAGCTACAGTATCGTTGCAACGATACGGACAAATGTGGCAAAATTTTTTATTGTTTTATATTCTTTTTCTCTCTCCTCTCCCTTCATTTTTTCTTTTCTCTTCTCTCTCACTCTCCGGTTCCTTCTCTTCTCCCTCAAACCCCAATCCTCTCCTCTCAAACCTCAGTCTATCTCTCTATCTCCCACTCCCTGTTTCTCTCAGCGTCGTCGCCCTGCTCGACCTCGGCGCCTCCGTGCTCACTAAGACGTTGACGTTTGCCGCCGCGTTCTCCGCCGTTGGAGATTCGATCCCGTGGCTCATCGCGCTCACTTTCTTCTTCGCCCGTGGCTCATCGCACTCGCTTTCTTCTTCGCGCTCGCTTTCAACATGATCGGGTGGACCGATTGGGCCAAGGCGGCGATCGTGCCTGGGTTGGTGTTGTTGATTGTTGGGGTGATTTGTAATGGGGTCCGGCGTGGGGTCGTGGTTGTTTGGGGTGATTTTGTAATGGGTTGGTGTCGTTGATTGTTTAGGTCGTGGTGGTGCAGTGGCGGCGTGGGGCCGTGGTTGTGGCTGGGTATTGATCAATCAAAGATCTCTCTCTGCCTCCAAACCAAAATAGAGCAAGAAACACATCCAAAACCTTAAAATTTTTCAATAATGGCAGAGATTAACGACTGTGGTGGGTTTGTTTTGAATTGTGTTTTGGGTTGTGGAGGATGTGGTGGTTGTGGTGGTGGCTGTTGGTTGTTTGCAGTGGCTGTTGATTGTGTTTGATGAGTAGGAAATATTATTTTAATGTGTAGGAAATATTATTTTAATGTATAGAATTGTATGATAAAACATCTGATAAATAAGATGTTGTAAAATGATGTGGTAAAATAATAAAGTAAGTCTTTGATGTTGTAAAATGGCATAATTTTTGCCACATCTGTTGTGGCTGCTCTTATTATCCTTCGTGGGGTCTTGGGTTACAGTTGAGTTTTTTTTTTTTTTTTTTTTTTCAACCACCTTTGTCTTTTATCACCATGGAAGACCTGACCACTAATTGGAATCACTTGACCCTATCAGACAAAGAGGGATCGGGATGTTGTCTTGATGAGGAAGTAAGTTCTCAAGAATTCATCATTGCAGAAAAATTCTTGATGAAAAGGGCGCTAAATATTGATGCCATAGCCAAAACCTTCACTCCCCTTTGATGCTCTAAAATGGCTTCAAGGTACGTAATTTGGGCAATCATACAATGCTGTTTGTGTTTGATAATAAGTTAGAGGCTGACAGAGTGCTCCTAAGCAAACCATGGAGCTTCGACAAACACGTGCTGGTTATGGAGAAGTACAATAAAAATTCATGCATTGAGGAGCTAAAGTTTGATAGGTCGACGTTTTGGGTGCAAGTTCATCGTCTCCCTATCAAGTTTATGAATGTGAAAGCAGCCGAGAAGATTTGTGATGTTCTTGGTAGAGTTATTCCTATTGATAATCCTAATGAAACGGAGGGAGGAAATTTCATCCCTATCAGAGTTGCAATGGACACTAATGTTCTTCTATGCCGTGGTCGACTTGTGTTGTTAGGAAGAGATAAAAAAGTTTGGGTTAGTTTCAAATACGAGCTATTGCCGAATATTTGTTACTGGTGTGGATGCTTTGATCATGATGATAATGATTGCGACATATGGTTGAATAGTGAAGGCACTCTTTCTCAGGAGTAGAAACAATTCGAACCAAGTCTCAAGGCAATTCCTTTCTCTTTTTCGCAGAAGAATGTAATCTCGGTACCGGGGTTTTACAAGTCCAGGAAAAATCCACCCATGACCTCGGCATCTAATGCCAGGGATGCCACAGATAATGTCCAGGATGACGGAAAGAGGATGAACAAGGAACAACCAGCTAAATCTTGTCTAAAACCACTAACAGACAATTAGTTAGCCGAGGCACAAAATCAAGGGGAAGTTGATCCGGCAAAGATAATAACACAGATTTTCAAGCAAACCATTACTTTCAATAAGTTGCCATCCGTTGAAACGCTCCAAGGTGAAGCGCTAATGCCCATTAAGAATGCTGCACCCCCATCAACTCGGATCGTAGAATCACAACGGAAGGAAATCAATGTGGCGTTAAATGTAACTGATTCCAGAAACAGTCCTACTAAAAAAGGAAACACTGTGGCTCCCTTATTCACGAATTTAAGTCCTAATATAACTTCACCAAGTGACAGCTAAACAACAACCCTAAACTGACAAAATCGGTCCACAACACATTTAATTTCAGAATCAAGGCTCCCAATGAAATTAAATTTGGAATCAAAGCCCAATTTACTTTCTTCCATTGACAGTCAACAAGCATGTGATACACATGGGATCACTAGGGTTTTTTTGCAACCAACTTAGCCACGATGGACTAGGATTGATAGACCAAAGCAAGAAGCATCTGCTCCCTTGGCTCAAGTTTCTTCCAGTTGTGGGAAAAGACGTTAACACTAAGTGAGGACCACTTCAAGTTACCCAACAAATGCCAATAGGTTTCAAGAAGTGCGGAGAAAGAAATTACTGAATTGGTGGAGGCTAATATTTAGCCTCGCTAGTCACCATGAATTGCTTAGTATGGAACTGTTGTGGTTTTGGGAACCTGTGTACAAGGAAAAAGCTTGGAGATATAATCTGGTCAAAAGATTCCTTTGTCATGTTTATAACCGAGACACTAGCAGATGAAGCAAGGCTTGACATAGTACAACGAAATATTAATTTTGATCACAAATGGGTGGTGTTGAGAGTAGGTCATGGTGGTGGATTGGTGCTCTTTTGGAAATCCTTGGTGAATCTAGAGGTGGTGGACTCCTTACGCTACTACATCGATATGTGGATTGACAAAGGTTCAGAGAATGAGTGGAGGTTCATAGGCTTTTATGGAAAATTGGACACATAAAGAAGATGCGAGGCATGGGATAGCCTCAAAACTTTAAATCACCACCCCAAGGTGCTATGGCTATATGCAGGAGACTTCAATGAGCTCATTTGACAAGATGAGAAGCTAGGTGGAGCAACACGAAACCATAGACAGATGCAATTATTCAGAGACAGAGACGTGTTGGATGAATGTGGGTTCATGGACCTTGGGTTTGTGGGCAACCGTTTTACATGGAGCAAACACTTTGTGGATGGACATTCCATTTGGGAGAGACTTGACTGGGGTGTGGTAAATCATAGTGGGTTCCTCAAATTCCTAGGTACAATTTTTCATCACCTCTAAAGTACACTATCAGATCCTTTCCCTTTATTAATCAATTTGTCAGGCTTGGAAACACCACCACGAAAAAGAATTTTTAGGTTTGAAGAGATGTGGCTTTTGGATGAGCGGTGTGTTGAAACGGTGGAAGCTTCGTGGTCCTCCTATTCACACGGGCACAATGATAGTAACATTCTAAAAAGGGTTGAAAATTATGGAAGGGACCTTCAGTGGTGGAATCGAAATATATTTCGCAATGTGAGAAAAGAACCAGAGAAAATAAAGGCACTCTTGGCCAAGGCCGAAGGTGAGGCTCTAGTTAGTGGGCAAAACTTTCAGGTTAGAGCCTTTAAAGAGGAGATTAATATTCTTTTGGATAGGGAAGCACGGTTATTGAGCCAACGATCTCGTGTCCTTTGGTTGAAAAATGGTGACAACAATACAAAATTCTTTCACTGCCGAGCCATTTAGAGACATAGGAAAAATTTAATCCGGGGAATTATGGATGAATCAAGCACTTGAAGGGTACAACCAGAGGAAATTTCATCAACTTTGGTAAATTATTACCAAGACCTTTTCTCCGCTTCAAACCTGGATCCACAATGGGCATCTCTAGACCATATCCCTATGGTGATCACTGAAGAGATGAACTTAGCACTTATTGGTACCTTTAGAGGATGTGAAGTAAAAGATGCCTTGAAGCAAATGGCTCATTTCAAAGCTCTAGGACCCGATGGTATGCCCCTATTGTTTTATCAACACTTTTGGGGTGTGGTCGATACAGATCTAACAAGTTCAATTTTGTCATGGCTCAATTCAAGTACTATCCCTCACTCGTTAAACCACACTTTTGTAACCCTAATCCCCAAAACAAAAAACCCTGAAGTTGTTAGAGAGTACCGCCCTATTAGTTTATGCAATGTTCTTTATAAGATTTTCTCTAAAGTTCTAGCCAATAGACTTAAGAAAATTTTACGCTCCATCATAACTGAACATCGACCAACCTTTGCCAAAAATAGGTTGATCACGAATAATATTCTGGTTGCTTTTGAGTCACTTCACTGCAAGAAAAATCTTAGTACAAGAAATATTGGCTACATGGCCATTAAACTTGATATGAGTAAGGCTTACGACTGTGTGGAATGGGGGTATTTGGAAAATATTATGAGGAAAATGGGCTTCAATGATAAATGGATTGGATTGATCATGGTGTGTGTAAAAATGGTGTTATACTCTATCCTAGTCAATGGTGAGTCACAAGGATTGATCCACCCTACTAGAGGCATTCGGCAAGGAGATCCACTGCCTCCCTTTCTATTCCTACTCTGCACAGAAGGCCTGCATGGGCTCATACAACAAGTAGCAAGAGTAAGGAATATTAAGGGTTTCTCTCTTTGCAGGAGAGGTCCATCATTAACCCATTTATTGTTCGCAGATGACAACCTATTATTTTGTAAGGCGACTCATGATGAATGTAGAAAAATAATTGAAATTCTGGAGATCTAAGAAAAAGGCTCAGGTTAGAAGATGAACAAAAATAAAACAGCTATCTTCTTTCGCAAATCCTCATCGAAGATTATGAAGCAGGAGATAAAGGATGCATTGAGACTACAAGAAATTGTACAACATGAGCAATACCTTGGCCTACCTTCCTTGGTGGGTAGAAGGAAGAAGGAAAGTTTCAATTTCATCAAAGAGAAGGTGTGGAGAAAGCTACAAGGACGGGAAAGGAAGCTCTTGTCTTAAGCTGGACGTGAGGTTCTAATCAAGGTAGTCATTCAAGTAATCCCAACTTTTGCAATGGGGTGCTTTAAAATTCCATTGGGCCTTTGCCATGATATTGAAACACATATTAAAAAAAAAAAAAAAATTGGGGCCAAAGGGGTGATAAAAGGAAGATTCACTAGTTGAGGTGGGATGAATTGACAAAAGCAAAAGAGGAGGGAGGTATGGGTTTTAGAGACATAGCAATGTTCAATGATTCCCTATTGGCAAAGCAAGCTTGGAGGCTTCTGCATAATTCAAATTCCCTGTTTTATAAAGTCTTCAAAGCTTGCTTCTTCCCAACTTGCTTTATAATGGAAGCAAAAAAAATCACAAGCAGGTTCTCATGCATGGACTAGCATATTACATGGGAGGGATGTGCTGCTTCGAGGTTGCCGATGGAGGATTGAGAATGGAAAATTAGTGAGCATTTGGCAGAATTTTTGGCTACCAAGGAAAAAATCACCACAGGTACTATCACCTATTATTGATTCTATGGTAGTTGCTAAGGTTGATCTTCTTATTGACGAAACAACAAGCAATGGAATCATGGATTGATTGAAGGCATCTTTATTCTTGAAGAGGCAGATTTAGTCAAAGCAATACTATTGTCACAGCAAGATGCCGAGGATAGTTTGTTTTGGCCTTTCACTCATAACGGGTCATACACGAGTAAGTCCGGATATCGTTTCTTGAAAGCTGGGGAGGAAGCTGAGGTCTATGAAGAACAAGTGGAGCAAGATAGATCACTTTGGTGAGGAATTTGGTCTTTGCAGGTTCCAAACAAGATTAAAAATTTGATTTGGAAGGACTGCCAAAACTCTTTGCTGACTAAAGAAAACCTGCTGCACCAAACCATAATTGACAATCCAGTTTGTGACCGGTGTAAACTTGTACCCGAATCGACAATCTCCTATCTTTGCTCCTATAGGGAACTGGATGCGGTTTGGGACAATGCTTCATTCTGGAACTCTCGTCAAACAATCATTGACTTCAAGGAGTTGCTATCATGGCTCATCACAAACCAACATCATCTTGAATTATTCTTGGTCATGGCATGGTCAGTTTGGACCCAAAGGAATCAGATTTGCTTGAAGAAACCCACCAACAACTCTTACTCGATTGCTTCACTGGCAGCAGAGTACCTTTTTGAGTTTAAAGCAGTCCAACGTCTTGCACCACCAACGTGTTCTGCTCCCTCTTTAACTCGGTCTCGGTGGCAGTGTCCATTGCATGGTGTGGTGAAGATTAACTATGATGCAGCCATTTTTGCTGACAAGAATAAATTGGGCATTGGGATGGTGATTCGAGACAAACTTGGCTCGGTATTAGGTTCACTCTCTAAGCAATTACCTTAGGCCTATACACCACTAGAGATTGAGGCAATGGCAGCAGTAACAACCCTACAATTTTCCTCAGACCTGGGCTTTACTTATGCTGTCCTTGAATCTGATTCACAAGTCTTGGTGAATGCCCTCTACAATGACATTTTCTTCTTGTCTTTGAACGGTTTGTTAATTGAGGACATTAGATTTAATGCTAGGTTTTTTAATCAATTACATTACTCTCATGTTAAGAGAGAAGGTAATATGGTTGCTCATAATTTAACTTGACATGCTTTATGTATTTCAAATTTTATTGTGTTAGGACATATGTGATTCACTTGTTAGGAACATATGTCACTATTTTATGTAATTGGTTAATCCTTTGACAAAACGCACTTTACTTGTAATTAGGTAGATCTAGGATGTTTTTAATACTTCAAGAAACAAGGTTTCAAGTTCAAGTGTTAAAGCGATGCAAGTCTATCCAAGAATTAAGTGACAAAGTGCTGAATTTTAAAGCTCGATAGCTGCTCGACACCTTCTCGACACCTGGCTATCTGTTGAGCTTTCAAGCTTTTTCTTATCGCAATCTCGACATTTGGTCGATCGATCGAGAAAATTTCTGTCCCCTCGACATTTGCTCGACACCTCCTCGATAGCTGTATCTGTCGAAGTTTAAAGCTCAACACCTTCTCGACACCTGCTATCTGTCGAGGTTTAAGAAAGAAACAAAAATTCTGACATGTTTTCTATGAATCCGTGAATTTGTCTTTGGGACTTCTTTTCTCCTAACTCTAGACATATATAAGGCTTATTTTAGAGGCCGTCACATAAGAGAATACAAGGAGAACATATGTAAAAGGTGACTGATGCCTTATTTTCTCTAAAAAAAGCTACTGCGTCTTTGCGCCTTAGGGTTTTGTAACCAAGTGCTTCTTGATCTTCATTGTTGATGAAATGAAGAACTTTGTAGCCAACATCTTCTTCAAGTTGGTGTGTTAGTCATGTACTGGGAGTCGTGCATCATCAGTTAGTCATGTATTGGGATCCATGCAAAAGGGTGGCGTTCATATATTGAAGAGTTCAGAGGTTTTGAAGTGGTAGAAGGTTTCTGCTGTGAGTTCATCTACGGGGATTGTAGAGTCTAGGGACAAATGTTTTGTACTAGATCTGAAACTTCTCTTTATTATAGTGAATTGCATTTCGGGAAGGTTTCCCCCCAGGTTTTTTACTGTGAAACTAGTTTGTTTCATTGGTTTTCCTGGGTCATCATATCTTGTCTTATTTACTTTTCCGCTGTGCATGATTTTGACATGATATTGATGTTTGTTTGTTTTAACAAGTTTTATTCATAATAAATCTAATTAACAACTTGGGTTTAAAACTTGTTAATTCTATCAACCGGGGTCTAAATTTCCTAACATGTTATGTGGATGGAGGATGTTCCACCACTTTTACTTCCTGTTAGTCTAGTTGATAATGCTAGGTTTGCATAATAAAATAAGTTACGTTCCCCCTAAAAAAAAAAAGAAAAAAGAAAAAGAGTTTTGTAACTCAACGGACACCTTCTAGCATTTTAAACAAAGATGTTTAGGGTATAAATTCTCTCTCCTCAACTTCAAATTATTTTTTTTAAAAAAAGGTTAATTTGATTTGATCCAACCTATGACCTAATTGATGATCAAATAATCGAGCAAGTTTGCTATAGCTTTGTGCTTTCAAAAATACAAATGAGATGGATTTATAATAAAATATGTAAAATTTAATGGGGCTTGATAATCTAAAATAGTTATAGGGTTTGAGCTTCGAAAAATATTTATTGTTGTTAATTGATCAAGTCAATTCGGAACAACTTAGGCTCGGTATTTTTTTTTTGGGGGGGGGGGGGGGGAACTTGTTTATGTTTGTTTATTTAGCCAACGAGCCAAGCTTAAACCTAAATTTAGACTCAACTATTAAACAAGTCAATCTCAAATATAATAATGCGTTCGTGAACAAAATCACGAGCATGGGGCTTGATTTAAGTGTGTGTGTGTATAATATTATTTGTTTATATGAATACATCATGGTTGTCAAAATTTAGATCCTTCCCACAAAAACGATCTAGATTGGTGTAGAATCTTTCGTGGGTGGGATTTGCATGGGATCATGATCCTGGATGATAGTATGCAAGATCCTACAATTCTATTCTATAGAATCCTTACAATCTTAACACATAGAATCAATTTGGATTGGTGTAGAATTGTTCATATAACCTCTAAGTATTAGAATCAACATCCATTAATATTATTACATTTTTTTTTTGTAATTATGTGTATATATGGTGAGATTAGGATTGTCTAGCCCTATTAATCAAGTTGTAATGGGTTTTGAAGGGCTTGACATTTCTCATTATCTTAATACAACTGAAGTGTCTACAAAATCTTTGTAACTAGGATGATTTTCTTTTGTAGCCAATGACAAATGTACTAATTTGGAACTTTATATATATTTGAGAGAGAGAGAGAGAGAGAGAGAGAGAGAGAGAGAGAGAGAGAGAAGGGGGGTGGGTGTGTACCTATAGAGGAAGAGGAGTTGCTGTTTTACTGGGAGCTTTTAGGGAATTTTATTTTTTATTGTTATTAGGCTTAAGGAATAGCTATCACAATTATATTGGTAAGGAATAAATATTCTTTGTGTTAGAGAATAACTATTTCTAAGGAATAACTATTCATCGTAATAAATATATAACCAAACAATTGAATAGTTGTTTGTATGAAATAACTATTCCATTATAGGGGCTATTACAAATCTTTAGATTTATAAAAGTATATAATTTTTTGATAATTATATAAGTATATTATATATATGTCCACATGTGAGCATATAATATTATATATACTCAAATCAAGTTCTATACTTACTAGCTTGCATGTGAATATGTACAAACTTGACTTCTTATTTAATAATTAAATGAGTGTAACTCTTTCCCATTGCTTAAAACCCCACTTTATTACTGCAAGAGTTAGACCCTTTTGTGGTGGTAGTAGTACGTTGGATTAAGTAATGTGTTTGAGTTTGGTGATAGAGTGTAATTAAGTATGTGTATTTAGCAATTAGTTTGTTTCTCAAAAAAAAAAAAAAAAAAAAATCTTAACTTAGATTTGGTTTTAATTTGTTTATTAAATAAAAAAATATAAATAAAAAATTTCCCAAGGTAAATTTGAATGATTCATAAATTGCTATATTATTTTATGACTTGTGTTATGAGTGCATTGACTACATTCACATATTCATTAAGAAGGAATTTAATGGGTTCCATTACATTAGAAAGTAATAAAAACAAATAAGCAAATGATTTTTTAAGTGACTGATGTGCATCTACACCTAAAATACTGATCAATTATAATAAAAAATTCAACTCTAACCACTATCATTAGGCACTTATATTTTGATCATTAGAAGGTTAGGTTTTTGACTAAGGGTCTGTTTGGAAAACTGAAAACACTGTAGTAAAATAATTTTTAAATGTGTAAATAGTACTGTGAGACCCATTTTTAATATATATTTTTCGAATATAGTGGCTATGGATCCCATGAGCAGTGTGTAAATAGTGCTGCTACAATATGTAAATAGTGATAATTGTCTCAAAAAGTAAAAAACGAGTGAAAAAAAAAAAAGAAAAAAAAGAAAGAAAAAGAAAGAAGAAGCTGAAAACGTGAACACGAATCCAAATAGATACTAATGCTTCCATAGATTGGATGGAATGGCCAACCAAACCCTTCCAAACTTGTCTATGACGCGCCATGATCCTTTCACAAGTGTGTCACACCATTTACACACTTTTTGGACAAGTGTGCCCTGTAAAAACATAATTAACAAAAAAAAAAAAAAAAAGTAGGTAATTAGAAAGAGGCAAAAGATGGTGCTTTTTGGTGCGGTAGGTGAGATAGGCCACGTAAAAGGTCCCCCCAAAGCGTTTTGAGTGTTCTGAGTTCTGAAGCAAACCCCTTCAACCTTTTTCTTGTCTTTTTAACAAGGTGGCTTGTTTTCGGGTTGGGTTCAATCCATGTACTTCTTTCTTTCCTTGTCTCAAGCCACAAGCCTACAAACAGAAAGTGACTGAGAGCTGAATAAAATTTTCCTTCTCTCTCTCTCTCTCTCTCTGACACATTTAACTTTGAGTAATATTAAGTAACACATTTTTTTTTAATAACTTATTATGGTAATAAATTACTATTGGAACAATATGACTCATACCACTTTTGTTATATATCAATTTCATCAAATCAACCTAACAATTACGAAAAGAATGAATTATGAAACTTTTGTTGTTCAACTTTTGGTGAAGTGATCGTAGCAGTGAGTTCTGTGCATTTTAGTTCCTAAGTTACCCAAAGAGCGAATAAGAGTTATTATTATTATCATTTGGTCAAATAGATACCCTGCATGAATTTGTTTCTCTGCAAACTATTTTTGGTTTTAAAAACCAGTACGGTTAAAGAATTACTTTTACTCCTGATTTCCGTTTTTACATGTTTTAGGGGTTTTTATTAGATCAGATTGGTGCTTGGATTCTGTTGAATCGGCTAGTTCGGTCCAGTTTTTAAAACTAAACTATTACAAACACAATAATTTCTTCAGCCACACGAGTTCAGTTTGGCATTCTTTCTAAATAATTCCATTAAAAAGAAACATGTATATTTTTATTTGAAATCCAACTGTAAGAGCAACTGGTGCATAAGAGTGTTTAAGCTCTTTCTTCTTCCACTTCTTTAGAAGGAAGGGAAGGAGGCTCAAACATGCTAAAAGCTCTATAAGCTGAGATTACAGCTAAAACAATGAAGCAGAAAAGGGCCAAGGCATGGAAAACAAAGGCTAGCTTCATTTTATTGCAAAACTTTCCATAGGAGCTACAGGCTTCACTCCATGTAATTTCCTTATCACCATTGTACGCTAAGTACATTATCTCCAACACTGCTGCTGCGGATGTGACCATGAAGTAAGCCACAATCTGCACCAAAAAAGAAAGAAAGCTGTTAAAATTTGCATCAATCGGGATCATGTGGTTGGTGGGTTGTACACTAGAAAATCAGAAACAAATCTTGAGCTAAAACTTGATGACAAAGAAAGGGTTAAAGAAAAAAGGAAAGAAAAGGATGTCTCACTACATGTTTAGAGGGGGATTACAAATTTAAGCTATGTGGTTTGGTCCTATCAGATCACAAACTTGTAACTATTGCATTTGAGCTCTTAAAGTTTGAACTAAATTAAACTCAGTGGGATTTCGTTCAAAGACCCATTAAGGGATCAATATATAGCAATTAAGTTTAAAGTTGTAGGACTAATTTGTGATAAGACCAACTCAAAAGGGGCTATATAATTGAAAATTTGTCCACAAAATGCAAAATCTGTTAATTTAGATGAAATCTAAACTTTAAGGGATCAAATGTAACTAATTGAAAGTTAGTAAACTAAACTATGATAAGAACAAATCATACTCACTAAATTTTAATTTTCAATATTGAAATCTTTTGGAGAAGCTAAAGGAAGAAAATTCAGATCTTCAGGTCTAAAGTAAAAGTCTAAGAATCATTCTTGAGACCAATTCCTTTTCCAAACTCCACCAATCATTCTTCCAGAAAATTCATGAAATGTTTTAAATTATATATGTAGGAATAAAGAAATTCCATGAAGGTAGTGGAAATAAAACCTGGTCAGTGACAAAGAAGAGCCAAGCTTTCTTCACTAAGCATCTGACCCATAAAGAAATAGCAGCAATAAAAGCGTAACCACCACAAATAGCACTGATGTAAACCATGTACCTATAAAAAGATACTCAAATCATAAACTTGGAACAAAGAAAATATATTAATAAATCCTAAGAACATTTATATGAAAGTATTCCTTACTTGAGGCCCATAAGATTGGAGAACTCTACTTTCCCATAGGTGGTATTATCCTGCTGGTTTGTCACAGTTAGCCATATGGTTGCAGCACTTAAAGGAATCACAGAGACCCTAAGAGAACAATCAAGGAACTTCAGCATTGGGAGGTGGCTGATGGAGTTGGGTTCATTGGTATCAAGATTTGTTCTCATTCTTCAATAATGAAATGCTCACTTCACTTTTAGCACTAAAAAGAACTCAAGAACTGAGGTTGAAAAAGAAGGAAAAGAGAGATAAGGATGTTGCAAAACTGAAATGTGGTGGTGGTGATAAATATAATCTTCTTATGACTTATGACATGAAAGGGAAACGCTTGAAAGAATTGGAGTGATGTATCATCTGGAGCTTCTCTAGTGGGAAGAGTGAGAAGCAGTGGACTGTGGCTTTTTCAGTCAAGGCATGATGGTATTACTTTTTTGGAGTTATCTCTAGTACAAACGCATGATTGATTCCACATGTTTTCAAGACTTGCTTTTTAGCATTTCTATGGCTTTACATTTTTAGCTTCCCACGTCTAAGATTCAGCCATGTGTTAGTGTGGTTTTGCTTTTGAGATGGGCGTCTAGAGCTTCTAAGCTTTGTTTGGATGATGATTCTCACAACAACAAAAAAAAAAAAAAAAAAAGAAGCTTTGTTTGGATGAGGATAAAAAAAATATAGGTCATGTTAATGAGTGCCCTTAAAACATTGATTAACAATCTATTTTAGAAAAGTTTTGACACCACTTTTATTAGAAATGAAATAGTTGTCAAAACATTAATTTTTTTTTCCCATAAAATTTTCTTTAAATGGATTGTTAATTAATATCCTAAGGATATTTGTTAGCATTTTCCAAAAAATATTTAGCCTTTTTTCATGTGTTTTAGTTAGGAGGATGGAAAAATGGAGAGATGAAAAACTCATTTGTTTTGGTTAATAAGACAATTGAGATGATAGAAATATATTTAGTATAAATTTACTTTCACGTCCCTATTCCATAAAAAAAATTAATAGTTAAGAAAAAAATAATGCTAGTATTTCAAAAATAAAAAAGAGGGAAAAAATGCCATACACAAATGAGGGGAGACGGGATAGATAAGTAAATTTCTTGTCAAGCCCCCTTATCTACCCCCCACATTTTCTCCCTAAGAAAACAAGATCACCATGAATGATGGACTTAGGAAGAAAACTCATTAAACTCTACCAAAATCTCTAAAGTTTTCTTTTCCTAATCAAACAAGACAAAAAAAAAAAAAAAAAAAAAAACCATTTCCAACACCAACCCCCAACCCCCCTTAGTGTATGTTAATTGATACAATGCAAGTGGAATTATTGATTCAAATTTTTGGTTTTGGATAGTGATCCCTAGTTGGAGAATTTAGGGTTCCGTTTGGTAGAGCATCTTAAACACATGTTTTCAGTTTTTAAATAACATTATACGCATTTTCACATATTTTTTCACTCACACTTATTTCAAAAAAATACAAACAACGTTATTTAAACTCTTCTACCAAACGGGCCTAGAGCTCTTCAGCTATCCAAATTCAAAAGTACTTTAACAAGCCTTGATCTCAAAAATTTGCACTTCAGCCCATGCCATTAATTCATGCACTGTCACTTTAATATCACATGTTGAAATTTGGGTATTTTTAGTGAAGGCCTACCAACTAAGGGTCTTTTTGAATTAAGGGGAGAATGATGGAGAGTGGAAAGAAGTAGAGTAAAATTAACTAAAAATAAAATAATATTGGGCCGAATCTACGTTACTTTCCCTCCCCTCAATTCACATGGAATATAAATATAGTAATGTGAACGGAGGAAAAAGAAAAGAAGAACTGTAGAGGAAATTCATCTATAGACATGAATTTATTACGTCAGTCCAGCAAAGGTGCCTGTAATACACCTACCGCAACTTTCACATTTAAAGGTTTAGCAACAAGATAAGACAGCTGCTGACTTTGGTGCAATCAATAAGTGTGGTTAGCTTAGGACTCCAATTCTCTGATTTGGGTCATATGATATGGTCAGCTTACCAGACAAGCAATCACTAGTGATTGCTTGGTGAAGCTTCAGCGTCAAGGAAAGAGAAATCTTAACATAGAATATTCATTATCATGTTACTTGCAATCATGAACAGGGGATAAAAGCTATCAAAAGTTCAACAGAAAAATCCACTAATTAATTTAGCAAAATAGGCAGCTGATGCTAACTCGACTAGATACTTATTATGTCTACATGAGCCATCGCAAACTTACAATATGGCTCTCCAAGCAATTAAAGAATGATGAATTACAATCTCTTTAGATTTGCTGTTGGGTCTCTCTCCTAATCTAAAATGGAGTAGAACCCCCAGAAAAAGAAACCAACCCTCTCTCTCTCTCTCTCTCTCTTTGCTTCCTTCTCTTACATCTCTCCATCTGATTTACATCTTCATGTAATAAACATTATCTGTACCATACATTTCTAAGACAAACTCATGCCATGCATTTGCTTCCTCCTGAGTTTGGAAGAATTGATATTTGTCAAAACTCTGCGCTCCACAAAGCATTCTCACCTTCTCCACACCGCCGGTGAACCTCCTTGATCCTCTCAGCAGACTTGCAGATCCCACTGCAGCTCCAATCAAATGATGCAACACAGACGTTGCCTGCCTGAGCCTTCCACTCGCAATCTGTGGTAACAATTGGCAACAAGAATCTTTAAGTTACACATTATTTCCTCACAATAACTATCCCAGCATCATATCAGCATTTTTTATACCATGCACACAAGCAAAGCATGTCATACACAAATACACACACCAACCAACAACAAGGTGGTCAAAGCCTGATATTTTTAACAGTCGAAGCTCCATAGAGCTTAATAAAGGCTTTTCACAACTGTGTTATTGTATCAGAACCTGGAAGGTCTTAACCCAAAAATCATATGACAAAGAATCCTACCCATCAAGCAAGAAATGAACTTTGATTATAATAAGTGCTCAAACCTTAAATCGGAGGATCCAAAAGCAAGGATCCCATAGTAAACCTGATATATGAAGCGAGAAGAAACTCTTATTTTAGTTTAGTTTTATTTAATTTTGAAAGTCAATTGTATTTTTATTGTTTAATTAGATTTTTATTTTAGGTGTTATTAGTTTTTTTTAAAAAGTTATTTTTAGGTCTTATTAGATAATTATATTAATTTCCCAAATCAATTAGAATTAGGATTTCCTAATAAACCAGAACTAGGGTTTAGTTTTAGTATTCTATATAAGTGTGTTGTTGTAATCATATGAAAAAGGGCTAATAGTTTGATAGATTAATAAAATAGCAATCAACACTCCCATATAGCAACTATATCAGGCTTATAGTGTATTTTTCCTCTTAATCACATTAAGAGATGACTGGATAATACAGTTTGCGATTTTTTCCAATACTGTGGGTCTCTTTGGAGCGTGTGACAACTAGTATATTGATGTGCCAGACTTGTTGTAGTGACATGTAAGGGGTTTACCCCAACTATGGTATGCCACATAATTGTGCAAACCATGCTGCCCACTTCTAACCAGGAAAGCATCACCTATCGTGTATTCAGTGGCAATTATAATAAACCTCACTGTACATGATGTGAAAAAAAGCGTCAGTAAATTATCAGCAACTACAAAAGTAAAAGACAACAATAGAGCTGATGAGTAAATGGTCTTGATTACCTCAATTTATTTCTGAACTAAACAAAAATAATTGTTGCAGAAAATGATTAATAATACCAAAGACATGCACACACGTGTGACGCGCATGTGCACACACACTGTTAAAGACTTAATAAATGCATAAGTTTAAGAAATTACCAGGTGGTGTACCGCAACATAATCTTCGGTCATCAATATGCTCTGCATCCAATCCAATGAACCATGAACCCAAGGAAACATCCTCATTAGCATACTTGTGTAGCACATGCCTAGATGATTACCATTCCAAGAGAACAAGTCAGGATAGATGACTTTTGGGCAAAAACATTAGGAAATTTCTTTTGCAATAAGACATGGGAACTTACTGGTTGATTGAAATATAAGTAGCCAAATCTTTTGAAATAGCATATAACTGCCCTGTAGCATGACGAAAATACTTGTTTCCTTCCTCACCAAATTTCCAATACTCAGGTTCATGGTATCTCACTCCCCTGTTGATTGAAACCATATGAAAAAGTGTTATAATTTCAATTGTTGACCTATATGAACAAACATCAAGACTGGCTTACTTTTGAGCAAGGACTGGACCAGATTTCATGCATCCAATATACACCCTGGGCTTTGACCGATGTCTTGCTAAAGTTGCTCCAAGTGTTGCTGCAAAAATATGATTAAATGTAAGAAAACACGGACAGACAAAAGTAAATGGCCACTGGAACATAATCAAGCCCATAAGGACAGCAACAAACTTTCAATTGCATGGGAAAAAAAATTAAGACTGTTAATTCTGCAACAACTGCTCCTGCTCCCCCCTCCACCCCCCCCCCCCCCCCCTTCTTTTGTTTTGGTAATTTATAGCCATGAAAAGATGTTGCTTTACATCACATTATAGTCATACTTTAAAAGACTGCTAGGCTTTGATGTCCAAACTTGAATCTTTAGGGCTACTTTTTCCTGATACAAACTATATAAAGAAACTTTGATTTGCAGAATTACATGATTATTTTCTTTTTCTCTTTAAGACATTCAGAAATAGAGAGAGAGGGGGTGAAAAAAACAAAACCTAAGTGCCTCATACTTCTACATGTATTGTAACCGACAAGGTTGGCTTTTACATCTCATCATTACCTATATTTACATGTACATCATCATCAACTTTGACATAGAAATCTGCATCCCACAAAGCAACAGCAGTGGCAAAGTATATCTTCGTCTTGGCTGACAATTCAAGATAACCCTCAACATGGTCCTGCTCCCATGAAATTTATAAAGATAACAGTATATAGTTAGCTCTTTCTGAAGGTCAACATAGACTGAAACCAGATTTAGTTCAACAGGGATAGTTGAAAACGGAGAAAGAGAGAAGCACTACCAGTCTCAACAAGTCACCATGCTTTTTGTCCTCAGCTTCTATTGCTCTATCAAGGATACCGCCAGATGTAGCACTAGCAACATAATAGGTAACAGGATAAAGAACCAAACTCCATCCATTAAAATAACAAGAGTTTCAATATTAAGGGTATTGTATATAAATCAATATAAATGTAAATAATAGGAGACACATCATGTGAGAATATGTGCTTATACAACCATTGGTGTGATTGAGGATTGTTAGAAATGAGATATTCAATACAAGTAATAATCAATGAAATATACATTTATCTACTTTGAACACAGTCTGTCTCTTTGTTTTCTTTTCTTTTTTTTTTTGGCGGGGGGGTGGGGGGGGGGGGGGGGACTGCATGCACACAATCAGACACAGAAAACACAGAAATATGCACATAAACAGATATAATGACCAATGACACTAATGTTGGAGCCAGAATATCTGGTGTTTATACTCATTAGTTTTTCCTAACACTATGGGAAAATTAAGGACTACAATAGGGATAACTTGTTATAATATATTTATGCAATGATAATAAATACATGTCTAGGTTGGTGTATCTTTGGTTTTGTTGTTTCAAGTCACTCCTTATTATGGTCTGGAGAAAGGAGAACCAGGCTAGGCTCCCAAAAACAAATGGTTTACTAAAGTGTTTTCTCCCCTTGACTGATACAGTACATTATCTTATTCCTGCATCAAGCTTAAGCTATCAGTCTATGGCGCTAACATTAATTTTGAGAAGCATATGGATTCTATGTCAAGCAGTAAAGGGTGGGGTGAAATTGGCTTAGGTCTTAGGTTCAATCTTGCAAGGCCTTAGGTTTTCACACAAAAAATTGCCCTTTCTCATGTAAATCTTAATGCTTTCCCATGTTTTACTAACATCTAGGTAAGCATCTTATTTTCTTAAGTGCTTAAAATATCCAATACAGGACAGTATCGAGATCACTGGATCTGATAATATTTTGCATTATTAATTAATGAAAAAGTTTAGCTACAAAATTGGTTATAGTCTAAAACTATAACCTTACTCAATATCTTTTTATTGGAGGTGAATTTTGACAAATCTACCATTAGATGACATATTCTTCTTATATTCTCCATGCTTACAAAATTTCTAGAAAATTAAAGATTAGTAGCTATGTCATTAATAAATTGTTTAAATTGCAAGTATTTGTAATTTAAAATTATGCATAAAATATAAGCTTAAAGATCATATAGTAAATAATATTCGATTGACACAAAATTTGACATGTGTATTAAGAATATAAAGAACATGCAATTTAACGGATAGATTTTCAAAATATGTAGTAATGTTTATTTTATTGAGTAAGGTTGTAGTCTAATGTTACAACCAATTTTATGAATAAACTTTGTTCGATAATTGTTTACATTTAATATATCACTCAGAAATTGAAAGCATATGATTTTCAGAATTAGATAACAAAATCAGAAACTACTTATCAAAAAAAAAAAAGAAAAAAAAAATGGAAACATTTACTAAATTGCCTTCCTTTGGATCTCATCATTCTAGAAACAACTTTCCTTATGTGGTGATCTCAATTGAAAAATGCTTCCTTGCTTGATTTAACCACCAAAGGACAGTCAGTATGCTATACCAAAATTTGGGCTTATTCAGATCCTATGTGAAGTTGTAGTTGTTAACTTGTATAAAAAGAATTTTTTTTACTAGACTTAACTACTAGCAAATATCAGTGATCCCCAGATGATGTGTGAACATTTGATATATTCTTGAATAAACTTAATCAAAGAAATAAGATAGTGTTCTTGAATATAAGATAGCAAATATCAGGTCCTTCTTCTCTTTTTTTTCCCTTTGTAATTTTCTCTCTGCCCTATGTTTTTTTGCATACGGTAGTGTTCTTGAATATATATCATTATTACTTATCAAAAAAAAAAAAGGTTCCATAATCTTTTTCTTTTTTTGATAGATAAGATAAGATTTCATTAATAAAGACTACTGCATGGAAAAGAGCATGACGTAGCCAAGAAAGTACAGTAAAGACTCACAACTATGTATAAGTTCCATAATCTTCTTGATAGAAAGACCATAAATTTCATGGATTTAATAACCCCCCCAACCCCCCCCCCCCCCCCTCCCACAAAATAAAAGGGGAAAAGAAAAAAAGATGCCAAAATAAAGAGTAGAGCAAAATCCAGCTTTACAATCATACAAAGTACCCACCTGTGACCTATTACAAACCGCATTACAATTCCCTTCTCTTCCTCAAGCTTCTTTCTTTTATCACCTGATTTTCATATTATAAAGGAGGTCAGAATTGATCAAATTCAATCCAAAATAAGAAAAACAAAATCTAATAAATGTGGACAACCAATCCATATACCTTGAGGCATCCAAGTAGCACGAACTGAATCTCTACGCTTACGGCTGCTAAAAGCAGTATTGACGCCTACAACCATCAAGTATTTTCTTTTCCTACTTGATCCAGAAATATTAAGATCTTCTGATATGGGAGAACCATTAAGTATAGACACCTGTGCAGCTCTGGCAGCAGCTAATTCCATCTCCAAATTTGAAATTGTTTTATCCAAAGTTCTGCATTATGAATGCAGCCACAAGAATAAATTTTCAGCAGTTCATAGAAAACTAGATGCACCAATTTTTAAAATTACTCACTGTATAGCATTGTGAGTCCTTGAAACTTCCCCTAGAATGTCCTTGGATTCATGCTTCACATCCTTCTAATGAAAACGAAAATTGATCAACATGTTAATACGTCAATAAAACTTTTGGGGAATGTGATAAAAAGATAAAAAAAAAAATACTAGTAAAAAAATTACCAGTAGAGACAGTTATAAAATCAGCACCAAGAGAGAGAGAGAGAGAGAGAGAGAGAGAGATAGAGAGAGAGAGACATAGTTATGATTGTTTATTTATCAGGATGTCAGTAGATGGTAATGGCAAAGTTTTCAAACTTTGGACAACTATACTCACATTTGTTGGAACACAACCCTCTGAAATTAACTTTAGCTTTTCATCTTCAACACTTGTTGTCCTTGATATACCTTTAACTTCAGGCACCATCCACATTCTGTAACCACAATATCTTAATTAGTATTAGATGCATATAAAAAATAAACTCCAATGTAGAATGTATAAACTCTGTCACTTCCATTAACATGTATTCAATAGGTAACAAAGTTTGTTAAGAAAGTATAGTGATTAAATTTTGAAAGTTGAGCAGACAGACAACAGTAGAGGATGTTGTGAACCCAATCAAGATCATTACAAGTTATACTAATTGGTGCATAAAAATCAAAATGATGTGCTCCATCAACCTTAACTCAGTTATTGTACTATGCATCTAAGCAGAAACCTACATCCTAAGTTCTACATTATGGAGGACAAACCAATCAGCTAGTCATTTGGACCAAATGAGCTGCCAAAAGGAGATAAATGTATACCAGACCAAAGCCATAAGTGACAAAAGAACACCAAAAAGGCATTGACTACAGAGCATAGAGATATCATGTAAAGGTGACAATCAGATTCTAAGAGTTTTATTTGATGCATTTCATCAGCCATTATGCTTAGCAATATCAATAAGAGAGACCTCTTTCAGCACTAGGTTACTCTTGGCATACAAATAAATATACTATTCCTGAAAGGCCATAAGCACAGTAAAGTGGGAGTGTCGGAGAGTGAGAAGAGAAAAGAAACCGGGGGGGATGGAGGCTGGTTCGATCACAGTTTGCCCCAATTACAATACCATCAAACTAACATAAAGCAAGTGAGAAGACGATAGCAGAATATTAGCACCCAAATATCATCGGAACAAAACTTGAACCAACCCTCATTGATGGTTGCAATATCTGAATTTCAAGCACTGGCAATGGCAATTAACAAATAAGACTTAAATTAATTGGATTTCAACATAAAATTCAGATCCATCCCATTCCAATAACTAAAATGGGCACCACAACAAAAGAAAAATCCATGGAACAAGCATAACGTTCCATTTGAACCTTTTCAAATCACTGTCCGGCATTATCACTACATCAAATTATCTAAATTTAGACCATCAGATGTAAATGCAGAAACAGTCAATCACCCCATCGAGATTCTTTACAAACTATTCCCACCCCCCCCCCCCCCCCCCCACAAAAAAAAATGCATGTTATTCTAAAGATCCACCAAAACCCATCACCAGAAACCCAAAAAAATCCAAAATTTTGAAAATTTGGAGACAAACACAGCTACCCATTTCACCAAATTGCAAACACACAAAATTGAAAATTTGGAGATAAACACAGCTACCCATTTCACCAAATTGCAAACACACTAAATTGGAACTTCAAATCAGAAGGTCAATAAAATAAGGAAGACTATACCTATCAGAGAAGAGCATCCCAGCACAGAAGCACCCAATACAAAGCAGCAGAGTCCATTTCCTAGACACCACACTCTTTGAAGCTGTCTCCACTCCTCTACCCTTCCAAGCCATTGTGCTCTTCTTCTTCTTCTTCTTTCACTCCCAATCAAAAAAATATCCAAATTAAACCAAAACCCATTTCAAATTCCAAGTCAACTTACCCAGTTGACCCTTATTCAGATCAAAAGCAACCGCCTTTCCTTCACAAAATCACAGCTTTATTAGACACAAAACTCAGCACTTTCTCTCTCTTGTGTATTTTCTTGGATTTTGAGCTGTGTCGGTCGGTCTGTCTGTCTGTCGGGTAGTCTATACGTCTCTCTCAATTGTAGTTGCAGAGAAGGTGAGGAGTGCGTGGAATTGAGAAGAGTAGAAGGCACAACAACGACTATGGCGTTGAATATAGCTAGCTAATGTTGTTAAATTTTGTATTGTAGTATATTAAATTACTTAACCAACCCTTTAATATAGTATTAAATTGCACTATCTATATTCTATACTAGTCTGTAGTTATACACACAATTTTTCTGACCTCTTTGTACCTTTACCGGTTTTCTTACGATATCATTAACTATTTTTGTATTGATTTTGTGTGTCCTTCGATGCTAGAGAGCTAGATCCTTCAAAAATGATGTCTGTAGTTTGTACAATTGTACTCTCTCAAATTGTTCTCTCTCACCAATCATCCATTTTCATGCCAAATGATATAATGACAATGCGTCATTCCTAGCTATATAAAGTTTATTGACTCTTTCTTTTTCTAGAAGTGATATTTATGTTATATTGAAGAGTTTACTATATTTTTGTATACTTAGTATATGAACAAAGTTTTATTTTTTATTTTTAGGGTGATTCTAAAAAAGAAGTTATTTTGACAGTAAGGTTTTATTTTTTATTTTTTTGGGTAGTTGAATAAAACAAATTGATGTTCCCCTTTTAAAAAAATCCATTTATGTCAATCAGTAGAACTCATTTTTACCTTTCATCTAAGCAACATAAAAATAAAATATGTGGTCTATCAAACCCTAATTGGTATTCAATAATTATCATTTATTTTATTTATTTATTGATAATTCTATTGTTACAATGTGATGAAGAGATTTAAGCCTTAAACATCTCTATTGGAAATACTAGGATATGTTAGTTGAGTTATATGACTCTTGGCTCATTTATTTTATTTTGGAGTATGAAAAAGTTGATTGCACAAACTTAATTAATTTTAACTCTAATTTTTTACGGCTAATGTTGGTTTTTATGCTAATTGAACAATTTAAAGCCCAATTATTTAAGTGATTAACTAATTGACATTACCATGCATGTGGATGAACAAATAATAAAGCACAACCACATAAATAAAACACCCACAAAACACTGAAGTGTTTACAAAGAGAAAAATCCAAGTATCAGGCGGAAAACCTCTCTATATTGTCTCATCACCAAAACGATCCATTATGGAAAATGGTTGCAGCACATTTCACATGCTATCCCTCTAAGCTATGAAATAAGAACATACTTAAGCCCTACTAGGTCTTACTCTAAACTAACTCCTAAGTCCTTTTTCTCCTCTAGTCACCATATTCGGAATCAGGGACGGAGCTGTTCATTGACTAGGGGGGGGCAGTGGCCCCCCCTAATTTTTTTTAAAAAAAATTATAATATGTATATATATTTTTTGAATTCTTTTAACATTTTTGGCCAAGATAATTACTCTTGGTCCCCCCTCTCCCCAAACATTTACAAATTGGCCCTTAGAACCCAACCAAAAAAAAAAAAAAAGCCCATCACTTTATTGAAAAAATTTAAATTGGTGAAAAATACTATATATAAGTTTTGTCTTCAATATATATTTACAGTGAACTACAAATTTTAGTAGATAAATATGATAAATTTATGTGTCATCATTTACAAAAAAGTAATTAACATTTGTTTATTATGTGTTGAAGTGGACCTAATCACACACTTTAACACATGAGCTTATAAGTTTTTTTTAGTAGCCTAAGAATATATATATATATATATATATATATATATATATATATGTGTGTGTGTGTGTGTGTGTGAGCTTTTCTTATCTTCTCTTTGTTTACGTATTTCTTTTTAATTCTCAATTAGTAGAGTTGTAAGGTTTAAAATTGATGAAAGATTTGAAAACTAATTAAATAGATAACAAAAAAAAAAAAAAAACTAATGAAAACATTAATTTATATAAGATAGTCTCATTTAGTTACAAGTCAAGAATTTTTTTAACGTATTTTTTGCCCCCCCTAAGTCTAAAGTCTGGCTCCGTCCCTATTCGGAATTGAGCTCCATTTGCAAACTCCAAGTCTCCTTGGTTGTTATGTGATTGCTCCAGTGCTTCCTAAACTCCAATCAAGACAAAATCTCTAAAAGATGCTTTATGTATGATGGGTTTTATCTCTCCTTTCTTGAATTTGACAATTGTGAGAGGGAGAAGGTAAAGAGATTGAAAAGGGTTTAGCCTCTAGCGTTTATGGGTTCTTCTAGCTCTTTAGATGGGAATTAGATATGGAATTCATGAGAAATGGGATCTGATGATGCTGAAATGTTCACCAGTGAGATGCACGATCCTTGTACTCGAATAACCGTTGCCTGAAAAATAGAACAACACAGAAACACCTTCAAAGGGCACCGGTGTGGAGCCGGCCAAACACCCTCCGAAGGTTAAGTTAGAAAATGCTATTACAACTCTAGAGTGCTAGAGAGGGGTTAGTTACGCGTACCTTTTTGTGAGGGTGTTGGGGCCTTTTTATAGTGGTGAGGTCCTGCCTCCTTTCCTTGTAGAGCAAGCCTCTCATCCTTGCAGAGCAAGCCTCTCATCCTTGTAGAGCAAGTTTCTTGAAACGTGGTGGGCAAGTCTGGGCCTTCGTCTTGTCAGGGGCCCACGCGAAGGATGGGCTCTACCTTCTTTGGGCTTGTGGACATGGGCCTATTGGGCTCGCCAATGGGCCTATTGGGCTTGCCAAGCCTTATTTCATATTTTATCCTCTTCAGGATCATTTATAGTGAGGCAAAAGGCAGGTACAAATGCAATAGAGAATTTCGTAACTGAATTCTCTCAAGTTCAGCGAAGTTCGCTCCTTTGAAATCTCTGAAGATAGATATTACTGTTGCTTCTCATGCATCTCATTCTTTCAATTATTTTATACTCTCTCTCTCATTTTTTCAGTTCTCACCCACACCCTCTCTCTCTCTTCATTGCGTCATCGCCATCGTCTTGCTGTCATTGTTGTTGTTAGAGCAATTACATCAGCTTGTGTATAAGGGTGCAAAATGAAAAAAGCAACTACTTTTTACACAATTTGATCAAAAAATCACC
Organism: Quercus wislizeni; assembly: GCA_023055345.1. NCBI lineage: Eukaryota > Viridiplantae > Streptophyta > Magnoliopsida > Fagales > Fagaceae > Quercus > Quercus wislizeni. Next base: position 39,462,576 of record JALGQJ010000006.1, on the reverse strand, counting down.
CACATCAGTGGATGTAAACTTGTCTATAAATGCACAATTACTATAGTAACCGTGCATATATGCATGGTTACTGTAGCATGTGTATATATTATTTTATTAATTTCGGTTCGCATCAATTTTTCTCTCTCTTCTCTGTGCACAACGACCTCAGTCTCCTCATCTTCTTTTTCCTCAGATGCACACAAACACAAACACATCCACACAGACAAATCAACACAGAAACACACCCACACACAAACAAACCCACATAGACAAACCAATAGAGAGATAAATCGATGCTTGTGGAGCTTGGTTCGTGGATTGGCCGGTAAAGACGTGATCTGGGTCATGGATCGGCCGGTGAAGAACTGATCTGGGTCGTGGAGTGCTTGTAATAGGTTGACGGAGAAGAGGAAAGAAAAAGATTCTCAAAAAAAAAAAAAAAAAAAAATGAAGAAGGAGAAGAAAGAGAGGTGGAGATAGAGATAAGGATGGTGTGAAGAAGAAGGGGGTGTATTCAGAGTAAAAAGAAGGGTGATGGGTTGACGGAGAAGAGGAAGGAAAAAGATTCTCAAAAAAAAAAAAAAAAAAAAAAAAGAAGAAGAAGAAGAAGGAGAAGAAAGAGAGGCAGAGGTAGAGATAAGGAAGGTGTGAAGAAGAAGGGGGTGTATTCAGAGGAAAAAGAAGGGTTAGGTGGGGGTAGGTGGGAAATAATAAAAAAAGTGAGGAGAAATATTATTTTAATAAAAGAGTGTGTATAATAGATAAACTGATGTGGATGTTTTGTAAAAATGGTAGTGTAAAATAGAAAAAGTAAGTTTTTTTTTTTTGTGTGTAAAATAGACAGAATCTTTTGCACCAACTGATGTAATTGCTCTTAGTGTGGTGTTGATGTGTGCGTCGTGTTGATTTTTGATATGGGTTTGCAATTTGGGTTTGTGGTGGCAGGGTGTTTTAGCGTTGCATCATTGCTATTACTGGCAATCTAGTTATGGGTGGTTTGGTGGCCGCCGATCTAACCGTGGATGGTTACGGTGGTTGCTGATTTGCTGGGTTTGTTGTTGGGTTAGTAATGGTGTAATTTGGGTTTGTTGCTCATTGCAAGTGGTGACCATGATGATGATGTGATGCCGAGACCTGGGTGTGGTTGATGATGGGTTGGGTTTTTTTTTTTTTTTTTGATACGAAAAAATTATTATTTTTGTTAGGTTCTAAAAGTTTAGAATAATCAGCAAATCGTGAACACAAACTTGTTTAGATATAAATGTTAGAGTTTATAGGTATTATTAGACAATGCTTAAGGTGATTCAAGTCCATATTCAATAACATACAAGCAGTAGAAAGAAGATTTCAAAAACTACTTGGTTCGACTGATCAAAAGACAGGCTTGACCGATTGAAATATGGGTCTGCAAAATTTTAAGTTTGGCCCAGCAGTAGTTCAAACCCAAAAAGGAATAGGGTTTCAGATCTACTTTTTCTAGTATATAAAGGAAACCCTAGACACGTTTTATTATGACTTTGAAGGTGCTTTTGTGAGATCTAAAAGGTTCTGTGCCTTCCTCCATCAAAGTCACTACTAGATATCACTCTCATATCTTTAGAACCGGCAGATTTGAAGTTGTTGTATGAAGATCAACAATAGTTGATGATCTAAACCTTCAAGAGTGGTATTGGAGTCATAAACAAGAGAGTTTGTGTTTTTTTTTATCACAAGTGTGGGTGCTTGTGTTGCAAAGGCCTAACAGAGAGAGAGTCTGTGGATTCGGAGCTTGCTCGTGATCGTGTTAGTAAGTTCTACATGTGGTAGCAATAGGACGTTAGTGGTCTAAGTCTTATTGTAAACTTCGATTCTCTATAGTGGACTTCTTTTTTTATTTTGAGGATAGTTAGGTTAAATCCTCACCAGGTTTTTTATCGGTTTGGTTTTCCTGGGTGATCATACCATTGTGTTCTTTACTTTCCGCTGCTTTACATGATATGACTTTATTGTTTTGACCTAGATCTGAATAATAAACCTAAGTATTTACTTGGTTAATTAATTAGGTTAAACAAACTAGTTAACAGGGGTCTAAAACCTAACAATTTCAATGTTGTGCATTGTAAAAATGAAGAATATAGGATGTGGGGAATGTTGTAAAAAAGTGGTTATGTAAGAAGTGTGTATATATATATTGAGAAGATTAAGTAAAGTAATAAAGTGTCCTTTGAAGATGCAAAATGCATGTAAAAATGAAGAAACCAATGGAAAAGCTCTAATAACAAAAATAAAAAAATAATTATATTGTCATTTGATAGCTTATTCATAGTATAGAAAATAAATTTGCAAATATATATATATGAAAGTGAGGTTTCGAGTGTGTAGTGCAAATTTTGTAAGGAGGAGAAAGAAAACTCATGGACATATTATTTTATTAGGATCAATTAAGTGGCACAATAATTTTGTGTTAAAAATAAGTCTAACAGCTTGTTGGACTCAAATAAAAGCACAAATTTTACCAAAAAAAAAAAAAATTACTTTAAACCCACATGTTTATGTATCATACGATATGTATGCTTTTATAATGTGATACAATATGCACTTCTATATCTATGATTCGTTAATACTTCTGATACACCTTTATATGTACATAAAACTTTATGACATCGCGTATGGTACAATGTTGACACCCCCCTAGCTCCCTCACCTTTTATCTCGATCACTTACTTTTCATCAAATAATGTATGGTTGTGACTTGTGTAAATCATTAAATCTAAATACTTAATTTATCTTGCCAACAGGACAGTTTACAATTCATGATTATTTTACACTCATATCTTCTTCTTCTTCTTTTTTTTTTTTTGTTTGTTTTTGTTTTTGAGAAACATCTTTTCTTTTTGGTTCAAAGCCCATTATCTATTTAATAATGATTTGAGGATTAAAAATCAACCCGACAACTATCATGAAATGGACATAGTAAAGTTAATAGACCAAAAAAATTGGAACTTCAATAATGTGGGTTAGGAGTAAAAGAACTTTTAAAATAAGGTTCGCGGGTACTTTTTTTTGGGTCTCAAGTAGAGGCTTGAGATTCATATAATTGAAGTTCAAAGGAGACATCAAAATGTGCGTGCCTTAGATTAGCTAAATTACATCTTTTCACCACCAAAAAAAAAAAGAAAAAAAGAAAAAAAAAGAAGCCAATTACATCTAAGTTAATTAATTCCTAGCATGTACCAAACAAATATAATGATCTTATCCTGCTTGACTTCTTTTTCACACTCGATTTGCTTTCTTGTTGCGCATGTGAGTGTAACAGCATGGTGTTTGAGTTTTGCAACAAGAACTACCTCTCATCTGAAGTCACAAACAAGCCATATTAAGTTGATTTTCGCCGCAATATCATCATATATATACCAAACCAATACACACACAAACTGAATTTTATAATTTCTTGCGAAGTCAAGAAATTTATTCATAATTATGAATGACAAATTAAGTATAAAGAATAATTCTATCTTGTCTAACAATCCTTATTTGACCAGTATAATATTCCAGCTAGTGAAATAGAAAATTTCATTACCCTTGCACTTCCTAGAGAGTTTGTAATCCCATGGCAGAAACAGGGATACACACACCTTCACTTTGGAGCAGTAAGGTTGGCATTAACTTTCTATGGAAGAAAGGGACTCCCTGTAGTCTCTAGAATATCACTTCTTGACTCCAGATTTCTGGAATACCAAAATGCTGTCATAGGGACGGTCCAAACCACTTTAAATGCGGGAACAATTTTTGTTACCTTTTTTCCTAACTTTAACATGTCTCTTAAGGACCCCTATCTTTGTGATGCTCTTAAAGTACAAATCCAAATTATAGGAACTTCTCAGGTGCAGGATACATTTGCTGCCACACTTCACTATTAGCTAGCTTATAGACTTCAAAATCATGCTTTTGACATGGCAGTTCCAAACATAGCCCAATCCAATGATGCGTTGCTGATTCAAGTTGATACGGGAATGACACCCATGTGTACTTTTGTCCCAAGACAACTCAACAAAGACCAGATGATGTCTCTTTTTCCAGAATCATGGATTACGAAATATGAGATGCTTCATCAAGCAACTAAATCGATCCAGTCAAAAGATCCTCTCTTTATCAGAAAAGCAAATGGTGAAGTAGAGACAAAATTCTTGATGGCACCATCAGAGAAGAAGGATGTCACAGTTTTTCCAACTCAAATTGCTGTGCTCCAACCAGTATCCTATGTTGGTGAAGATCGCCTTCAAATCAAAGCATTTCGAGAAGACAAAAAGCCTTGTTATGAAGGGAAATCACCTTCTAGTCACATATGGTGGGATGTTTGTGATTGTGTTGACTACCAGAAAGAAGAAGGCTTTGAAGAAGATTATTCCAAGAGAAAGAAAAAATCCTCCCAGCAAAAGCTCAAAGAAAGATATGAATCAGGAGATCCAGAAGTTGACCTTCTAGGAGAGCCCTCTGGAAAGTTTGATTATTATGTCCTTTATCCTAGAATCAAGAAACAAACCTCTCTCTCTTCATGCAAAGAAGATCATAACCAAAACAAACCTCCATTAATCCCATACTTTCAGAAAGTCCTTCCCCAAACTTTAAAATGTCAACCTCTTCCCACTAAACCAACTCAGATATTAGATTTTTCCCCTTGTTACATGTTTGACCAAGCCTCCCCTTCCTATTCCTAGAACTTTCCTCCACTAGAAAGTTTTGACCACCCTCAAACCAATACCAAACATGTCTGGAAAATAAAGAATCCTATTGGAACTAATTTAGATGGTACCAAGAAACAGGTCTCTTCGGCAGAAGCAGCCTTAAACTAGCAAGCGGAAAATGCTATAGCATAAAACAAAGTCCTTTCAAAAATCCTAGATAACCAGCAAAGGATGGCTGAAGTAGTTACTCATACTTTTTCATCTTCCAATTCTCTTATTGAAGATTTGAAGAAGAAAATCAAGGCAGTTGAACAAGAGTTGGCAATTATTGCTTCTACAGTTAAGGACTTGTCTATCTCCTTTCCTCTTATTGGACAAAAAGAAAAAGAGAAAAAGTAGTTGCTGCTACAACTCCAATCTATGGAAGGATCACAGAAAGAAGCTACTCAAGCCCTTCCAATGCATGTTCATATGCCCACCAGCCTCGACAATTATTGTATAAAGACCTCACCATGCCCTTGACCTCATTGTTTTCACCAACTTCTCAAAATCTACAACCATTAGTCATGACACATCCTAATCATAATCCCTTTCGACCAAGTGGAATTCTCCCCAGTATTACACATCCAGTTCCACCTCAACTAGACCCACAAGCTAACCCCCAAAATGACTCTCTTCCCATGAAAAAGGATAAAGAACTAGTATACCAATTTCCAGACCCAACTATTGGTGCTTCTTCAAGACCTCCAGATATGAACATGTTGACTGTGGACCCTGATCCCCCGAACCAAATTTCGTCATTCCTTAAAACCCTCACCCTTAATGACTTTAGAGAACCTTTCGTGCTTCCAATAATTGAGGATTTTGACCTAGATTTGTCTGACCTTGGCTTAGAAGAGGTGTTCACGGCAAATAATGAACTAAAAGTAGAAGAGGAAGATGATGTTCTTCGCTCTAAAAACCCTCCATCCCTACCGCCACCAATTTTTCCCCCACCACCATTTATCCCAGAATACCAAACAAGGTTGGCTTATTCGCCTACTACAGATTCAAAACATTTGTTTACCCTCGATAATGCTCCTCCTTCCAGATGGCATGATGAGATCTTTAGCATGTATTCCTGGTGTATTGCTAAACTTCAAGCCCTAAATGCCACTATGCCCCAGATAATTGCTAAATTTGTGGCAAGGATTACAAGAAGATTAAGAGAATGGTGGATCAATCTAGGAGAATATAGAAAAAGACAAGCAGCCCAATGTAACACGTTGGAAGATTTTTTCACAATTGTCCATAATGAATTTCTTGGCTCCGTAACTCATTACACTGAAGTAGCACGAGAAGAATTCCTCTTGATGAAATGTTGCTCATTTGAAAGGAAAGATTTGGAGAAGCATTTTGACAGAATGTCAAGGAGATATTATTCTTTTAATGGTATGGATGATGTTAATGCCAAGCATACTTTTCTCAACTCCCTTCCAGAACCATTAGGAGATGGAACTCTTCGAATGATGAATCTCCAAAAAATAACTCTGCAACAAGCCTCCTTGGGAGAAATTTATCAACATGTGCTTATTGCCTTGGAAAAGCTCTGCAATCAGAGGAAATTTCTTTTCGAAAAGGTCCATAGCAAACTCAAAGACAATTGTAGGAGAAAAGATTTGCAGATAAAGTGCTATGAGAAAAATTGTGCCTGTCCGTAGAAAAAAAGAGATCATTTCAAAAAATATTTTGGAAAGAAGAGGCATTATGTGGGAAAAAAGAAAAAAAACTTTCAGGAAGAAAAAATGGAAGTTTCTTAGAAGGAAGCAGTTTAAAGGAAAAATTTCGAAAGTTTGCTTTGTATGCAGAAGACCAGGTCATTTTGCTAAAAATTGCCCAAAAAAGGAAAAAGCAGCAAAGCTCCTTGAACAAGCCTAGATTCATGCATATGATATTCCTTTCTTGGATGTGGAGTCACTCTTTTCCCTAGATGATGATTACTCCCCTCAAGCCTTGGCAATTATGGCCTATTCTACCTCAGAAGAAGACTCAGAACCAGACAATGAATATGATTCAGACCCAGAAGTCCAAACCATTTACACATCCCAACCAATAATAGCTCCCCTAACCAATCCAACACCTATAGCCCAGGTGCACCTTCTCCTTGATACCTATTCTAGACATATTCCGGTGATAGCTTTATTTTATACAGGAGCATTAGTAACAATCCTTCATCCCAAAATTTTACCTTAGGAATTTTGGCTACCCCATCACCAGATGTTTAGAGCAGCCAATGGAAAAACATTCCTTATAACCCTAAAAAGTAAGCCTATCCTCATCAGAATCTTTCCAACCCTAACCATTAAACACCAAGTTCTTGGATCCCCTATTACAGGCAGAGACCTTCTCATAGGATTTGACCTCCTTTATCAAATACCAAGTCTCAGATGGTCTTTAAAAGGGCTCATGCACAAAAAACACCTTCTTACTTGGACCCAAGTACCCCATTTGTTTACCATGGGCCCCATTGACTCTTTAAAACTCCAGATTATCAGTGACTGTTGTGCAAACAGGCATTCTAAATTCCTCCTTAAAAATCCAAATCATTTGTGGAAAAACCAAAAATTTTTCATATACCTTCCATTCAAGAAAAATGAAGACGTCAACCCCATAAAAGCTAGTCATAGAAGGGTGAATCAAGAACATTTAGCCCTGGCCACTCAGGAACTATCTACTCTCCTATTTGAGGGCCTTATTGAACCTACAGCTTCTCCCTGGGCATGTGAAGCTTTCTATGTCAATAAGCATGCTGAGCAAGTTCAAGGCAAACTCAGATTGGTAATCAATTACTAGGATCTTAATCACTTTCTTGCAGATGACAAATTTCCCTTGCCAAACAAGAGTGCTCTTTTCCAGCATCTTTCAAATGCAAAAGTATTTTCAAAGTTTGATCTTAAAGCAGGATTTTGGCAGCTAGGCATCCATCCAGAAGAAAGATACAAGACGACTTTCTGCATCTCGGACCACCATTACCAATGGACTGTTATGCCTTTTGGTCTTAAAAATGCTCCATCCCAATTCCAAAAAGTAATGGTAACGTTGTTCCAGCCACGTTTAGCCAATGCATTGATCTATGTGGATGATATCCTTTTGTTTTCAAAAGATGAAGAATCCCATGCCAAGTTGCTCACTGAATTTTATAATTTAGTGAAATCTCAAGGAATAATGCTTTCAGAGAAGAAAATGGTCATAGGACAGCCTTTTATAGACTTTTTGGGAGTAAATATTTCAGATGAAAAGTATACCCTGCAGCCTCACATAGCGTCTTCTTTGGGTGAATTTCCAAACGAGCTCACAAACACCAAGCAAATACAACAGTTCCATGGAATTGTAAATTACATGTCTGACTTCATTCCAAAAGTCTCCAGATACAGGAACTGTTTGGCTCAGTTGTTGAAGAAGTTCCTCCAGAATGGAACTCTGCTCACACAGAAGTGGTCCAACAATTGAAAAGGTTATTAGAAAAACTTCCTCCCTTATAGATTCCAGGACCAGGTAAAAGGATCTTGCAGACAGATGCAAGTGATGAATATTGGGCAGCAGCTCTTTTTTGAGAAATTGATGGCAAAAGGAATATTTGCGGCTACAAAAGTGGTGCATTCAAGCCCTCAGAACTTCATTACCATTCTACTTTCAAAGAAATTCTTGCAGTCAAGCATGGAATTGAAAAATTCTAGTTCCATCTTCTTGGACATATTTTCTTGGTAGAAATGGACATGTCTTCCTTTCCCAAGATGCTCCAGTTCAAAAGGAAAATGCTCCTACATCCCCAACTACTCAGATGGTCAAATTGGTTTTCACAATGGTCTTTTCAAGTCAAGCACATTAAAGGTAAGGATAACCTTATCACTGATTACCTTTCCAAGAAACCTCCAGTTCTTAATACCACAATTATTTCTCCACCTTTATGTGTATATCCTATTATAGACCCATCCTCATCCTCAGGCTCTTCCTCTGCAAACCCTGATGACATCCTTAATATGATAGAAAACCTTCCCTTAGAAATAAAAGACCAAATCAAGACCTTGACCCTTGAAGCCAGAGCTAAAAGAATTATCAAAACCCTTCATGATTACCTTAAAAAGCACCAATGCCATTTCCTTGCTATTTTCCCTAATATAGATTAACCATGGAAAACCCCTTTTGCATTTTGGATAACCAATTGGACGGTTGCACATTACCTCTATATGTGGTACTTACTCAATGAATACTACTTGTGTCTTCATGTTGAACCAGAGTTTTAAATGCCATTTCCTTGCTATTTTCCCTAATATAGATCAACCATGGAAAACCCCTTTTGCATTTTGGATAACCAATTGGACGGTTGCACATTACCTCTATATGTGGTACTTACTCAATGAATACTACTTGTGTCTTCATGTTGAACCAGAGTTTTACAAGCATATTTTCCCTTAGGGAAATAAATATTTTCATAAATTCTGGTCTGAATTTTGAACAATGATGCTCACGATGGTGAATGGATAAAGTATCCTAAAACAGAACACCCCAAGTTTGGCCACAAAGTCACTTCAGCATGCTTGGTTGCCAAACTTCATTCTAAAAATAATATTTGAGCATAAGGAATTTTCCACCCTGCTGAAATGTATTGGGTTACCATTTCAGACGGCACTCTCCACACACATTTGGATGTCTCTTGGGTATCCTGTTATCATGCTCTCACCATGGCAGAATCCCTTAATAAGGGTATTTTCCCTAAAATAATTCCAACTGGCCCGGATGTTTGTGAGCAACAATGGCCACATGAAGATCATTGGGAAATGCCAAATCCCCTTATTGGATATGATGACCCGCAATATCATAATCATGATCCTGATGAAGATGGTTTCAAGGAAGAGATGGATGGGACTAGATATCTTTAACAAAAAAAAGAAAAAAAAAAGAAAAAAGAAAAAAAAAAGAGACAGTCAAAAGTCCTAGAAACGTCTTCAGACGTACCGGTGCCTTATCTCCTCCCTGTCAGAAAGATGCTTGAATAAGATCACCAATGCAGATATGCCCTCCACCTCACTTGACACCTGTTCGCCAGCCCAACATTCAAGATCTTTATTATTGATCTTATCCCATGACAAACTTATTCGGAGGAAGATGCAAATCCAGCCATGCCACTATGTTTTGGACACTTGTAAATCCATAAGGACGGCCCCTTCTTTTCCTGATATGTATATTGTACATTATCTGCAAGCTCTGAGGTCTATAAATAGGACTCTTGTAATTCTGAAGAGGCAATTCAGAGTGAAGAAAAACAAAAAGAAAGCTCTTGTTGTAAAATGTATTTTAGTGCTTCTTATGTCTAATGTAAAAAAGTTGTTGAATCTAATAATATCCCTCAGTTTGTTGTATCTTGTGTTGTGCTCTATTCCACATTTCCACGTTGTCTTTTATATGTTCCTAGCTTATAAGGCAGCAAGTGGGGGGGTTTTCCTTCGATGTGGGACTCTGAGCCAAAATCGATTACAAGTGCAACACTTGGTTTTAGGCAAAAATGGTCTCCACAATGTGGATATAAGATCAAAAGATTATCCTCGGCATAACCTCCATAATTTTGTTGTAACAATTATTAACAAGTAAAGTTATAAGTGCTCAGTAATTTGCTCTCAGGGTTTTTCCTGGTGTTTTCCCCCCCTTCTTTTCTCTAGGCCATCTTTCCATGTTATATACTAAATCTGGATATCATCTTTACCATACACATGTAGCTTGGGTTCTGGGAACTTCTTCCTGTCCCATCCAACATCTCCCTGAACTCTCAACTAGTAGCTGTAAGGATGCTCGACCACTGTTCAAGTATCACCTCCACATTAATGCAGCCAGAGAGTTAGTTAGGAAGCATTTAATGTGGAGGTAATAGATCTCAAAGATATTTGTTATCTTCCTCCCTCATCCCTTATCCAATGTCTGACTCCCTGTTATGATGCAACTTTAAAGAAATGTTCAGGATGATAGGAAGGTTTTAATCACCTCAGATTTATATTTCCGAGGTGACTTTTCACCTCGGACGTATTTGGGACAATCATAAATAACCTTTATTTCCTCTTTCTGTGTCATTCCCGTTATTACCTTAGTTGACCATCCTCGGACCGGTTAGTGTTCTCGGATTTCTAAACAACTGGCCCCCACACACATTAATTCTTCCAAATCACCTACGATCGTTATCTCTTTTCTACAATCAGGCTAGTTCTTTCTCCCACGCTCTACAAATTTATTGTTTGGGCTTGTTGGGCTAAAACCCAATCCTGTTTAGGGTCCAAGCCAAAATTGGTCCTTATAATTGGCGTCGTCTGTAGGAAGAACTTGATCTGTTCTGAAGGAGATTCCGGTTCAGCGTTAAAGATGGAAGACTTAGGCCCGCACCAACCAACGATGGGTCCACATTAGGAGGATGCTAATCTGCACCAGGCAGAATCGGGGGGGGGGGGGGGTTCTTAACATAAAAATTCTTTTGTAAACCTTCAACAGAGGGGAGATCATATGGGTAGTGTGCATACAACACATACCAGCAAAAGTCAGTCACGAGGGAAGAGCCATGTCTCCCATGCAAAGAATGAAAGAGACATGCAACGTGAAATTGATGAGCTAAAGAAGGAATTGCGCCGCGCACGGCGAAGGCGCTCATCACCCACTCCAAGCTGTCTTCCGAGGAGACATATGATGCTACATATAGACGAAGATCCAAAACTTCGCCCAGTGAGACTTTCTCTTGTGACGAGTAATATCACCATAGGCGCAGGAATAAGAGCCCGCCCTATAAAGGCCTAGGGAAAAATGCCATGAACGAGGTGTTGAGTCAAGTTGCTAAATCACCTTTCACACGAAATATAGAAGATGCGAGCCTCCCTTGGCGATTTCATCAACCCACGTTCACCCTTTACAATGGCCGAACAGATCCAGTGGAACATGTTAGTCATTTTAGTCAGAAAATGGCCGTTCATTCTAGGGATGAGGCCTTAATGTGTAAGATCTTTCCATTTAGCTTAGGCCCAATGGCTATGAGATGGTTTAACGGGTTAAAGGAGAACTCCATCGATTCCTTTAAGAAGCTTACCCAGGCCTTTGGTGCATGTTTTATCACATGTAGCAGGGTTCCTCAGCCTTTAGGGTCCTTGCTATCTATGTTCATGTGAGATGGAGAGATTCTGAAAGCTTACTCAGATAGATATTGGGAGATGTTTAACAAGATAGATGGAAGCTACGATGATGTGGCCATTAGTACTTTTAAGGCTGGCCTCCCAGCTGAGCATGACTTGAGAAAATCTCTCACTGGTAAACCTGTTGTCAATGTACGTCAACTGATGGATTAGATTGATAAATACAGGAGGATAGATGAGGACCAGCTGCAGGGAAAAGGGAAGGCGAAGGTGATCCCTCAGGAGATAAGGGATTTCAGGTCGGATTGGATCCAGAACAACCGACCTTTGAAAGATTTTGCTAAGCAGCCTGGATCTGTTAACACCAGGCGGTTAATGCTGTGTTTCGAGAGCCAGTACAACAGGTCTTGGAGAACGTTAAAAACTAGCTATTCTTTAGGTGGCCGAACAAGATGGTAGGAGATCTTATGAAGCGAAACCATAGCCTTTATTGCCATTATCATCAGGATCATGGGCACATTACCGAGGATTGCAGAAATTTATTATTTAGAACAATTGGTCCAAGAAGGGAAGTTAAAGCAGCTTTTGCATCATTCCAATGGCCGAGGAAGTCAGACGAATTCGACGTTTCAGGGAAATGCTGCTTCGAGACCCTCACTGGGCACAATAAATGTTATATTCGTTGTCCCAGGGAGGATCGAATCTTGCCCCTCTAAGATAATGTCAGTATCTTGTTGCTTAGATGAGGGCTTCAGTTCAATGCCGAAGAGAGTCAAAATGGGCATCCCATTAGTGTTGGGCTTCTCAGATGAAGATAAACTGGGAACCATACAACCGCACGATGATAATTTGGTAGTCACACTTAGAATTGGTGGGTATGATGTGAAAAGGGTTATGATTGACCAGGGCAGTGCAACTGAAATTATGTATCCCGATCTCTATAAAGGGCTAGGTTTGAAATCTGAGAATTTAACAGCCTACGATTCTCCTTTAGTGAGTTTCGAAGGCAAAATGGTCGTTCCCAAAGGACATGTTAGATTACTCGTGTAGACTGGTACAGATGTGGTTGAAGTGGACTTTATTATGGTAGATGCTTTTTCTCCTTATACGGCCATTATGGGCAGACCTTGGCTTCACACCTTAGGAGCTGTTTCCTCCACTCTTCATCAAAAGGTGAAATATCCCTTCGAGGACCAAGTGCTGGAGATATTAGGAAGCCAATCTGTGGCTAGGCAGTGCCTGGTAACAGCTATTCAACATAGGCCTGAGGCTGAAACCTCGGCCATTGCTGAAAACGATTTATAGCAACTAGAAACTCTGGCATCTCTTTTTAGTAAACCAGCCGACGAGGTGAAATGTGAAGATCTAGAAAAGGTGGTCGTTGGAGATGATCTGGAGAGATTCTTTTAGGTTGGGACACAAATGCCTCTACTGGAGAAGGAGCAATTGGTCGAATTTCTTAGGAAAAATGTTGATGTGTTCGCATGGGATGCTTATGAAGCCCCAGGGGTAGATCCAAACTTTATTTGTCATCATCTGAATGTTAATCCCTCCATCACTTTGAAAAGACAGTCACCTCGGCGTTCGTCTAAAGAGCATGCAGAGCCTGTAAAAAATGAGGTAACAAAGCACAAACAAGCAGGGGCTATTAAAGATGCGTTTTACCCTCAATGGTTGGCTAACACGGTGGTGGTGAAGAAGAAGACTGGGAAGTGGCGTGTGTGTGTGGACTTCACAGATCTCAATAAGGCTTGTCCCAAAGACCCTTTCCCTATGCCTCGGATAGACCAGTTGGTAGATGCAACGGTAGGTCATCCTCGGATGAGTTTTTTGGATGTCTTTCATGGATACCACCAGATACCACTGGCGCTAGAAGATACCATTTGGCTTGAAGAATGCAGGATCAACCTATTAACGAATGATGACTAAAATGTTTGAACCACAGTTGGGCAAGAGCATTGAAGTTTACATCGATGACATGGTTGTAAAGAGCAAAGTGGTGTCCGAGCATGTGGGAAATCTTGCAAACATTTTTTAAATCCTAAGGAAGTATAAGTTGCGCTTGAACGCGTCCAAGTGTTCTTTTGGGGTAGGCTCGGGAAAGTTTTTGGGTTACATGGTGACCTATAGGGGAATTGAGGTGAACCCTGATCAAATTAAGGCCATTAATAAATTGTAACCACCTCGGAATCCCAAGGAGGTTCAGAAACTTACTGGGATGGCGGTGGCTTTGAATCGATTCATATCCAGGTCAGCAGATAGGTGCAGACCTTTCTTCTTTTTGCTGCACAAATGGAAATGATTTGAGTGGATGGAGGAGTGTGTTGTGGCATTTCAACAGCTTAAGGAGTATTTATCTTGGCCACCCATTATGTCCAAGCCTGTGGTGGATAAGGTTCTTTTTGCCTACTTGGCAGTGGCCTTCTACGCTATAAGTTTTGTTCTGATACGAGTAGACAATGGTGTACAAAGGTTAGTCTATTACGTGAGCAAGTCACTTAATGAAGCTGAAGTACGTTATTTACCATTGAAAAAGGCTATATTGGCAGTGGTGCATGCTAGAAGAAAACTTCCCCATTATTTCCAAGCACACATCGTGGTCGTCCTCACTCAGCTTCTGCACAAATCAATACTTCGGAGTGCGGATTACATTGGAAGGGTTGCTAAGTGGGGTACAATTCTAGGGGCTTTTGATATTAAATATATGCCTCGTACTTCTATAAAAGGGCCCTTTTATTGTGGAGACCATTTTTGCCTCAGACCAAGTGTTGCACTTGTAATCGATTTTGGTTCAGAGTCCCACATCGAAGGAAAACCTCCCCACTTGCTGCCTTATAAGCTGTGAAGCCAAGGGAGTAGTATACCACCAAGCACCGATTTAATGCTCAATAGCAAGACATCTAACCCTCTATAATATATATGAATATCAACGTTGGTAACCACATTTCATATTCTTTTGGATGTAACATTTGTTGTTCCTCTTCCCAAGAAGAAAATTGCTTGACTTTTTATATATGATGCTGGCCAACACAACACTCACTAAAGGCACAAAAGGTGTGACTGTTAGTCTTTTACACATGGAGCTCACGTGGAAAGAACGGAACTGACTCTAATAATGGATTTTACAGGTCAAAAGCCAAGTTTAAGAGATTTGTGTCGTGCGTACCGTTTATTTTCGATGGCCTATCTCACACTTTAGTGACAAAGGAATCAGAATATAGAATAAACTAGGAATACGATTTAATCTTATATTGTGATTGATTTATTAAAAAAAAAAAAATTTACTTTATAAGAGTCTTATAACTTAATTAACACTTTTTACTATTTTTAATGGAAACATGCATTATTCAAAACCTCTCTTATTCATTATAATTATGAATAATAAATTTATTATTATTATTTTTATTTATTTATACTTTTGCAACATGTTTTAGGCACAAATATTAGAAATGGATCTTATGTATGCATTGCGGTAATTATTTCTTTCCCTCGACAAACCCTCCTAACTAGCTAGCACTTGAGAACCAAGTAAACTATGAATAGTTATGGAATTGAGATTATGGTTGAGAATAGGATTACAGATCGATGATTCACTGATCATAATCTATCATCCCATAATTCTTCAAGCTTATAGATTTTAGAAAACTCACTTAGTGTATAAAACACTTGTAAATGTTTAGACCCCCATAAACAAATTTTCCAAAGCAAGCTTATATTCAAACAATATATGTGTAGAATATGAAATAGAAGCAATACCTAAATTATCAAACTACACCAAGCCATTAATTAATCATAACCAGCAGAAATTAAAAGCTAAGAGTAAGGGAAAGAGAGATGCAAACACAAGATAACACCGGCATGTGTTATCGAAGAGGAAACTCAAGAATTCGGCAAAAAACCTTTCCATTGCCCTCCAAGCGGTAAATGATTCACTAGAAAATCAGTTGGGATACATGAATAGCAATAGAACCTTCAAGCCTAATCTACTCGATGCACCTAAGCCCTTTAAGCTTTTTGCTCTAATAAGGTTACGCCGAATCGTGTCTTCTCTAGCTTACTGGATCCTTCAATTAGCCCATTGCATCAACCAATATGAATTGGTTCTCTCTTGAATTGCTTCCCAAACATCTCACTACTCTGAATTTGGTGAGGTAAGGATTTCGTTTATAATCCTCTCATGGGTTTGACAATGGAGAGGGTGAGAGTAGAGGAATTTGGAGATCAAGTGTATAAGATTGTGTATGAATCAATCTTGTTTTTCTCTAGGGTTTCTCTCTCAAAATTCTCTTTAGAAGCTCTCTACATTTTGTGTGTATAAGGGTATTTATAGTAGGATATGAGATGGAATGTGAAAAGTCAGTTTTCAGCAAAACAGGGTTCACTAGCGACCGGGATGAGTCGTGAGTTTCAGTCGCCAGTTACCAGACTAAGCCAGACTATACTTTTTTGTCTTGTAGTAATCCAGCTAGCTTGACTCTTCAACTTCCTACATGCTTCACACGTATGCTTCATTTTGGCAAGTCACCACTCGGAGTCAGTTGCGAGTCAGTTCTTATTGCACACTCTTGATCAAATCTTCACACTCTCTCACACACAACCCTTACATTATTCCCACCTAAGAACAGGGTTTCTAAATACTGAATTACAAGAAAATTTGGCACGAAATAAAGCCAATACATAGTTGAATAAATTCAACTTTGCAATCTTCCCCTTTGGCTATTCTGTGACAAAACCCTAAAACAAACTCTAGACTTATAAGTGTGAGTTGAGAACAGTTGCTAAAACTCACTCACACCTAATTCTAGATTTGTGAAGCTTTTGAACCAGATGAACAAGTTTCCTAAAAAACCATCACAAAATGCACTCATTAAGTTCATTGTAAGCAGAAAACTTAGAATGCATGTGGAGTAAGCATAATATGATCAAGCAAGTATGAATATGATAATGAAGCATAACTTGACCATACAAGAACAATCACTATAAATAGTGACTACAATGAACATTCACACGGTGAATGAACATTCGGACATGCAAGCAAATAAGCTCAATGCAAAATATCATTTGCATGTCCAACACTGAACCGATGCAAGAACACTAAAGCAATAAACATTAGGTTTAAATTGCATCAAGAATACAAGATCCAACAATGGCATAAGAGTACCAAAGAAAATGCAAAATATTAACTAAAAGGACTAAGCTACACAAGCAATGGTACATAAGAGCATAGTCTAAATAGCTAAAAAATCCAAGTATGCAAGTATTTTAAAACCAAAGTACTAAAAACATAGAGTATTGAAATAAAGTGCTATGAAAATTGTAATAAAAACCATAAACCATAGTCTAAAACCAACTAGCAACCAATGCTATTTACTCCCCCCCAATATAAGCTCCCCCTCAAGAGCTACCATACTACTCCCATTTTTTGACAGGAATGGCCAAAGGGCTAAGGCTGGTGAGTAAAGCTGTCAAACTTGGTTGCTAACACGTTGATTTAGTCCTGGATAGCTACAAGTCTGTTGGAATGCTCATCTGCTACATCCCAAAGACCATCAATTCTTTTAAGCATGATCTGAAAAGCATCGGGAGGAACTGATGACGAAGATGATGCTCCTTTCCTACCTCGACCACCTCCATGTCTTGGAAGAGGTTGTTGTCCTTTCACTTTAGTTTTTGTATTAGCAGGGGGTGCTTCTTCGGCCTCTTCAGCATGTTCATCTCTAGGAGTTCGAATCCTACTTCTTAGGATTGTTTGAGTGTTGATGGAAGGAGATGGAGTCATTAGGCTTATGTGTTGTGAAGTCTCCACACCATTTTCATGAAGAATCCTCATTATAAGATTTAGGACAACAAGCTTTGATCTTGAGGTTGTCTTTGTGGACTTTGCAATGATGTTGTATAAGTGTACACTAATGTCAGTGTAGGTGGTCTCGTGAAGCTCCATGAGGAATATGGCTCTAGTATTGTTAATGGTTGACAACTTCTTGATTGGATACAAGTTGAACATCATGATATATGCTAGGCATCTCAAATCTAGGGGAAATGAGGTTGTGTTGAGGCTTCTTCGTTCCATATGGCCACCAATGTGATGTTGTACAGATTCTAGATAGACCATTCTATCCTTGAACGGAGTGAACCCATCATGATCTTGTTCATCAAGTCCAAGTATAGCATCAATGTCCTCAACATCAAGAGTGAATGCACGACCTCTAACCCAACACTTTATGTGATCCTCTTTGAGTGATGCATTAGCGTAAAATTCTTTGATCAAAGGTTCATAAATTCCGGGGATTCACCAAGAAGTTTATCCCAGCCCCGTCCTTTGAAACACCTAGGAATGAAGGAATCCTTAAGATTTGCTAGATGCACATGTCTCTCCTGAATGATTGGAGCTGTTTCGAATTGAAGAGCATATCTCTCAAAGTGTTGAGGGGAACGAAACAAGCTGTTATCATCACACTTTCTGTTGTCACCATGTTAATCAACAGTTTTTCATGGAGTCATCTACAAAACATAGTAGCAAATGCCACAAAAAAAGAGCATAATGGACGGTAATAAACTTGGTTAGACACAAGTTAGTACCAAAAACATAAACTATGAATTAAACCCTAAAAACTGAAATTTAAAGAGCAATTAAAAAAAATGACATGAGAAGATGCTAAACATCAAGACATGATATAATCATGGCATTAGTCGCTTAACATGTCAAAGATTGTATATGAGTGCATCATATAAAAAAATGTGCATATAAGAGGCATGGAAACATGCAAGGGGCAAAGTGTGAAACACATAACCATTAGTTGTTCCAAACATGGAAACATGATTATCCCCAAATTTTGTACTCAACAGAGTTCAAAATTACAAAAAAAAAAAAAAAAAAAAAAACATCTAAATAGACATTTTGTCAACAAAATGGTATGCACACCACAACACAAAACATTGAATAATGCATGAGCATATAGTGGAAACATGTAAAACAAGCATTATACCATCATTCTTAACAAAACCCATATATCAATTTCATCAAAAGCAACAAAAACCCATATTCATCAACAATATTTCAAAATCTCAACAAAAACAACAAATCCATAAAATATAAACCTTTAAACTTGAAATAAAGTAAAAAGGAGTGAAAGCCCATACCTTTTCTTGGATTTGGATTGAAGATTGAAGAGAAAAATGGAGGTTTTTGGAGTGAAATGGCGGTTTTGAGAGATGGAGAGGCAGAGAAGACAAAGAGACAAGCACGTGATGCGAGGGAAACTGAAAAGTTTTGAAAAACTATATGATGGTTAACTCTATTTTTGCAAAACACGTGTTTTTCACGACTCAACTGACTCGTGAATGAGTTGCCAAAATCCCTTGCACCTAGATTTTGAAAAATTTTTCTAAGTCCTTTTCGCGACTGGGACTTTCACTTGTTAGTGAGTCGCGAAAGCCTTTGGATGAATTCGCTACTCGCGAATGAGTCGCCAAAAATCCTTAAACCTAGATTTTGAAAATTTTTTCTAAGTCTTTTTTGCGACTAAGACTTTCACTAGCCAATGAGTTGCGAAACCCTCAAGTTGAGCTCGTGACTTGAGCTTGAAACTTGCGACTCGCAAGTGAGTCGCCAAAATGCAAAGTTACAAAATTTTGGATTTTTTGAGAAAATTTTCAAATCAAAATACTTTCCAGAAACAAATAAAATACTCAAAAATCTTTTTGGATTTGATCAACAGATGCTTGAGCATGAACATCACATTTAATCAAGTACAATCACACAAATGAATAAGGCATTCATTGAATATAGACATGTGTGATGTGGGTGGGTATCAAATATAAGATAGTCTTTAGTCTAATGTGAAGCTTCAATGATTGATTCAACCAAGTCATGCATAACTAGCACTAAGTAGAGTGACCTATCTCAATTGTAGAAATAAACATATATGACCTCTCACATAAACTTGATTACATTGAATTAGAAGCTTTTCATTTGGCTTCTTTTCTTTTGATCATTTTGATCTTTACATCTCTTTTTGAGATCGATGGCTGAAATTTTTGATATTTCAATTTGATGAGTAAGCCTTTGGCTTTTGACACCATACATTTTTAATATATGTCGCTTTCCCTTTCTCCTAGTCAAATATTAGTTTATGCGACGACTTTTTCAACTCATTATCTCTTTTCGAGATTTGACATTGGTTGAGCTTTTAAGCACAAAAAAAAAAAAAAAAAAAGTGGGAAGAGATATAGGCACAAGTCTACACATGTCTTAAGATCAACAAAACTATTGACTAATCATTCATGACAAGTTTGAAGATCTATTTACAATAATCACATAGATGTCAAGATGTTTCCCACAAAGATACAAGTGCATGGAGAACAAGCTAAGCTCATTAATGCACAAAGCCATTAATACGGAGGTACAGGGCTAAATATGCATGTGACAATGCACAATACCGCCGATCAAACTTTTTGGATTTTATACTTTTTATATGTTTTTGAATTTTTGACACAAAGCAAGTAAAGAATGATAAAAAACAACAAACAACCAAAGCTTTTAAACAACAAAAACAATAAAAACATGCTACCAACAAAGTAGTGTGTGCTTTACTCAATTAAGAACAATTGAAGATAGATATGTAAAACACACAGCACACATGAGTTTCAAGGAATGATACCGACACCGATGGTCCCCTACCATACTCATTTCGAATTCCTTCTTCATTTCTTCAGAAAATTCTATAGCACAGGCGTCTATGGTGGCTCTAAACACTATGTCATCAACATACACTTGAGTTACAAGAAGATAGTTCTTACCTTTCTTCACATACAAGGTCCGGTTGGCATACCCTTTTTGAAATCATCTATCCAAGAGATAATTTGTAAGCTGATCATACTATGCTCTAGGTGCTTGTTTCAATCCATAGAATGCCAGGTTCAACCGATTGAGAATTCAAAAACTTGTTAGGTTCAACCGATTGAGAGAACATGTTTGATTGATCGAAATATGAGTCTGCAGAATTTTAATTAAGCTCATCAACCTGTAAAGCCCATTAAGTGATTAGGGTTTCACAATCTATTTTACATAGTATTTAAAGGAAACCCTAAGGCACGTTTTATGGAGACTTTGGAGGTGCTCTTGTGAGATCTAAAAGGTATTGTGCCTTCCTCTTTTAAAGTCACTATCAAAAATCATTCTTATTCCATTAGAACTAGTAGATCTAAAGTTGCTGCAACAAGATCATACATAGCTGATGATTTAAACCTTTAAGGGTGGTCTTGAAGTCACAAACTGGAGAGTTTGTGTTGCTAAACTTTTGAGTGGGATCTCAAAGTCACAAATGTGGGTGTTTGTGTGGTGCAAATCCAAGAGAGAAGGAGTTTGTGAATTCGAAGCTTGCACGTGGTCATGTCGATAAGTTACGATTGGAGGTAGCAATAGATTTAAGGTTAAATCTTATTGTAAAAACTTCAATTCTTTATAGTGGATTTCGTTTGCCTTAATGATAGCTAGCTTAATTCCCTCTAGGTTTTTTTTTTTTAATCTTGAAATGGTTCGTTTCATTGGTTTTTCTAGGTAATCATATCGTTGTCTTATTTATTTTTCCGTACTGCATGATATGATTTATTACTGTTTAACCTAGATTTGAATAATAAATCTAAATGTCAACTTTATTAATTAATTATGTTAAACAATTTGAGTGTTTAGGGGTCTAAACAAACAAACAAGTGGTATCAGAGCGGGTTCACTATGATTAGATTAACGTCCTGAGTGAGATCCTTGATCCTTTCTGTCATGGATAATTTTAAGTGTCTGTCTGCTCATATTTGTGATGATTTGAATAAAAATGACACTAATGTTTCTATTGATCTTATTGATGCTTGTGAAACTCTTCGTAGGGAATTAACTAAATCTATGAAAATTGCTAAGAAATTCAAGGAAGAGTTAAAATTGGCAAATCTTGAAAAAGAGGAATTGATTGTGAGATTAGATGAATCTAATAAAAAAAAATGAATTTTTGAGAAATCAATTTTCCTCTCAAGATGAAAAGATGAAAAGTTTGGAACAAAAATTAGTTGAGGCTGAAGCTAAACTTGAAAATTGGTCTAATACCAAACTTGCTGTTGATAACAAATTTGTTTGTGTTACTATTCCTGTTAAGCTTAAATACAAAATTTATATTCCTCCTTTCAAGGGGAATCATAAAGAAAATGCTTATTTTGCTAGGTTAGACAATGATAACAGTTTTGATGTAGACGCTGAAGTTACCAAACCTGTGTTTAAACCTACTGTAAGAGTGCAAAAGAAATCTATTTTTGAGCCTACATGTCACCTTTGTGGTATTGTTGGTCATATTAGACCGCATTGTTCTTTGTTAAGGCAAATACCAAAATTTGAGATTAGATCTGCTATTAGGAATATTGATGTTCCTAAATTTGTTCATATTTGTCACTTTTGTGGTGTTATTGGTCACATTCGTCCTAACTGTCATAAATTGAAATTTAATCATTCTTTGTTTCTATCTAGGATATGTGATGATATTTCTTCTGCAACAAGTCTTGATAAATTGTTTCATTTGCTTTTGAAAAATTTCAGTCTCTCTCAGAAGAATTGTGTAATCCCTCAAATACACTCTGCTTCTCATGGTTTTTCACCTACAAAGCCAAAGACTTGTGCTGTATGCGTGAGAAAAGACTTGCTAAGGTGAGTGTTGTTGACTTGTCCTTGATATAATTCTTTCAATTATTTGTGGACATGTTTACTGGTGTGCTATCATAGGCAACCAAAAATAAAACCTATACTCCTAAAAAATATATGTAGTGATGTGAGTAAGGATCGTTCCCATGGAGAGTATCTAGCCTAGTTTTATGCTACGTAAACAAGGATGGGGGGGTGTTTTGAGTATAAGGCAAAGAATTTTAAGAAAAACAACTAAGGAACAATTTAAATTAAAGTATCAAAATCAATCAAGAGAACAAACCTTGGTCTAAGTTAACATCCACCATCGGAATTTTACAACTGATCATTGATGCAAGTATATATCAATTCACATTTTGAATATTCACCGTTGGAACTATTTTCTTATCTATCCTTAGTCATAGTTAATTAGAAAACATGCGATCTAATAAACCCTAACTACTAAACAACCTAAGACAAGCGCTAAAGGTTTAATCTAGCAGTAGCCTTAAGAATTAGGGAGATCGATGAAAATAAACAACATAAGCACAAATGGTTGTATTTAATTTAGTTGAGCATTCTTCCTAAGATCTAATAATTTCTAACACAGCAAATCATTAAATCTTGGTTGCTTCACAAATTAGAGGGATCGAACAATTACGGATTTGATATTTAACGTAGCAGTAGATTGCAACGAATAATAAACTAGTAGGCCTCCTAGTAATTAAACGAGACAATCATGAAAATATGCGTAGAAGAACATTCGATAGTCAAAGTATAAATTGAACAATAAAAAAAAAAATAGATCTCATAGTTTTATTGATTCCAAGGCTTCAGTTTCCTTCGACCAAGTATAAAAGTTTAGCCAAGTAGGGCTATGATGAAAACTCAAAGGATAAATTAGAGAAGAGGGGAGAGAGAGGCATGTGTCAAGTCTGATTTTTCCTCCCCCTTTATACACGTTAATTCCCCCTTTTCCAAACCTACAAGATCTCCTAAAATTATTCTATATATTATCCTAAAATAACAACACCCAAATCTGACTAATTAAAGAAAAATATAAAATAAATAAAATAGAGTCCTAATATAACTAGGAAAGTGGTGTTTTTAGCTGGAAATTTCATGCACCATATCTGGAAACTTCCGAAAATAAACTGCATCAGATCTGCGTATTAGAATTTCAGGCAAAGGAACATTCCAGAACGTCATGCAGGTGCAGCAAATTCAAGCCCAATTTCGACCCTTGATGCAACCAGTATCTCTCAAAACTCAAAACACGAAAGTTGTAGAGATTTTTCTTGGAATTCCATAGAATCTTGAATCATCTCAATCAGAGCTCAGATGAGAGAGTTATGCCTAGATTACAAAGCGATGTCGAAACTGTCCAAAATTGCCCAATTAGCTACATTTTGCATTTAATGCCTCCATTTGCATCCTAAATCGAAATATAAAAATAATGAGTACATTTAGGCACCAAATAAGTATAAAAGACTAAACATTAAGGGAGAAAAATATGGGATTTTGCATTTTCATCAAATTCCCCCATACTTAACTTTTGCTCGTCCTTGGGCAAAACTCAAATTCACTTTCCCAAAAACACCAAGGTTGCAACATCATCCGCAAAGAACAACAAAGCTCTTCAAAACTCTTAACATATCATGAACAAGCATTCTTAAACAACTTACAATTACTTAGTAAGCAGTTTCACTTGAAGATGGAGTAAACTATATACGTAGACCGAAAATAGACAATCGACTCTCATGTGTTTGAAAGGTATGTGTGGAAATGATCTACCATAGGTTTGCATATCTTCTCATTCTCCACCACTGGGATCACATGCATAACACGAATCATAAGGACTTTTCAATGGTTGTAACGGGGTTTAGGATCAAGGTGGGAAATATTTGGGAATATAGCTCAAAAGCCATCGAAACTAGTGGAGCAAAAATGAATCAACTCAAGCTCGAATATATAAGACATGTAAAACCAATCACTCCATTTAGCAGCTTCCACCTTTGTATCATGTATAAATAGACCCCTTTCTTGGAATTTTAGGAGGAATTATGAATATGGATAGTTTGTAACATTAAAAACAATTTCCTCCATCACTTCCTTTTTTTTTTTTTAACAGAATTACATCAACAATGGAACTCACGAATTGAAAATGAAAACATGTTCCATTTCACCAGTCATAGCCATACCACAAATCCAGACATCCCCACACTTATTTCTTGCACACCCATACATATCATAAAGATGAACAATGCTCCACTAGCTTTATGGCTTGGGTAAAGGCATTGTTTTTTGAGTTTAAAACTTGTAACGTGGGTTCACAATGAACAAAAAAGAAACCAATAAAGCTCAAAGGGGTTCAACAAAGGGAAAAATTAATTACAAGGTAGGCTATTTGGCTTATGTAACTTATAAAAAAGAGGGCCTTAATCATGTTCATGCATGCATGTGTCAATATGATCTCGAAAAGAGTTAAGGCAAGTTTTAGAGAAACAAATCCATGGAAGAATATTTCACATGAAAGAATAATGAGACTAATATGGATGTGTCAGTCTAAAGGCTCAAAATCTCACTAGCTTTTGTCTACTAAATTTAGTCACTACCATTCTCAAGGAAAATAACTAGACCAATTAATTCTAAGCTAGAAGATCACTTATTCAATCATGTGATGAATTTTTCAAGCTTAATTGAATCTTGCTCATGACATACACAACCAAAAATCTTTGAAAACCGCAAAAACAAATAGCAAATTTTTTTGTTTCAAAAATACAAAATTAAAACACAACATAAATCCCCTCCCCCACACTTAAAACTTACATTGTCCCCAATGTAAGGTGAAATGTGAAGGAAAGGAAAAAAATAACCAAAATATAAATATGAAAATAAAAAGGCAGGAAAAAGAACTCCCCTTGGGTTGCCTCCCAAGCAGCACATTTGTTTATTGTCGTTGGCTCAACTCAATGCTTCCTTCTTCAATTAGTATAAATCAGATCCTCAAGGTCTAATTTTGCCACATTCTCTACTTGTAAACCTTCATAGAAAGGCTTAAGTCTATGGCCATTCACCTTGAACACTTTGGAAGTTGCTAAACTTTGAATTTCAACTGTATTATGAGGAAAAACATTAGTAACAACAAAAGGTCCAATCCAACGAGAACACAACTTACCCGGAAACAAACAAAGCCGTGAATAGTATAGAAGGACTTTTTGACCAACTTTAAACTCCTTCCTAGAGATCATCTTGTCATGAAAAACCTTCTTCTTTTCCTTGTAAATCCTTGCACTCTCATAGGCATCATTGCGAATTTCCTCTAACTCTTGTAGTTGCAATTTCCTGTGTTCTCCACTTTCATCCATCTTCATGTTGAAACTCTTGATAGCCCAATAAGCCTTGTGTTGTAACTCAAATGGAAGATGGCATGATTTTCCAAACACCAACCAATAAGGTGAAATACCAATGGATGTCTTATATGCAGTCCTATATGCCCACAAGGCATCATCCAAATGCAAACTCCAATCTTTTCTACTTGGATTGACTATCTTTTCAATGATGTACTTGATCTCTCGATTTAACACTTCCGCTTGTCCACTAGTTTGTGGATGATAGGCAATTGACACCTTATGGGTCACATTGTACTTTCTCAGCAAAGTCTCCATAGTTCGATTGCAAAAGTGGGTGCCTCGAGCACTTATTATAGCTCTTGGAATTCCAAACTTGGAGAATATGTTAGACTTGATAAAATTTGTAATAGCTTTAGAATCATCAGTCTTGGTGGCTTTAGCTTCCACCCATTTTGAGACATAATCAATAGCAAGCAAAATATAGACATAACCGAAAGATACAAGGAATGGTCCCACAAAATCGATGCCCCAAACATAAAAAATTTCGCAAAATATTATGGGGGTTTGTGGCATCTCATTCCTTTGGGATATATTACCTGTCTTTTTACAATGATCGCATGACTTACAAAAAGAATATGAGTCTCGGAATAAAGACGGCCAATAGAAACCACATTCTAGCACTTTTCTCGCCGTCATCTTAGCTCCAAAGTTACCTACACAAGCATATGAATGACAAAAGGTGAGAATAGAAATAATTTCATTTTTAGGAACGCACCTTCTTATCACTTGATCTACACAATGCTTCCATAAGTTTGGGTCATCCCACACAAAATGTTTGGCATCACTCTTGATCTTATCTCTTTAAGCCTTAGACAAACCAGGAGGTAACACATTAGTAACCAAATAATTTACAATATTTTCATACCAAGGTAATGTCACACTTGCAGAGAACAATTGCTAGTTAGGGAACGTTTCCTGCAGACAAAGTTCATCCTCCACATGAACCAAACAACTCAAATGATCTGCAACATGATTTTTTGTCCCTCTTTTGCCTTTGATCTCCAAATCAAATTCACTCAAGAAAAGTATCCATCTTATTAATCTTGTTTTGCCTTTTTCTTCATCATCAAATAACGAATAGCTGCATGATTAGAGTAAACAATGACTTTAGTACCAAGCAAATAAGATCGAAAACTTTTTGAAAGCAAAAACAATAGCTAAAAATTCTTTTTCAGTA
>JALGQJ010000006.1:39260538-39428038 GCA_023055345.1 Quercus wislizeni | reverse complement strand
TTACCTACAACAGGTCTCAACGATTTCTCCCCCTCGGGCGTGCTTTTAATGAAACGGTATTCCTGGGCCTCGATCACGGGCCTTGGTTTTACTCCCCCACAATAGCCCCTCAAAATTCTAACTTTTCTTTCTGATCCGAGGAGGAAAATTAGGATTTTGATATATAAATGTAATTACGATGTAGTCCTTTATTGTAGTTAAATTTAGGCGCGTGTAAGGGCCATTTCTGCCATTTCGCAAGGGCTTCTGACGCTTGGGAACTCGCACAATCATCATTGAATGCTTGGAAGTCCGTTTCAACCAGGTATCCTACGGTGGAATGCGAATCCTACGGTCCAGATTGCAATTTCAATATTTGGGCGGGATTGTGGCTTTTCCCTTTCCCATTTCCCACTATAAAAGCTTCCAGGCATTACTTTCGGTTCCTTATTAGAGCTTACAACTTCCGTGTTCGTATCCAGGCGCCTACCAATCCGTCACAAGAAAGAGAGAGCTTGATTCCGGCGATCAGAGAAGCAATCTGCGTTCATCCTTTCGTAAGATTCGCACTCCGGCTACCATTATATCCTCGGCTAACCTTCTCGGCTAAACATAGCATCTTATAGAGACTAACCATGGGTAGATTCGAGCGTTTAGTGAACACTCCGGCCAAAGTGGAGCTGTTCAAGGAGAAATATCATATTCCCCAGGAGGTGATGGTGCGCCATTGCACCACAGAGGGGGTGGAGTTCGAACGGAAAAGAGGAGAGGTGGTCATCCCTATGATTGCCTTTATAGAAGGGGGAATGACCGTCCCCATGGGTAGGATCACACGAGACTACCTTCGCGCCCATAGGTTGTGCCCCCATCAGTGTGCCCCCAACTTTTTTAGAGTATTAGGGTCAATCGACGCCTTGGACCGGCACCTGAGGCTAGGACTGACGTGGCACGACGTCGCCCACCTATACGAAGGCCATATTGAGTCCCGGGCGGGTTTTTACCTTAAGTCCCGTAACAATGTGGTGAAACTGGTGTCCTGCCTTCCCAAGTCAAATAAGGGGATGAAGGACGACTACTTAATCCTGTCGGGGCCTTGGAGCGACGGCTTAGCTTGCCCAACCAAGGCCGGGACACCAGGTGGAGCACTTTAGACCTAGGACTTCTAACTTTAGCACTAGGGATTGTTCCGTATCCTTTGTTCATTTATTTAGTTATTTTATGCGAGTATAGCTTATTGCATGTTTTTTTTTTTATAGCCGAGGCTTAGTAACGTGGTTTATTTCTTTGCTAGACAAATTCCTCACCAATCCGAAGCTGAGCCTAATCAACGTCCCAGCATTGAATTACTTGCTGAGGTCAGAGATCTTTGTGAACGAAGACGGGCAGTTAAGAGCGGTCCACCTCATTTTGGACTTTGAGCCCATTTCTCGGTCTTTTTTAGACGTCGGCAACTCTATCCGAGCGGGAGACTATCGCTTGGCCCGCATTGACGTGTCTCGGCCAAACTTCCTTGCCGACTACGATCTTCCTCCAGTCGACCACCCCATTCCACAGGGGATCCCCCTTGCCTTCGAACCACTACGCGACGTAGCGCCTGGTGGGGCCGTACTCCGAGAGGTGACAGCTTCCTCCTCCTCTCTTGAACTTGAGATTGACGAGTTCAGATTCGAAGAAGAAAGAGTACACATATCGGAGGCCGAGGAAGGGGAGGACGAGCAGTCAAGCGTGCACCCTCCGGATCGGGTGATTACTTACATTGCCGATTCAACTGACGAGGAGGAAGACATGGCCCCCCGGACCGAGCCGTCTTTGAAAGAACTGATGAGGGGCAGGAATAAGGGGCCGTCCTCTCAAGATAAAGGCAAGTCCGTACAGGCTGCACACCCTCCTCCTCCTCCGCCCCAAGTTCCTGCTGATCTTGGGCTCAAACCGAATCCAGATTTAAGAAGGAAGAGGCCAATGGAGCCTGCCGAGGAGGGCGGGTTAGGCCCATCAAGGGGCAACAAACAGGCCAGGCCTGCACCAGAGCGAAGGAGCAGGAGGTCCCACTCCGTGGAGAGCCACGAGGAGAGACCTGCGGCCCGAGTTCGTCAGCCGCCACAAACTTGGTCACCCGAGTTGGAGGTCGACGGCGGCCCCATTAGGATGGACGCCTCTCTTCGGCATTTTAGAGGTGGCCATGCAGGTCGTCTGGCCGACGCTCTGCTACAACCCCTCCTCCTTCCCTCGGACCTGGCGGCGTACAGGAGCATTGACTATCCTGATCTGGTCCTTTCGATGAAAAGGGACTTGGCCATGGTAAGTTGGTTATATATAAAAAGAATCTTATTTATGTGTTATTATTATTCTTTTTTTTTTTTAGGTTTAAGACGTTTCTTCTTTTTGCTTAATAGGTCGCGCAACAGGTGCACGTGGCCGACGAATGGGCAAAGCGCTTTCGCGATGAGACGCGGGCTGCTTACCAGGCCCGAGATGCTGCGGAGGACAACTTAAGCGTGCTTAGATCCCAGCAGAAGCAGTTGGCCGAGCAAGTGAAGAAGGCTAACCAAGATAAGGCCAGCGCTGAGGCTGGTAGAAATAATATAGAGAAGCAGGCGGAGACTATTCGCGGTGAGCTGCACCTCTGCCAGATCAATTTAGAGACGGAGAGGCAGATGGTGATAGGTCTGCGTGAAGAGCTCCGTCAGGCCAAGGAAGCTGCGCAGCTACAGAAAGAAGCAGCCGAGGCTGAGAAACAAGCTTCTTATGCTCTGGGAGTGGAGGAGACTCAGAGCAGATTAACTGAGGAGTTTGCCTCCGTTGCCAGGGACTACTGCGACGTCACTTGGGGAAAAGCCCTTGACGCCGCTGGGGTTCCTGCTGACTCTACTCTTAGGAGGCCTGAGAGCGTGTATTATGATCCTGAAATCCTACCGCTCTCAGGTTCCGATTCTCCTCCCCCAGAGCAGCCAGCCCCAGTGTCTGAAGCTCCTATGATCAACCAAGATCTTCCAGCTTCTGTGGAAATCCCTACAGCCCCACTTCAAGAGTCTGGTCAGGGGGAAAGCGCTGAGGCCTCCCAGGGTAATGCTTTGGATGCTGCCCCTTCGCAATCCAAACAAGTGGCCGACCGCCAAGACCACCAAGACCCCAAGACCAAGACCTAGGACATTTATGTTAACGTTTTCTTTTTGTTTTCTATACTTATTATTTCAAGGATTTGTATTTTGTTTCAGTCATTAATGAAAATGCACTCTTTTCGTTTTACGTATCATATCAAGTAGTATTAAATCTCTTTGCTGTCATTGCGTTTTTTTTTTTTTTTTTTTTTTTTTTTTTTTTGAACTTGTGTTAAACGAACGCCTAACTTGACTAAGAAGACCTGGAAATTGACAAACTAGCTAAACACAACTAAGTGGGAAATCTGAGACATTCACTTGTCCATATTTGAACGTTAAAAATAGAGATGGGACTTAAATGAGAACACCTCATGGAACAATTTGGACGTTAACTAACCCAAGTCATCTAGTCCGAGGACTAGTGAATGATCGGATTTAAGTTTAAACATTTCAAAGAGCAGTGAGGGTGTTAACTAACCCAAATCATCCGGTCCGAGGACTCGTGCATGATTGGATTTAAGTTTAAACACGTCAAAGAGCAGTGAGGGTGTTAACTAACCCAAATCATCCGGTCCGAGGACTCGTGCATGATTGGATTTAAGTTTAAACACGTCAAAGAGCAGTGAGGGTGTTAACTAACCCAAATCATCCGGTCCGAGGACTCGTGCATGATTGGATTTAAGTTTAAACACGTCAAAGAGCAGTGAGGGTGTTAACTAACCCAAATCATCCGGTCCGAGGACTCGTGCATGATTGGATTTAAGTTTAAACACGTCACAGGACGTCAAGAGGTATGGAAGGAGGTATATATATTGAATATAAAGAACAAATTTTGATCAGACATAAGTTTATTAATAATAATACCTTTTCAAATTATTGACATTCCAAGGGCGAGGTATTACAAGTCCATCCAAGTCCTCCAAGTAATATGCCCCAATGCCTGCGTTGGAGGTGATGCAGTATGGTCCTTCCCAGTTTGGCCCTAGTTTTCCCCAAGCCGGATTCTTTGCTGAGCCCACGACTTTTCGCAGTACCAGGTCACCTGGGACCAAAGGCCTTGCCTTGACATGGGCATCATAACCTTGCCTCAGCTTTTGTTGGTAATGGGCCAATTGGACCATTGCGTTTTCCCTTTTCTCGTCGATCAAGTTCAGGTCTCTCGCCAAGTTTTCATCGTTGTCCTTTGGATTGAATGACCTTGTTCTCATCGTTGGGAACCCAGTCTCCGAGGGGATAACTGCTTCAACTCCATAGGTCATTGAGAAGGGGGTCTCTCCGGTGGACCTCCGAGGTGTGGTCCTGTATGTCCAAAGTACATGTGGGAGTTCCTCCGCCCATCTGCCTTTCGCTTCATCCAGTCTTTTCTTCAATCCGCTGAGTATGACTTTATTTACAGCTTCAGCCTGCCCATTCCCTTGGGGGTAAGCGGGAGTAGAATATCTGTTAGTGATGCCCAATTCTCCACAGTAGTCTCTAAACATTTTACTGTCAAACTGGAGTCCGTTATCTGTGATGAGTACACGTGGGACACCGAATCGAGTAACAATGTTCCTCCAGACAAATCTTTTTGCATCCACATCTCGGATATTAGCCAGGGGCTCTGCTTCAACCCATTTGGTAAAATAGTCAGTACCAACTATCAGATACTTTTTGTTTCCCACAGCCTTAGGAAATGGTCCGACGATGTCTAAGCCCCACTGAGCAAATGGCCATGGGCTAGATATCGGATTGAGGATTCCTCCGGGTTGGTGTATACCTGGTGCATATCGTTGACACTGATCGCACTTTTTGACGTACTCCAAAGCTTCTCTCTGCATGTTCGGCCACCAATAACCCTGAGTAATGGCCCTATGCGCCAAGGATCTGCCTCCAGTATGACTTCCACAGATTCCCTCATGCATTTCCTCCAAAAGCGATTCCGTTTGATCGGGATGAACACAGAGTAGATAAGGTCCAGAGAAGGAACGCCTGTATAGCTTATCATCCTGTGATAGCCAATAGCTAGGAGCCTTCCTTCTTATTTTGTCGGCTTCCGTTTTCTCTTCGGGTAGAATGTCATCCTTTAAGAACTGCACGACGGGGTCCATCCAACTCGGCCCCATTCTTACTTGATTGATCTGTACTACGTTTGCTATTATTGAGGGTCGATGCAGGTCCTCAACAAGAATTAGGCGAGGTAAATTCTCTGCCGAGGAGGTTGCAAGAGTGGCCAAGGAGTCCGCATGCGTGTTACCGCTTCTTGGGACATGTAGCAAGCTAAAGGATTCGAACTCCACTTGCATGGCTTTCACTCGGCTAAGATAGCTTCGCATTCTCTCATCCTTGGCTTCAAATTCTCCCTTGACTTGTCCCACAATTAGCATTGAGTCCGAGAAGAGGTTAATGGACTTTCCTCCCATCTTCAGGACCATAGTCATTCCTTCTAGTAGTGCTTCGTACTCTGCTTCGTTATTCGTGGCAGGAAAGTTTAATCTTAACGACTTTTCAATGGTGATCATCTCTGTTGATGTCAACACTAGCCCAATACCCGCTCCTTTTTGGTTTGATGCTCCGTCTACATATACTTCCCACGTCGGAGGGGGACACCTGGTGATACTACAGGCTAGTTTTGCACCTCTTTCCTCTAATGATCGTTGACTATCCGCTTCCGGTTCGGTGAATTCCGCCACCAAGTCGGCCAGTACCTGGCCTTTAACTGAGGTGCGAGGCATGTACTTAATGTCGAAAGCTCCCAGAATTGTACCCCACTTGGCTATCCTTCCCGTATAGTCTGCACTTTTAAGTATGGCTTTTAGTGGGAGTTGAGTAAGGACGATCACTGTGTGCGCCTGAAAATAATGAGGCAGCTTGCGTGTGCCAAGCACCACCGCTAATATGGCCTTTTCCAGTGGTAGGTAGCGTATTTCTGCCTCATGCAGTGACTTACTCACGTAGTATACTGGTCGTTGCACGCCGTTGTCTACCCTTATCAATACTAAACTCACTGCATAGGAGACCACTGCAATGTAAGCAAAAAGGACCTCGTCCGGCTCAGGGCTTGACATGACAGGCGGCCGAGCAAGATAGTCCTTGAGCTGTTGAAAAGCCGCGTCACATTCCGTCGACCACTCAAAACTTTTCCATTTATTGATCAACAGGAAAAAGGGTCGGCACCTGTCAGCTGATCGAGATATGAATCTATTCAGGGCAGCGGCCATCCCGGTGAGTTTTTGCACCTCTTTCGGGTTCCGAGGAGTTCGCATACTGGTGATGGCCTTGATTTGGTCGGGATTGACTTCAATTCCCCTATGAGTGACCATATAACCCAAGAATTTGCCTGAGCCAACGCCAAACGAACATTTGGAGGCATTCAAGCGTAGCTTATGGCTTCTGAGAATTTCGAAGACGACTCGAAGATCCTCTAGGTGTTCAGATGCTCTTTTGCTTTTCACCACCATGTCATCTATGTAAATCTCCATACTTTTCCCCAATAATGATTCAAACATCCTCGTCATCATCCTCTGATAAGTAGAGCCTGCGTTCTTCAAACCAAAAGGCATCACCTTGTAATGGTAGTTTCCCACTGGCGTGACAAAAGCAGTTTTCTCCTGATCGTCCAATGCTAAAGGTATCTGATGATAACCCTGGAAAGCATCCAAGAAACTCATCCGAGGGTGGCCGACTGTGGCGTCTACCAGCTGATCAATTTTGGGCATGGGGAACGGATCTTTTGGGCAGGCTTTATTCAGGTTCGTGAAATCAACACACACTCGCCACTTCCCAGTCTTTTTCTTGACCACCACCGTGTTTGCCAACCACTCTGGGTAGAATATCTCTTTGATAGCCCCTGCCTTCTTTAGCTTTATCACTTCCTGACGGACTGCTTCTGCATGCTCTTTAGATGGCCGGCGAGGGAGCTGCTTCTTGGGGGTCATTGCTGGATTAACATTCAAATGATGACAAATGAAGTCTGGGTCTATCCCTGGAGCCTCATAGGCGTTCCATGCAAACACGTCTATGTTTCGCTTGAGGAACTCTATCAATTCCTCCTTCTCCAACGGGGGTAGTTGAGATCCGATTTGAAAGAATTTCTCAGGGTCATCTCCTATTATGACCTTTACAAGATCCTCGCATTTCGCCTCCTCGGACAGCCCATCCTTGGACAACATTAGGGGTTTTGATTGCTATAGCTCTTCCTCCTGAGCCTCAGATTCTGCTTCAGGTTCATGTCGGATAGCTGCTATCATGCACTGCCGTGCCATGGTTTGATCACCCAATATCTCTTCTATCTTGCCTCCAGAGGGGTATTTAATCTTCTGATGCAGGGTGGAAGAGACTGCTCCTAAAGTATGAAGCCAAGGCCTTGCAACAATTGCTGTATAAGGGGAGTAGGCGTCTACCACTATGAAATCGACCTCTACTATCTCCGCTCCGGTTTGTATTGGCAGCCTGACTTGCCCTTTCGGGATAATAATCTTCCCTTCAAAGCTTACTAAAGGGGAGTTATAAGGTGTCAGGTCTTCGGTCCTTAGGTTCAGCCCCTTGAAGAGGTCAGGGTACATGATCTCGGCTGCACTGCCTTGATCCACCATTACCCTCTTTACATCGTAGCCCCCAATTCGGAGGGTAATTACCAAAGCATCGTCATGTGGTTGAACTGTTCCGATCTTGTCTTCGTCCGAGAATCCCATGACCAGGGACCGGCTCGATTTAGCTCTCTTCGATTCATGAGAGTCATCCTCAGGGTACAGACGAGCCACCGACATTACTCTGGAGGGGCATGACCCTGTCCTGCCAGGTGCCGCAAAGATGACATTAATAATTCCAATTGGAGGTCTAGGAGGATTCTCCCTTTCTGACCGAGTATCCGCATGGCTACCCAGATTATTGGAATGGTGCAACAGCTGTTTCAATCTGCCCTCCCGGACAAGCTGGTCCAGGTGATCCCATAAGCTTCTACAATCCTCGGTGGTATGGCCGTGGTCTCTATGATATTGACAATAGAGGTTCCGGTTTCTCTTTTCTGGATTTCCCATCATCTTGTTGGGCCACTTGAAGAAGGGTTCGTTTTTGACCTTTTCTAGGACTTGGTGCACAGGCTCTCGGAATACAGCCCCTACTATTTGGGTGTTGCTGGATGTCTGCTGCTCGGCATAATCCCTTTTCGGCCGGTTATTACTGTACCTATCCGGCCTAAACTCTCTTCTTTCTTGTGGGACAAGCTTATCTTTCCCTTTTCCTTGTTGCTGCTGTTGTTGATCATCTTCTATCCTTTTATATTTGTCCACCCTATCCATTAATTGTTGCAGGCTGGTGACCGGTTTCCCTGTCAGGGACTTCCTCAGGCCATGATCGGAGGGCAGACCAACCTTGAAGGTTCTGACAGCGACCTCGTCAAAATCTCCATCAATCTCGTTAAACATCTCCCAATACCTCTCGGCATATGATCTCACAGACTCCCCCTCCCTCATTGTCATGGACAGCAGGGAATCAAGGGGTTGAGGAACTCTGCTGCATGTAACAAACCGGGAGCAGAATGATTGAGTAAGCTTCTTAAAGGAGCCGATGGAATCAATCTTCAACCCGTCGAACCATCTCATCGGCATCGGCCCTAGGCTAGAGGGGAATACTCTACACAATAAAGCCTCGTCCTGAGAGTAGACTGCCATCTTTTGTCTGAATTGGCTCACGTGTTCTACAGGGTCGGTACGTCCGTTGTACATAGAGAACGTAGGCTGATGAAAACGTCTGGGAAGCTTTGCCTTTTCTATTTCCCTAGTAAAGGGGGACTTAGAAATTTGGGTCAAAGCCTTCTTCATGTCTTTGGTTCCCACTCCCCGTCTAGACGAACTTTTTCTCCTTCTCTTATGAGAATGCTCTTCTTCATAGGAATAGGATTCACTGGGGGGAGTCTCTAAAGAATTCCTGTAACTGTCCTCCCCCTCACTGTTGGAGGAGATATCAGAACTTGAAGGGGTGCGATTTCGTTGTGCTCGACGAAGCTTCTTTTTCAATCCTTCTATTTCACGCTGTAAGTCCTTTTCGTCAGCGTGTCCTTGCACCAGATGGCTCTTTCGTCGATAGCCGCTCTTCCCAGCATGGATCGCTCGCGAACTACCCTCACGCTGGTTATCTACGTGGTTATCCCGTTCAAGATTATGGAGTTCATCTTGCTGATTGGCGTTTACTGACTCTGCATGGGGCGGACTGGCTTGTTGCGGTCCGGAACCTGCCATAACTGCCGTAACTTCCTACTAGCGCTAATTCCTTCCCACAGACGGCGCCAATTGTAGGGTCACAGATTGTAGCCCACACCTTGATGGAAACAGGGAATGGACCCAATGAGCCCAATACAATAAATTTGTAAGAGAGTGGGTTGAAGAATTGGGCCAACGGATTTTCGCGACAGTTATTGGGGGTAGGGTACTTGGCCGAGGAGGCTAAAACGCTCGAATAAGCAGCTAAGACTTTAGGTCCGAGGGGTAAGGTTGAGGCAATTTTGATGGGTTCTGATCAAGTCCGAGGGGTATGAACTTGGACAAGATGCTCTCTTTTAGGTTATTTTCTTCTAAATGCTACAGTAGCGATTTCTCAATGTTCTTCCCGTACTCTCTTTTTTCTTTTTTCTTCCTCCCCCCTTTTTGTGAAGGGTTTGTTCCATTATATAGTCCTTCACTGCTCGATCCCATCGTCCACTTGTCTGTCATCTAGCACGGTACTTGAGTTTCCCCTCCTTTTTCTCCAGCTTTCTGATTTTCTGGGGATAAAGGAGACTTTCCACACTGTTCAGGGGTCTTCTCCACATAAATGCGACCAGGAAATCAGCTGCAACGCATTTAATGCGGTGGTAGCAGCCTTTCCTTGAGATATTTCTGGATCCTTATCCCTTCTATACACGTCGGTAGTCTGTCTTTTATTCTGGGACTCGCTGGAAAGTGGATTAAAGGGGAGCCGAAGCTCCTCTCTCCAATAGACGTCACATCCGAGAAGGGTATTCTTCTCGGACCAACCTCCTCGGACACTTACGCGCCCCACTGTTACCTACAACAGGTCTCAACGATTTCTCCCCCTCGGGCGTGCTTTTAATGAAACGGTATTCCTGGGCCTCGATCACGGGCCTTGGTTTTACTCCCCCACAATACTCATGAGTTAATTAAGAAATTGATATTTCTTGTTTGTGTACGCTCTATAACTTAGTTGAGCAATGTCATGCATTGTTGTTGCATTTTATTCATTTAGTGTAATGTGTGTTTTTTTGTTTTTGGGCATAAAAATTTTGAAAATCCAAAATTTTTATTTTATTTTATTTTATTTTGTGTGGCACACCACTAAGTGTGCAATTGAAGTTAGCCTATGAAATTTGCATTTCATAATTGTGTGTT
Source organism: Quercus wislizeni (assembly GCA_023055345.1). Lineage (NCBI taxonomy): Eukaryota > Viridiplantae > Streptophyta > Magnoliopsida > Fagales > Fagaceae > Quercus > Quercus wislizeni. The sequence goes on along the minus strand of JALGQJ010000006.1, from coordinate 39,417,600 downwards.
TTGTTTTGCTTTGATGAGTTGTTTTTCTAGACTTCGCTAGATTGTGCTATTTAGTGCTTAATTGTGTGAGTTGTTTATGGTTTTTAAACACATGCTCTTGATTTTGAAGTCACATTCTTTTGACTATAAGGACTAAAAAAATCCTAGAAGAAAAACATAAATAACCATTTCACTATTGTAACTCGCCAATCATGAACACCTGTGTGCAATTCATAAAAGTTGTGATTGGTAAGGTGTAGCACTTACATAGCAAAATTATATAAGGTGTTATTTTCAAATATGAAAAAGAAAAGCAAACAAAAAAAAAATGCATCAAAAGAAAAAAGAAAAGCAAAAAAGAAAAATAAAATGCTTCTACAAGATTGCAAGCGTGTTTTCTAGGAGATATGGGAGTTATATGATGTAACTCTTTAGGTGATAGTCACTTTCAAACTTATGTGATTGATGATGTAGAAATTGTGTTCAATTACTATCTACAAATCACATTTTCTATATTTTCTACACTTACTAGTTGCACACACTATATGCAAATCTTTGCTAAATTCTGTACATATGATTGTGTGTTAGCTAATTTGGCTGTCTTTAGTTGCATATGAACTGATTTGTAAATACAAATTTTTGTTTTTGGTTAGAAATTTAAAGAAAAAATTGTTTAGAAGTTTAACTCTTGTGGTTTTAACTTCTTGATTGGTTTTGATGTTTGCATTTAAGAGGCATCATGTTTTTAAAACTTTCTTGGATCATGTTCATTTGCATTGAGTCATAAAAACTGCTTTCAAGTTGTTTTTCTGCATAAAATTTCTAGATTTTTAAGTTTTAAAAATTTTCACTCTTTCAACCGATCGAAGATTACCCTTGATCGATTGAAATTGTTTAGGTTTTAAAGAAAAAACACTCTACCTGATTTGATTGATGTTTGATCGATGCTTGACTGATTGAAAATTTCCAGAAGTTTTTTTGATTGATGTTTGATTCCTTTCGACTGATTGAAACTGGAAAATTTTCAGTTTTTAGTTTATTTACCAATCAGTCTTTTCATGCATAATTTGTGATAGGATTCACCTGCATTGCATTTTTTTTTAATCTATCTTGCATTTTGCAGTCATATCTCTCATAGATTGGTTTCACACACAACACACATACACTTTGCTAAATTGGGTACTCAACTTGATTTAAAAATTGATTGATTAATTTTGAGTTCTATACATTTTAGTACATTCTATTTTTTTTTTTTTTTTTTTTATGTGTGAACTACTGAAAATTGGGATTTGTTTTTGAGATATGATGGATAATAAATGTGCAAACATTTTCTCTACTCTTGAGGTTGATTTGAATTTTCAAAATACCTTGACACATTAAAAAAAAAAAAAAAATTACATGCTAAATTTTTATATCATTGAGATCTATATTGAATAGTCTTAACTAATTGTACTTGGAATTTTTGCATGCATTTGTTTATGAGTCACATAGTGTCAAGTTTGCATATATTGAAAGGGAAAATGTTTGTATTCATGTGTATCCTTAACTTATTTTTAAGTTAGGTTTGTGTTGCTTTAGTTTTCCCCAAAACTGTTTTTCCCAAAACTTCTTGCGTTTTTCCTATTTTTATAGGGGGAGAAAGTTTTTTTTTTATAGAAAAACCTATGTTGTTTTTAGGGGGAGTTGTTGCTCTTCATAGGAGGAGTGGCCTCTATTTTCTATAGAGTTGAATTTTTTTTGTGTTTCCTTGATTCTCTATTTTCTCTTATTCTCTATTATGTATGTTTACTGTCTACCTTCTGATTGTGTTGTTTTTGTCAATACGTGACATAAAGGGGGAGAAATAGATGAAATTTTTGGAAAAGTTTTTTAACTGTTTTTATTTAGTGGGAGTTGAAATTGTTTTGAAAAGGGGGGAAAGTAAAAGTTTATTTATTTATTTATTATTTTTTATGTATCTAACTTAGGGGGAGAGTTAGTTTATCTGTTTGTTATTTGCTGTTATTGCATATTTGTTATTTATTATTTATTTTTCTTTATTTCCATACATGCGTTGATCTGCTCTTTTGAGTGTTTCAGGAAAGACATGTACATTTTGATCAAGATCTTGTGTCTTTTCTTGCAACTTTTAGGTTTGAAGTTTTAGATTGGGATTTGTGATGTGATTGGGTATTTTATTGTAACTAGGTTGTTCTTGTATTTGAGCATTTCATTATGTATGTAAGTTTTTTCACAGATTGCCAAAGGGGGAGATTGTTAGGTTTTAAAACTTTATAACAATTGACAAACCGTGAGTAAAAACTTATCTAGATATAGATCTTAGAGTCTAAAGAATTTATTAGACAATGTTCAAGGTGCTACAAGTCAGAATACAAGAAAAAGGAAGTGGCATAAACAAGTGATAGGCCACAAACTAAATGATCCATTGTGATAGGAATTAATTAATTAATTAGCCAAGTTATTAATTAATCAATTTATTATGCAAACGCGTGGTAGCACAAATAAATCACCAATAAACTAAAATTGCAGCGGAAAATAAATGACACAGTGATTTATTTACGAATGGAGAAAAACCTAACGGCAAAAACCCCACCGGGTGATTTTCAGGTCACCACTCCCGAAACTTCATTATTATTACAACAAGCGGTTACAAGCAAGGAATTCCAAGTACCTTACCAACCTACAGTTGAACCCTTATCCCAATACCCAATCGGACTTGTTTTGTAGTGACAATTTCCCTTTTTGATGCACGACTCCCAAGTACGTGACTAACGGTTGCGCGGATCCTAGTACACGACTTCAAAACACCAATCTGAAAAGATTATTGGCTGCAAAGTTCTTCAGTTCATCCACACGATGAAGATCAGGAAGATGCTTGGTCACAAAATCCTATGGTGTAAATACACAGCAACTTCTCCAAGAGAGAGATGAACTCGGTCAAGAACTTTGTCTTCCGGTCACAATTTGCTTGAACAAAGTTTGCTCAATGCTTGTGTACCGTTTAACGGCTCTTGAAACAATCATTTCATATGTCTAGGGTTAGGAGAAAAGAAGGCCTATAGACAGATTCACGGATCCCAAGAAAATCAGAGTTGAAATCTGAAATTCTTAAACCTCGACAGATAGGAGGTGTCGAGTAGGTATGGACTAGCTATCGAACTTTAATGAATTTGCACTCTTTGCTTGATTTCTTGAACAGACTTGAAGGCTTCAACACTTGATCTTGAAATGTGGTTTCTTGAAGTATATAAACACATCCTAAGTCTACCTAAATACAAGTAAAGTGCGTTTTGTCAAAGGATAAGCCAATTACATAAAATCATGACATATGTTCTTAACATGTGAAACACATATGTCCTAACAATCTCCCTCTTTGGCAATCCGTGACAAAACCACAACTAACAAATGAACATATGAGAGAAGTCATAAATCACTCAACTCATATTTACTTGTTGAATACAATAAAATCTATCCTAACACAAACTCTTGAAAAACTTTGCAAGAAGAGAGTTTATGGCAAGTAGACTTTGACAACTTGTATTTTTGAAACACTTTAAACAAAACTCATCAAGGCATCTTTGTGTGAAATAGAGATAATAGTTTGCATACAAATAATAAGAAGCATGTGTATAAAGAGAGAAAAGAAATAACACATGAAAGAGTAGGTGAAAGAAAAACATACATTAACAATATATAAGAGAAAATAAGTACAATTTATGTCTATAAATAGTCACAAGACCTCATGTACAAGAACAATGTATCTAAGAAAGAAAGAAAAGAAAAGATACATAATATCCTCACTACATCCCTCAAAAAAAAAAAAAAAAAACTAACAACACTTCCCCTACCACAATGAACCCAAACTAACTCTCCTCCTAAGAGTGACTACTCTCATATCTAAAACTACTTTCCCTTTTTGTCACGAGTGAAAAAAGGGTAGAGCGTCAAGTAGACATCTCATCGGTAGAGCTAGCATCTCCATCATCATCTGAAGTGTCATCATCATCACCATCATCATCATCATCATCCTCAGCATCAGAATTAGAAGCAATTGGATGAGTTGGTGAAGAAGTAGGCTTAGGTGCAAAGCCGCCCATAGTCGCCTGCCATCGTGCAATACGACCGACACGAACGTTCACCTGATATAACTCCATAGAGAGTGTATCCAGGCGAGCATCCATACGTTGCAGCTATGCCATGACGTCTCCTAAAGACACATCACCGGAAGAGGAAGGAGCGGATGCAGATGGAGAAGACCGGGATGGTGCAGAACGAGAGGAGGGTGCTGCTGAATTCGTCTGTTGTGACCGAAACTGGGCCTTGCTACGTTTAACGGTAGTGTAATCTATGACACACATGACGGTGAAGTGGTCAAAAGAGGGAAAAGGAACGGAAAAATGGCGTAAAATCCTTGTGATACCGAAAGGAAAGATGAGCTTATCACGGGACGCCGAATCTAAATGAACATCTATGATAGACAAAATAAAGTGAGAGGGAAAATCTATAGTGAAATGCTCAAGAAGAGATAGCAAAAATCGAGCACGAGGCTCTGTGATGGAGTTATAGTGAGAAAGAAGATGTAAAACAAATGTCATCACCATGTTCATGAATCTAGGACCCTTAGCAAAAGGTCGACATGGTGTAAAAAGACGCTCACCCCAAGCAGTAGGGCGCTCACAAAAAGAAGACATGAGCTTATCCCTGGACACTGTCTTCAGACGCTCACAACTAGGATAGTCAGGAAACTTTAACCTAGGGACACGAAGCACATCCGCAACCAGCTGCGGTGTGATAGGAATGTGCGTATCTTGAATGCAAGTGAAAAAGAGAGATATTGAACGATCAATCCCGTGCATGTTGGAGTAGAACTCCTGGATAAGCACGAGAGGACATGTGACCGGGACGTCAAACAGTGACTCCCATCCCCTACTGTGAATGACAGAGGGAAGGTCAATGTCGGCAAAGTCCGACAAAACGACTTGGCGTTTTGAATGAATGTCTCGTCTGGAGAAGTTCTCCGAGAATGCCTTAAAGGCTTCATCATCACGGAACCAGACAGTAGAAGGAGAAGGATTAGTAGATGAAGAAGCAACAGAGCGAAGAGGGTTTCGGGCAGGAGTGGATTTACGTTTAGGTGCCATAGACACGACTAACATAAACAGATTTAGAGGGAGAAGAAGAGAAGAACAATCAGAAAAGTCCCAAGCAATTCAAATATATCACATATATGAAAAGAGAGTACGTATGCATGGGAAATGCATGAACATGTGACATGCAAAACAAAAAGACATCATGGGCTCAGCCCAATCCAATCCTACCAGCACACAAGCATATTACACATATCTAAATGCATGAAAATACTATTAAAATGCAAATGGAGTGCAATGTATGAGGTTTTAAACACATTTAAATGAAAACCCAACCCAATATTTCATTAAACACTCATCAATTTTGAAAAACCCCAAAATTTTCAAAAAATCCCAAAACCTAGGTTTTAAAACATGAAATGCATGAATAAAGATGGATTAGACGCTTACCAAGTGTAGAAAAACTTGAAAAAGCTTGAAGAAACCTTGAGGAAGAAGTTGAGGGTGAAAAAGAGAGTGTTTGGGAGATGAACAGGCGCGGACAGATCGAGAGAGATCGAAGAAATGAGAGAAGGATCGCGATGGAAGTATATATAGACCCTTCAGTAATGCTCGACAGCTGAGGTATCGGGAGGTGTCGAGGAAGCTGTCGAGGTATGTGTCGAGAAATTGGTTGTCGACAACTGAGGTATTGAGCACGTATCGAGCAACATAGAATCAGATTCAAGAACAGAAGCTCGATCGATCCACCAGGTGTCGAGGAGCTATCAAGGAGGCAGGAGCTTTCTCGATCGATCCACCAGGTATCGAGGAAGTGTTGAGATTGCGTTAAGAAAAAGGCTTGAGAAGCTCAACAGATAGCAAGGTATCGAGGAGCTGTCAAGAAGGTGTCAAGCCAGCTTTTCAAAATAGTTTTTTGAGGGGAGAAAAACACAGATATGAATGCAATCCAACATACAACTCAACCAATGATCCAATTAACACAAAAATCTCTTAAAATAGTCTCTCAATCTAAAAAAATTTTGAGCACAAGGATCTCCAAAACACACACACACACACACACACACACACACAAAGTCTAACCAATTTTATATTTCGAAAATAAGTCAAGACAGTTTAGTGAGCATATATTAATACATGTAAAACTTGTGATGGCCAAATCACATTGTATTTGCACATGTATCAAGAATAGCAAAGAATATTGTGTGTTGTGTGTGAAAAACATCGCAAGATTGCATAAGTGTATACATGTTATGACGATTTGAGATATGAGAAAATCGCTTTAACTCACACACAATCATAATTGCTTGATGGAGACTATCACCTTCAAGGTACATCCTATAACTCCCACATCTCCTAGAATACACGCTTGCAATCATATTTAAAAGCATTTTTGATATTTTTGCTTTTGATTTTTCTTTGCATATTTTTCTTTTAAGTATATCATACATGGGCTTATTAGAGAGAGAAAAGAAATACCCAATGATATTTGACATTCCAATTTTGCTATGCCTAAGCACACAAATGTCATTAACATCACACTTTTGCTATGTTGAAACATACAGATGTCATACATGATTGGCGGACAACAGTGGTGAGATGGTTATTAATGCCTTTCTCTTGGGATTTTTTAGTCTTTCCCGTCAAAAAGAGTGATACGAGTGTTAAGTATAAGAGACAACTCAATCTTACTCATCACAAACAAGAACCACAAAGCTCACTTGTTTAGGTATGCATAGAGATGTTCATCTAATCTACAAATGATACAAATTTTAGAAAACTTTGTTTCAATGGCCATCCAAGGTACGCAAGTACCAATGTACACAAAACACACACTGTTTTTGTATTTTTTTGATTTTCAATTTTTTTTATTATAAAAAAATGACAAAAATTGAAAATAAAAAAACAAAAACATGTTAATCAAAACAAAGCATAAAACTAGACTAACTCAAAAATAAAAGCAAAACACACAAGTAATGCAACAAACAATAACAAGAAGATAAAAGAAAGTGATAAAATCACTTAGAATTCTTTTTCTTCCACACCTTGGAAGAACCTTTCCTTTGATTAAACCCTTGAATTGGTGGAGATGGGGAAGAATTGAAACCGTTTAAGTTCGAAAGGAACATGAGGGCCTTGAGAAGATCACTGAGAGGAGCGAGAGATGATTGAAGCTGATTTTGGCTTCTAGATGCTATTATGTCATTGCTCTGTTGAGTGGCTAACCACTTATAGCAATTTGGTCGAGTATAATTGGCAGCTCCACAATGATGACAGAGATGCTGCTTCTTTTGTTTAGGCTTTTGAGAGTTAGCCTTCTTAGCTTTAGGATTTTTAGCTTCTTTCTTATCTAGTTTAGGGGGTGATCCTAAGATAGATTTACCCTTGTCTAAGTTCTCACTAGCTATACTAATTTTAACATCAGTGTTCTCAATTTCAGTATTACTAGCAAGAGGAACAAAAACAGTAGTACTAGTAGAAGCAGTATTAGAGGACGAAATACCATACCCTAAACCTGTTCGATCTGAAGCAGATTTCTGAATGCTGAGCATCTCGTCTAGCTTAGCGCTTGAAGTCCTCTCTAGTTGAGCTCTAACTTGAAATAGCTCCGCCTCAAGCTTCTTGGTCTTCTCAGACAAGAAATTGTTCTCAAACCTCAGTGCTCCAATCGTCTGACTAGCCTCATCAAACTTAGTGGATAATTCCTCACGGTCAAGTTCCACATCACTGAGTTTCTTGGTGGCCAGCCTATAAATTTTCTTATGTTTTTCAGAAACTTTGTACAATTTCTCATAGGCTGTATGGATGTCATCTTGATCATCCATCTTTTCAAATTTGGACTCCACCAATTCTTCTTCTTCGTCCACATCTTCAATTATCCCATCAGTAGGATTGATAGTGGCAGTGAAGGCATTCAAGATTCCATCATCCTCATTGTCAGAATCTTCCTCAGGCTTAGTGTCACTCAAGGTAGCAGCAAGTGCCTTACTCTTCCCTATGCTCTTGAGATATGTAGGACACTCATGTTTCATGTGCCTGAAGCCTTGACACCCAAAACACTTAGGTCCTGCGGGAACAGTGTACTGACCACCTTCCTTAGCATCCTTCTTCCCTTTGTCTTGCCCTTTAAACTGAGAAGAACTGGATTGCCTACGGTCCTTGTCAAAGTTCCTCTCATTGGCATTCTTCATAAACTTCTTGAACTGCCTTGTAATGTAGGACTTCATCTTGGAATCTTCATCATCAGAAGACTCATTTGTGTCACTGCTCTTTGCCTTCAAGGCCATGCTCTTGCCCTTTTCCAACTTTCCAATCCTTGATAACCCTAGCTCGTAAGTCTGCAGATTACCAACCATCTCTGTCAAAGGAATTTTGTCAATATCCTTTAATTCTTCTATCGCCGTAATCTTGGCATGGAATCTCTCGGGTAGAGATTTGAGTGCTTTCCTTACAATCTTGGGTTCAGGAATGGTTTTCCCAAGGTTGAAGGCTAAGTTTACTATGTCCTTAAACTTGGCATAGAACTCATCAAACGACTCATCCTCCTCCATCTTTATTTCTTCAAAGCTTGTAGTGAGCCTCTAAAACTTTGAATCCTTGACAACCTTTGTACCCTCATAGGTTGTCTGGAGGATGGTCCATGCTTCCTGTGCAGTTTCTATGGAGGATATTTTCTTAAACTCCTCATTAGTGACTGCACTGAATAATGCATTCAATGCTCTACTGTTAAAGTTAGCCGCCTTGATCTTTGCTTCATCCCAATCGGCTGGCGCTTCCTTTAGCTTGGTCCAGCCAATCTCTATAGCTTGCCACATCTTCTCATCTAAAGACTGCAAGAAAGCTCTCATGCGTACTTTCCAGTATGCATAGTTAGTGCCATCAAATAAAGGAGGTATAATTAATGCCCATAAAATAAAGGAGGTATAATTAATGACTATCCTTTATCCATGACAACAAGGGTCAATGGATCAACACAGTAAAGATTAAACCCTAATCAGAGTGTGCCCGCTTTGATACCACTTGATAGGCCACAAATTGAATGAACTCTTGTGATAGGAATTAATTAATTAATTAGCCAAGTTATTAATTAATCAATTTATCATGCAAACGTGTGGTAGCACAAAAAAATCACCAATAAACTAAAATTGCAGCGGAAAATAAATGACACGGTGATTTGTTTACGAATGGGGAAAAACCTAACGGCAAAAACCCCACTGGGTGATTTTCAGGTCACCACTCCCGACAAGTGGTTACAAGCAAGGAATCCCAAGTACCTTACCAACCTACAGTTGAACCCTTACCCCAATACCCAATTAGACTTGTTTTGTAGTGACAGTTTTCCTTTTTGATGCACGACTCCCAAGTACGTGACTAACGGTTGCGCGGATCCCAGTACGTGACTTCAAAACACCAATCTGAAAAGATTGTTGGCTGCAAAGCTCTTCAGTTCATCCACACGATGAAGATCAGGAAGATGTTTGGTCACAAAACCCTATGGTGCAAATACATAGCAACTTCTTCAAGAGAGAGATGAACTAGGTCAAGAACTTTGTCTACGGTCACAATTTGCTTGAACAGAGTTTGCTCAATGCTTGTGCAACTTATGTACCGTTTGACGGCTCTTAAAACAATCCTTTTATATGTCTAGGGTTAGGAGAAAAGAAGGCCCATAGACAGATTCACGGATCTCAAGAAAATCAGAGTTGAAATCTGAAATTCTTAAACCTCGACAGATAGGAGGTGTTGAGCAGGTATGGACCAGCTGTTGAGCTGTAATGAATTTGCACTCCTTGCTTGATTTCTTGAACAAATTTGAAGGCTTCAACACTTGATCTTGAAACGTGGTTTCTTGAAGTATTTAAACACATCCTAAGTCTACCCAAATACAAGTAAAGTGCATTTTGTTAAAGGATAAGCCAATTACATAAAATCATGACATATGTTCTTAACATATGAAACACATATGTCCTAATAACAAGAATTCAGAAACTTGCTAGGTTTGACTAATTGAGAGAACAGGTTCGAACCGATAGATCTGAAGTTGCTGCAAGAAGATCATACATAGCTGATGATTTAAACCTTCAAGGGTGGTCTTGAAGTCACAAACTGGAGATTTTGTGTTGCTAAACCTTTGAGTGTGATCTCAATGTCATAAACGTGGGTGCTTGGGTGATGCAAATCCAATAGAGAAAGAGTCTGTATATTCGGAGCTTGTACGTGGTCGTGTCAGTAAGTTACTACTGGGGGTAGCAATAGATTTATGGTTAAATCTTATAATTAAAACTTCAATTTTCTATAGTAGATTTGTTTTACCTTGAGGATAACTAGGTCAAATCCTCCTCAGGTTTTTTTACCTTGAAACGGTTCGTTTCATTGGTTTTTCTTGGTAATCATATCTTTGTCTTATTTATTTTTCCGCATTGCATGATATGATTTATTACTGTTTAACCTAGATTTGAAATAAACCTGAGTGTCAACTTGGTGAATTAATTAGGTTAAACAATCTGAATGTTTAGGGGTCTAAACAAGCAAACAATCTCTTTCAAAAAACATTCTTGTACATGTCAAATGTGTAACTTCTCAAGATGTATGGTTAACTTTAAAATATATGTTCACCTCTCAAACGATGTAGACTTACTGTGAGCTTCCCACCTTAAAGAAGAAGAGCCTGTCCATAATAGATTATTTTCATAAATTCACTAGCCTTCCTACATTGATAGCAATTGATCAATCTAAATGATTTTGAGTTAGTCTCTTTTCTCTCCTTTCTCTTTGCAAATCTTGGTTTGGATTATGATTCATTGTCACTTCAGTCACAACAAAGAGTTGATTATCTCTCTTGAGAACCTATATAGACATTTTTTATCCCATAAACTCATACTTGAACAAAATCAATCTTTTGAGGAGCATACAAAACATTGTTTAAAAGAAAAGGGATGTGGGTGTAGAGAGTTGATGGTTCCAATGTGCTTGACAAGTATGCTCGTACCATTACCAACTTGAATCTGATTTGAACTTGTATATTCCTCGGTGCATGAATGTTCAAATTTACTAGATTTGATGTAAGATGATGAGTTGGCCCAGGGTCAGGATACCGGTTGAGATGATGTAGCTTGCTGGGTGGTGAGAAAGGCTTCCATGTTGGATGAAAGGTCACATTAATAGGAATTTTTAAAACGATGATAGAAGTGAAAGGCAACATGAATAGATTTATTACATACTTGACAGATTGGTGGACAAGTGTTAGAAGTGGAGGAAGAAGTTCCATGACCGCATACTATACCTTAAGAGTTTGTAGACTAGGTCTAGTTGGGCCTGAGTAGGGAGTTCCTTGGCTAGTGGAGGAAAAGTTTTGATTGCAACCACCTCAACCCCCATAAAAGGAATTGCCTTTGGCAGTAACATTAACTCTTGCAAGAGAAAATCAATGGAGGAATTGATTTTGTTTAAGTTTGAGTTCATGAGTTAAAAAATGTCCACATAGGTTCTTGAGAGAGAAAGGACTAACTTTTATTGTGATTGAAGTTACAAATGAACCATATATAATCCGAACCCAGACTTGGTAAGAGAGTAGAGACTAACTCAAAATCAATTAGAGGTTGATCAGTTGCTACCACACTGTAACAATGCTAGTGAATTTGTGAAATTAATAAGCTATGGATAGGTTACCCCTTCTGTCAGGGATTATGCTAACAGTGAATATGTATGGTTTAAGCTCTGGATTGAGTGGTGAACATGAGTTCTAGAGCCAACCAAACATCTTAACAAGTTACATACATTTGACTACATCTACAAGAATTCTTTCTAAAGAGACAAGATGGAGTGCACTTTGGATGATTTGGTCCAGATCTAAGTACCATTTTGTTAGAGTGACTGGCTTTGGAATGACATTGGTTTGACCATTTGATTGAGTGGTGAATGGTGTAACCTGACGGACCTGGTTTTAAATTTCTCCCTTATGTATGGATAACTTTTTCTTCTCATAAAAGATAATATTATCTCTGGTGAGCTTTTCAAATGATGTACAAGCATGATAGATGTGGGTGAGGTGTTTGAATATTAGAATAAGTGATATTGGTTATAATGGATGCAAAGGAGGCTGTTTTGGACCATTGGTTAAAAGTGCTGGTCAAGTTTGGCCAGATACCATGTAAAATATGTGTTGATGCTCATTTTGGAAGCCCAGTAGTAGGAAGAAGTCCAACAATATGGATAGAAAAGAGTTGGTGGACTGATAGAAAAACCATTAAGCTCGAATGGCAGGAACAATGGATCATAGGCCCATAAAGTAAATAAATGGGCATTGAGGAAAGCAAATAGGCCTAAAGGAGCCCAGAGAGAGAAGTAGTAAACCCATGGGCATTATGTGATGTAGAAAAGTAAGAATGGGTCACAACAAATCCGAAGTGATGAAGTAAGAAAGTAAGGGGTTAATGGAAAACTCATGAGCCCCAAGGATGAAGGATAAGGTAATTAGGCTAAGGAAGCCTAAAAGAGTTAGTAAAAACTCATGTGAATGCAGAATTAGAAAATGGGCCGAGGATGCCCAAGGAAAGCGAATGGGCCAAGGATGCCCAAGGAGGAAGAAATGGGCCAAAGGAGCCCACAAGCAATGTAATGGGCCAAGAAAGTCCAAAGTAACATGATGTATAAATCCAATGACTATACTGGGTCATTGTAACCAATTGAGAGATGAACATGCAACAGGCCCAAAAGAGGCCTAGCAAGCACTGGTCAAATAACACCATGGCAGGAACAACAAAGTGGTATGACAAGAATGGAAGCAAGATTACGGAAGGAGCAAAGAATGAGCTAAAGGAAGGAAAACCCACAATCAAGCAAGGCTCAGCTCTTGAAAGGAGCAAGCTAATAAAGAATGGAGAATCATAAAACAGTTCACGCCATAAGAGGTCAAGGATGAGCAACAGAATGCACAAATAAACCTCTAAACCATGGCAAACACATGAGCAGTAGACAAGCTTTTGGACGGAAATGGAGCACGTGCAAGACCCATGCACCACCAACCTGTACCTAGCCAATATAGGGGTGGTGGGTCATTGGTCAAAGGTAAGAGAGGGTATGTGTTCAGACATATGTGAATCATGTTAGGAACATATGTCAATATAGAATTGAATAATCCTTTGACAAAATGCACTTACTTGAAATTGGGTAGATCTAGGATGTGTTTAATGCTTCAAGGAACAAAGTTTTAAGTTCAAGTGTTAAAACCATGCAAGTTTATCCAAGAATCAAGTGAAGAAGTGTTGGATTTTAAAACTTGACAACTAGTATCTATCGAGGTTTAAAAGGCTATTTAAGCCTGATGCTCGACTGATGCTCGACAGTTGCTCGATAGATAGGGTATCTATCGAGATTTATGAAAATCAGTTTTTCAGATCTGATTTCACTCCAATCTGTGTATAGATGTTTAAGTTTTCTTTTCTCACAATCCTAAACTTATATAAGGATTGTTTTAAGGGCCGTTTCAACTGATGTACCTCAATGCAAAATTTTTTCACAAGCATATTGTGAACCAGAGACATATGCCTTAGTTCATATTTCTTTTTAAGAAGCTGCTGTGTTTGTATACAGTAGGGTTTTGTAACCAAGGAGTTTCGTGATCTTCATTGTGTTGATGAATTGAAGAACTTTGTAGCCAACATCCTTCTCAAGTTGGCGTGTAAGCTGCGTACTGGGATCCACGCATCGAATTGGTTAGTTACGTATTGGAAGTCGTGCATTGAAAGGAGAAATTGTCACTACAAAACAAGTCCAATTGGGTATTGGGGTAAGGGTTCAATTGTAGGTTGGTATAAGGTACTGGAATTCCTTTACTTGAAACTGTTTGTTGTGATAATAGTAAATTCTCGGGAGTGGTGACCTTAAAATCACCCGGTGAGGTTTTTGTCATGTAGGTTTTCCACATTCATAAACAACTTACTGTGTCAATTTATTTTCCGCTGCATTTTAACTTAATTGGTGATTTGTTTGTGTTACCACGCTTATTGCATGCAAATTGGATTAATTAATTAACTTGACTAATTAATTGGTTAATTCAACACAAATGGGTCAGTACATTCTTGGCCTATCAAGTGGTATCAGAGCAGACACACTCTAATTAGGTTTTAATCTTTGCTGTATGATCCATTGACCCTGTTGACATGGCTGCAACCAGCTTTAAAAGATCTTTGTTTTCTAATACATCTTGTTTTTCTAATCTCTACTTGTTTGAGTGTATCAGAAAATGCAAGTCTAAAAGTTATTTGAATTCTATCCTAATGATTATTGGAAAAGATCTCAGCTTGACAAAGAAGAAACTAGACTGTCTTAGAATGAAAATGTGCAAAGGAGTTCGTCTGAGAAGAGTGAAAGTTAAAGGTTTTGTTCATAAAAGGCAGATGAGAGAAAACACCATTTCCACTGATCTGTCATCTAAGCATGAAGTGTGCTTCATGATGAAGTCTGCATTTAAGGTTATGGACACGTGTTTGTGGTACCTTGACATGGCTGCTCAAGACACATGATTGGAGACCAATTTCTCTTCAAGCTTTTCAAGTCTAAGAAAGGTAGTAATGTCACTTTTGGTAATGGGATCAAATCACAGATTAAATGAAAGGGAATCATCTCTTTACCTAGACTGGCAGACATTACAAATGTTCTATATGTAGAAGGCCTGAGAGTGAACCTGTTGAGCATAAGTCAGATATGTGATCAAGACTTTATGATACTATTCTCAAAAGGGAAATGCCTTGTCATGGATGAGTCTAGAAAGAAACTCATAAGTGGTGTTCGCACTCTAGACAATTGTTATGGTTTGGTTCCTGATGCTGATATTGTGTGCAATAGCATTTGTTTACCAAATGAAGATCTATGGCACCAAAGGATGGGACATGCTAGTTACAAACATCTTTTAATTATATCTAAGCATGAATCAGTCTTGGGGATACCAAAGCTTAGTAGAGTGAAGAATGTGGTGTATGGACCATGTCAGCTTGGAAAACAGATGAAAGCTAAACATCTAGGCATTCAGACATTCGCTACATCTAGAAAATTGGAGCTATTGCATCTGAATCTCATGGGTCCAACCAAAACCGAGTCTCTTGGTGGAAAGAGATACATCATGGTTGTGGTAGACGACTTCACTAGGTACACTTGGGTCATCCTCCTATGATCCAAGTCTGATGCTCCTGAGCACATTGAAGCCTTGTGCGCAAGATTGCAGAATGAGAAATGTTTGAAGATTGATCAAATTCGAAGTGATTACGGTAAAGAATTCGAGAACTCATACATGGAGTCCTTTTGCACTAGATCAGGTATATCTCAAGAATTCTTTGCTCCTATTACTCCTCAACAGAATTGTGTAGTAGAAAGAAAGAATAGGATTATTCAAGAGATGGTTAGAGGCATGTTGCATAACAGGGATGTGGTTAGAAACTAGTGGGGAGAAGTCGTTAACACTGCATGTCATACGGTTAACAGAGTGTACTTTAGACCCGGTACCAAAAAGACTCCCTATGAGCTATGGAAGGGAAGGAAGCCAAATGTTAAGTATTTCAGAATTTCTGGAAATACTTGTTTCATTCTCAAGGATAGAGAGAATGTGGGAAAATTTGACTCCCGAAGTGATGAAGGAATATTTCTGGAATACTCCTTTCCAAGCAAGGCTTATTAGGTATACAACAAAAGAACTAAGAAGGTAATAGAAATTGTGAATGTTGTTATTGATGAATCTTCAGAGTTCGGTTTTGAAAAATTTAGTAAGGAAATCGCCAAAGAAATTCTTCCTCCTAAGCCCAAGGACGTTCAAGAAATTGTTGATCAAGAGCCTACATCCAAGTACTCTTGGCACTCCAAGTGTTGTAGAAGGTTTAGCAAACATATCTACTTCACCTGATTCTGAATCCCATGAAGAGGAAGGACCTTCCTCAAAGATCAAATTGAATCATCCTCCTAAAGTTATTGTGGGAAACATAAATGAACTTACACTAAGGAAGTGTACATTTGATAAATGTGTTGCTAACTTTGTGTCTTATTCTTGTTATTTGTCCCTGGTTGAACCCACTAAAGTTGAAGAAGCTCTTCAAGATGAACAATGGGTTGAAGCTATGCATGATGAACTGCTTCAGTTTCAAAGGAATGATGTCTGGACTCTAGTACCTAGACCGGAGGGGTGAGCACATCATTGACACAAAGTGGATATTCCGCAAT
Source organism: Quercus wislizeni (assembly GCA_023055345.1). NCBI lineage: Eukaryota > Viridiplantae > Streptophyta > Magnoliopsida > Fagales > Fagaceae > Quercus > Quercus wislizeni. The sequence goes on along the minus strand of JALGQJ010000006.1, from coordinate 39,401,326 downwards.
AAGACTGATGAGGAGGGTAATGTGATCCACAACAAGGCTTGTCTTGTAGCTCAAGGATATTCTCAAATGGGAGGAGTAGACTATGATGAGACATTTGCTCCAGTAGCTCGTATGGAGTCCATCAGAATTCTCCTAGCCCTGACATGTCACTTGAAGTTCAAGTTTTACCAAATGGATGTAAAGATTGCTTTCTTGAATGGGTTCCTTAAGGAAGATGTTTATGTGGCTTAACCAAAAGGATTCATTGATCCACACTTTTCAGATCATGTGTTGTACCTTAAGAAGGCACTTTATGGTTTAAAGCAAGCTTCTAGAGCTTGGTATGATCGGCTCACACAATACTTGGTGTCATATGGGTTCATAAGAGGAAAAGCTGACCAAACTCTTTTCATAAAAAGGGAAGACTGTGAGTTGATAGTTGCTCAAGTCTAGGTTGATGATATCATCTTTGGGTCGACTAAGGATGAACTTGTTCATAGTTTCTCAAAACTTATGTAGGCCAAGTTCGAGATAAGCATGATTAGAGAGTTGACTCACTTCCTTGGTTTATAGATCCGTCAAGAAGAGTCAAGTATATTCCTATCTCAATCTAAATATACTAAAAATCTTGTGAAAAAGTTTGGTTTGGAATCTACTAGTTCTGTTAGAACCCCTATGAACCCAAATGTTAAACTCACTATTGATTTGTTGGGCAAAAGTGTTAATTCATCTCTTTATAGAGGCATGATAGGTAGTCTTCTTTATCTTACTACTAGTAGACCTGACATTAGTTACAGTGTGGGAGTGTGTGCTAGATATCAGGCTAATCCTAAAGAGTCTCATATGATTGTTTTGAAAAGAATCATAAAGTATGTCAAAACTACTGTTGACTTCGGTGTGTGGTACAGCAAGGATAGAAATGATGTCTTTGCTGGGTATTCTGATGCTGACTGGGCTGAGAATGCTGATGATAAAAAGAGTACATCGGGGGGTTGTTTTTATGTGGGTAATAATCTTGTCTTCTGGATGAGCAAAAAGCATAACTCCATCTCATTATCCACTGTAGAGGCTGAATACATCGCTGCCGATAGCTGTTGCACCCAACTTCTATGGATGCAAAAACTTCTCCTTGATTATGGTATTCGTCAAAAGCATCTTACCATCTACTGTGACAATACCAGTGCCATAAACATCTTTAAGAATCCGGTTCAACATTCTCGAACTAAACACATAGAGATTCGACATCAAATGAGGCAAACAAACAATAGCGGAAATGAGATTGAATCTTACTTAAAATAAAACGGAGAAAAAGAAAGATTACTCACATTTACTTACACAAAACCAGGAACAACAAAGAAAATAGAATAGAATGCAGAGCTCGTTCAGGACAAATAAAAGATAGGAATAGCCTTCCTTGAATCCCCAGCAAATTGGGCTCAGGCTTAAAAGGAAGGGGTGAGTCAGGCCTTTTTCGGAATCTTGCAAATCTCTTGATAGCAAACGGTTTGAATTCCTTTGCCAAAACATTGGTGTTATCTCCATGGATTGATCTCTTTTTCTCCTTTTCCTTCCTCATGCATTTGCATCTAGTTTTATGCATTGCTTTGTTTAACATGTTTTTGTTTGTTTATTTTTTTCAGTTTTACTTTATTTTGTTTTTCATAAAAAAAAAACGAAAAATCAGAAAAATAAAAAAGCAGTGTGTGTTTGTGTACATTGGTACTTGTGTACCTTGGATGACCATTGAAACAAAATTTTCTAAACTTTGTATCTTTTATAACTTAGATGAGCATCTCTATGCACAACTAAGCAAGTGAGCTTTGTGGCTCATGTTTGTGATGAGTAAGATTAAGTAATCTCTTGTACTTAACACTCATATTACTGCTTTTGACGGGAAGGACTTGAAAATCTTAAGAGAAAGGCATAAATAACCATCTTACCACTGTTGCTCGCTAATCATGAAATGACATTTGTATACTTCGATATAGCAAAAGTGCAATGTCAAAAGCTTAACATCATTAGGTATTTCTTTTCTCTCTTATATGCCCATGCATAGTTTGCTTAAAAGAAAATATGCAAAGAAAAATAAAAGCAAAAAGAATCAAAATGCTTAATGTATAATTGCAAGCGTGTCTTCTAGGAGATGTGTGAGTTATATGATGTACCTCGAAGGTAATAGTCCCCATCAAATAGTTATGATTGTGTGTGAGTTAAAGTAATTTTCTCATATCTCAAATCGCCATAACGTGCAGACACTTATGCAATCTTGTGATATTTTTCACACATAACACGCACTTTTCTTTGCTACTTTTGATACATGTGCAAATACAATGTGATTTAGCCATCACAAGGAATACATGTGTTAATGTATGCTCACTAAACTGTATTAATTTGTTTTTGAAATATAAAATTGGTTAGACTTGTTGTATGTGTGTGTGTGTGTTTTAGATCTAAATGCTTGAAATTTTTTTGATGAGAGATGTTTTTAAGAGCTTAAAATGTTGATGAACCAAGGAGGAGTTTAGTGATCTTCATTGTGTTGATAAACTGAAGAACTTTGCAACCAACATCCTTCTTAAGTTGGTGTGTAAGCCGCGTACTGGGATCCGCGTATCAAATTGGTTAGTCACGTACTGGGAATCATGCATTGAAAGGAAAGATTGTCACTATTGAACAAGTCCAATTGGGTATTGGGGTAAGAATTCAACTGTAGGTTGGTATAAGGTACTGTGATTTCTTTACTTGAAACTGCTTGTTATGATAATAGTGAATTCTCAGGAGTGGTGACACTAAAATTACTCGGTGGGGTTTTTGCCGTAAGTTTTTCCCATTTGTAAACAAATTACTGTGTCAATTTATTTTCTGCTGCATTTTAACTTAGTTGGTGATTTGTTTATGCTACCACGCTTATTGCATGCAAATTGGATTAATTAATTAACTTAGCTAATTAATTGGTTAATTCAACAGAAAGGAATTAATACATTCTTGGCCTATTAGTATAGTCTGGTGGTAGGGAGAAGGTAAAGCCTATTTTGGGGTTTCCACTCAGATTATTTTGGGGGAGATGTCCTGTCGGGATGACATACCACATAAAAGAAGGAAGGATGAGTTGGAACCACTAGGTGCATGCCATAAGAGATAGTAAGAGAGAATATCCATATTGTGGTGGATAAGAATGCCTCGGTGAACAAGAAAACAAAACATCATTCTTTGTCTGGTAATGGGGAGTGGCACAGCCAGCATAAGTAAGTGGTGGTGGCTGGGCAACTAACAAACCAGTAGGTAGTCGAGAAGGACACCCAAATCCAGACAAAAGGAGTTAAAGGCTAAAATGGTAAAAACCAGTCACGACAGGTAGTATATATAGGGTCCTCACCATGCACAATATCATCATCACAACAGTAACAATCATTAGGAGAGAATCACATCACACCTTCACCATGACACTACATGAGTAAGCGCTAAGAAAGAAAGAATAGGAGTGGGGAAAGAATCAAAATAACAAAACAGAGAGGAAAGAGAAAGAAGAGAAATAGGGAGTGTAGAATTTCAAGCATGCACCAATAGGCTAATCCCTTCTCTCCCTCTAAAAGCTTACCCTTTGTTGAGGATAAAGAATTTGCTTGGGCATAAGCCATTTAGGTCCGTTCTCTCAAAGTAGATAATTTCCATAGCAGAATTCTCCTGCGGGATCCGGTATGCTAGAGAAGACAAGGTTAGGCGTAACCTTATTGGAGCAAGAAGCTTGGAGGACTTAGGTGCATCGGGTAGATTAGGCTTGGAGGGTCTATTGCTATTCATGTATCCCAACTAATTTTCTAGTGGATCATTTTGCTGATCATTTTACCGCTTGGAGGGCAGTGGATTTGCTCGACCCGTGGGTATCCGGCCTGGCCGGACCCTAATGGGCTGGGTTTTACTCGGTCCGATTAGAAATAGGATCGGGTATGTGTTTTTTTTAAAAAACCTGAAGCAGGTTTAGGTTGGGTCCGGGTTTTATCAAAAAAATCTGAAACCCGACCCAAAACCCGGCTGGGATAAAAACCTAGTACCCTGAAATTACAAAAATACCCCCTATATATATACCTATAATCTAACCCTAATCCCTCATTTCTTCAGCAGCAACTCAGAACTCATGCCTCCCTCCCTCAGTCCTCACCTTCACTCTGACACTCCCTTTCCCTCAGCTCAGTCCCTTATTTCAACTCACGCAGTCAGCCAGTCACTCTGACACTCCCTCACCCTCACTCCCACACTCCCTCAGTCACGCCTCCTTCGCCTCCTCACCCTCACTCCAACACTCCCTCAGAACACGACCTCATAGCCTTCACTCACTCTTAGTCACTGCCTCATGCACATGCCCTCACTCACGCAGTCACTCCACTCCTCCCTCACCTTTTTAGTGTTTCATTAAATTTTTTTTGGAGGTTTTGATTGTGTGGTGGTTCATTGAATTTGTTGTGATGATAATAACGTTTATTTGGGTTTTGGGTGGGTGAGGGTTTGGTTTATGGGTTAAGGTGTTTGTGGTGTTATTGGGTTTTTTTTGGTAATTAGGATTGGATTTGATGATAAGTAATACATTGGGGATCTTGAAATCAATGAAACTAAGTGTGAAATATGGTAGTGAATTTTTGTACACATATCTCTTACCTTATTCAAGTCTCAAAGCATTCTGTTCCCCTTTTCTTTCCCTTCATATCTACATAGTTTGTTTAATGGAAGAAATTGTTTATTGTTTTTGTGTTTGTTGGGAATGTAGAGCCTAAAACAGAGATGGAAGACATAAACATAGACGCAAAAATAAATTCGGGCTTCAATTCTTTTTTTTTTTTTTTTTTTTTTGTGTTTTGTGTTTTGTGTTTTGTGTTTTGTGTTTTGGTTGGGCCACGAATTGTACCCAATCCCTTAATAGGGCCTACGGGGCCCTGGGAAGAAAACCTGCTTAGTAAACGGGCCGGGTCCGGGCCACGGGTCTTGGCCCGCGGGTCGGGTCCGGGTATGGAAAAACCTGGCCCGAACTTGACCCATTGCCGTTCCTAGCGGTAGAAAGGTTTTTCATCAAGTTCTTCGGTTTTTTCTTCAATAACACGTGCCGGTGTTATCTTGCGTTTGCTTCTCTTTGTTCCTTTCTCTTTACTTTTAATTACTGCTGTGTTGTGATTAAATTGTGGCTTAGAGTGGTTTGCTTGTTTAGGTATAGCTTATATTTATCATTCTGCGCATTTATTGTTTAAGTATAAGCTTGTGTTGGTAATTTTGTAATTGGGGATCTGAACATTCACTAGTGTTTTACACACTAAGTGAGCTTTCATTTATGCTTGTCCTTATTTTTTTAAAAATAATTAATTTGGTTGTTGTAAATTTGAAACCTACTTTTAAATTAACTCTTATTCTTATTGCATTCTTAAACATAATCTTAACACTTAAGAGGGAAGATCATACCATCTATTTTCTTTTCTTGATAGAGTAGTATTACTGTATTAATTACTATATTACGTACCAAAAATAAAATGAATGAAGTATTTTTAGGTAGAGTTGTAACCTTCCACGTCTACACGACTTTGCATGCTGGGATTGTGTCGCCATAATAATTGTCAACATTACTAAAATCAATTTTACTGGTTCTAGTTGCCTGCGTCGCAATGGTGGCTAGGTGGAGGCGTGGAGCAAACATTGGCTGATGCAGGCTTGTAGAGAAGCCCACCTACAACTTACAAGCTTGTAGAGAAGCTTTTTATGGAAATTGTGGCTAGAGCATTAAGGCCTGTCGGTGTCCTCTGTAATATGGCAGAAAGCATGTGACTAATGAAAATGTTTTCATAATCACACTGAAAAGTCTAAAATTGCGATTGCACGCAATGGAACTATAGATGATTTGTTGTTTTTAAGGTTAGACTTTCACGGATAGGAATGTGCACATATATATATATATAAAGATTTTGAGAAGTGGGTTTTTTTAAAATTTTTTTTCTTTTATAATCCATATATTATGTTTTGGCAGAACATATAATTGTGAAGTTACTTATAATGAGATGAGTTTGATTTCTAAATATTGTTAATGACTGTTGTTCTCTCTCTTTAGCAGGAATAATTATTTTATGCATCTATCTTATAGAGCGTGTGCCTTTTTCAAGCAAGTGGGTCCTATGCTTGTAGGACCCATATGCTTATAAGAAGCGCCTTCCATAAGATGGATGCAAAAGATGCCGTCTCCTTTAGAAGCAGAGTAGGTTATATTTGTAATAAGGTAGATTCCATTGTTTATGTTCACTCTTTTAGATTTGTTTGAAATTTAGCTACTGAAAGTTGAATCTCTATGGGAATGATAAAATATTGTGATAGCTAATTTCAACTTGGAGTGCTTTAGCCTTTTCCTATTCATCTATAGCATAAAAAATTGGTTGCCAACAAGAAAACATAAAATCAAGAATAACATCTAGTAATGTTAATTTTAGTCCTAATAATTAGGCTATCCATGGTCAACCAATTAGAAAACAAAATGCATAAACACAGTTTCGGACATTTTCGTTGGGCTGATAGAAACCTACTTGGGCCCAAATGGAAAAAAAGGGCTTAATAAACACAGTTTATAGTTCTTCTCTTTGGGCTTTTGAGAGGAAAGAGAGATAGAAGTTTTACAAAATCCATATAACCAAAAATTAAACCCATAACAATGATACCTATATCTGTTACTAAGAGATTCTAGCCTTTTGCCCTCAATTTTTTAAAAAATTAGCAATATGCCCCTATTTAGAAACTATATAGGGATATGCCCTTATTTCAATACTCGATTACCTTAAAATCGAGTTTCAATGAAATACTTGATTAGTAGAAAATCGAGTTATGCCCAATAAAACTAAAAAAAAAAAAATTGCATGGAACTCGATTTTAGGGAAGTCGAGTTCCAAAACGCCGCTATAGGGCTTTAAAACATCACTATAGGGCTTAAAAACGCCACTATATGGCTCCTTGAACCTGGTATGGGGACTTATAAATTTTTTTTCAGGAAAATGCCGCTATAGGACTTTAAAACGTCACTATAGGGCTTAAAAACGCCACTATAGGGCACCATGAATATGGGGCAATCACACTCATAAAAATTTTTGCAGGAAAATGCCACTATAGGGTTTTAAAACGTCACTATATGGCTTAAAAACGCCACTATAGAACTCCCTGAATGTGGGGCGATCACACTTATAAATTTTTTTTTGCATGGAACTCGATTTCCTGAAAGTCGAGTTCCATGCAATTTTTTTTTTTTTTTTAAGTTTGATTGGGTATAACTCGATTTTCTACGAATCGAGTATTTAATTGAACTCGATTTTAGGGTAATCGAGTATCGAAACAGGGGCATATTGTCAATTTTTTAAAAAATTAAGGGTAAAATGCTAGAATTCCCATACGTACTCTATATAAAAAAGGACAATTGAGCTGCTTGTGTTTGACAAAACGAAACTAAAAAGCTTAAAACGCTAGAGGCTCAATAGATGGCTTAAATTACTTTGTTGCAACTAAAGGTATGTGTGAGCTAAAAAAAACGTTGGAGATCTTTTTGGTATTTTCTTCTATAATCTATTGCTGACACATTTGATTGAAATTAGTATTGCTCTTAACTTCATTTGTGGGACCCTTTTTAGTTTTTTTGTTGTCAATTTTATGGTGCCGCCAAACATGTTGCTTTTTTGATGAAATTACTATGTTGACTCCTAAGTACATGGGTCGGTTAAAAGTGTTTGGCAGCCTTTTTGTCTTTTTGTCTATCAACCCTAGAATGTAGATGCTTCTTGATGCCCTTTGTGTCTTTCTTGTCATTTTGTTCAACTATTCAACTTCTTCGTAGCCACAAACAGAGAATAGGGTGAGATATAGAGATGAGAAAAAAAAAAAAAAAAAAAAAAAAAAAGAAAGAGAAAAAGTCAGCTGTGAGCCAACTGATTGAGAAAGAGAAGAAAGAGGGAAAAGAGGAATCATGATTGCTTATTCCTTAGATCTTACCGGCGTACATGTTTTTTAACTTATCCATATGCACACACAAGTCAATTTTTTCTCCCAAGTTTATCACCTGGATTACCTCACTGTTAGGGTTCAGAGAAAAAAAAAATTAATGATTGCTTTTTCTCTAGATTGTTCTGCCATAGCATTCAATTATCTATACCACCGCTCAAATATTTTTTTTTTCATTTATATAGATGTATAGATACTTTGTAGGTGCGGAAAGAACCCCTCCAAGCATCCTCATACCATGTTTCTTGGCTTTTCTCTTCTGATTTTTTTTTTTTTTTTTTTTTTTTTTTTTTTTTTTTTTTCAGTTTCAAAATTTTTTTTTTTATGTATTTTTTTTTGTTCGTAATTTGTCCGTGTTAAACAACTCTTACATAGTTGTCATAACATTGATATTACTTGCTGATACATAAGATATATATATATATATATATATATATATATATATATATATATATATATATATATATATATATATATAAAATCTTGCTCTTATTGTTTAAAAGCATGTGAATTCAATTTGCTGCACCAATACATAAAGGTTCAAATTCATACTGCATGGAGCATGTATTTATTTTAGGGGGGGAAAAAAAAAACCTTACTTTGTTAAATTGATAACCCATTAGTTTTATTTAGGCGGAATGTATTTTTAGTCTCTACATTTTGACTTTTTTCTATTTTAGTTCATACATTTTATTTTTATCACTTTTAGTCCCTAAACCAATTAACGCCTTTCATTTAAGTCCTTGAAACATCATTTCGTCACCAAACTAACGGAGAAACTGACGGATGAAAAAAATAATAATTTTTTTTCCACGTTGGACAATAAGATAATAATTTATTTTTCCATCACCAAGTATGTGTTGGCTCTTTTCTTCATGTTTTGGCTAGCCTTTGCAATCAAAGTGTTGTCCATCTTGCCCAATGTCAAGCCTACAAGCATGAATCCCATGCTAGGTGCCTTGACTCAAACCATCATATATACTTGTTGCACGGGTTTTGCTTACTTAGTCATGCTCTTTGTCATGTCCTTCAACCTTAGAATCTTCATAACCGCCCTGGCTTCCATTTCTAATAGGTACCTGAAATATACAAAAGCATAAACCAAATTATTCACCAACAAGCACATCCCAACATCTCCAATCCTCATAAAATCCTATACCTAGAAAACAACACACACATAGTGAACAAAAAATAGGGAACTGTAGGGAAAACATATAGTTCATTTGCTAATTACTAGGATCCACTCACTCACATACCTGCTATTTTTATAAACTAGGGACTGTATTAGGTCCCAACCTCACTGGGTAAGAAAATACTTATACTGGAGAACACACTCATAATTGGTATATATATATATATACACACACCAAAGAACATAATGAGAATAAAAAAAAAAAAAATTGACAACAAAATGAAAAGGCCATTATAGACTTGTGTTAAAGCAGAAACAATTAACCAACACCCCTACCCCCCTGTTACTGCATAATTCAGAGCAGACTTAATTAGGGGAATGGTTTCAAAGTTCAAACTCATGCTTGAGTAATATGTGGATTTTCATAGTTTGTGGGTAGGCATTAAAATTGTGATGTGTTAACAGAAAAACAGCTGCTAAAATTTCTGCTGCAGATAAAACCTGCTGCATTGAAAAAGTTCTGCTGCATTAAAAAAACTCAGTAATACAAATAAAACCTGCTGCATTGAAAAAATTCTGCTGCATCAAATAAAATTTATGCTGCAAATTTCTTCAAATAAAAATTCTGCTGCATTGATTATACATATATAAGGTTATCACTTTCTACAAAACAAAGGGCATTGTTCCATAATTAATCCTATCACAATTACCATCACTTTCTATAAAACATTGGATCCTAGCAATTAGCAAATGAACTATATGTTTTCCCTACAGTTCCCTATTTTTTGTTCACTCTGTGTGTGTGTTGTTTTCCAGGTATAGGATTTTATGAGGATTGGAAATATTGGTATGTGCTTGTTTGTGAATAATTTGGTTTATGCTTTTGTATATTTCGAGTATCGGTTAAAAATGGAAGCCAGGGTGGCTATGAAGATTCCAAGGTTGAAGGACATGACAGAGAGCATGACTAAGTAAGCAAAACCCGTGCGACAAGTATATATGATGGTTTGAGTCAAGGCGCCCAACATGGGATTCATGCTTGTAGGCTTGACATTGGGCAAGATGGACAACACTTCGATTGCAAAGGCTAGCAAAAACACGAAGAAAAGAGCCAACACGTACTTGGTGACAGAAAAAAAATATTATTTTATTGTCCAATATGGAAAAAAAAATATTATTTTATTCATCTGTCAGTTTCCCCGTTAGTTTGGTGACAAAATGATGTTTTAAGGACTTAATGAAGGGCGTCAATTGATTTAGAGACTAAAAGTGGTAAAAATAAAATGTAGGGATTAAAATGGAAAAAAAAGTTAAAATGTTGGGACTAAAAGTGTATTTACGCATTTTATTTATTCATGCAAAAGTAAATTTTGTATAGGCCTTGTTAGACTTGACTTGCTATCTTATTCCTATTCTATAGCTTTGATATGAGTAATTAATTTCATATATGATATATGTAGGGATAAGGGCCCAAAATCATATATTGGGCCTTAGGCTTTGTCCGAAGACGTTGACAGGTCCAAGGAGGGATGAATAGTCATAAAGGATTCTAGTTTAGAATCTTATAAATAAGAAATGAATGGAAGGTGGCCTGAGGAGGAATTCCTCCTTGGATATGATAAATATAGATTAGATATGTGTTTCAACGATGAAAGTGACCTTCATAGAAGCTCTAGTAATAGGGATGTGCCTTATGAACATACGAGAAGAAAGGGAACCCAAAAATATCTAAGGAAAAGCTGCTACTACCGCATTAAATGTACTGAAGCTACTTTTCTGGCCGCATTTATATGGAAAAGACCCCTGAACAGTGTTGCCTTGGCTACCACAATTCACAGAAAGCGAAAGAGGGTGTCTAATGGGACGGACACTCAAGTAAAGGCTCAAATGATCAACAAGTGTAGGATTAGGATGGTCTAAAAGGAGCTATATAATATAAAAGACCCTCCATGAGGAAGGGATCGAAAAATCAAGAAAGAAACACTATAATAGTAGGACCAAACTTGTAATATAATTTGAAAGACAAATATATAAGAATCAGTCTCCTCGGACTCTGTCGAGGACATTTTTTTTCATTAAAAACTTGTTATCTCCTTTTCTTTGACTCTAAGATTTGTTTAGTTGTCGTTTAATTCATTTGAACACAGTTTTCCAATCAATTCTCTACAAATTTATTGTTTTGGGCTTTTTGGGCCCTAGCCCATGTACCTTTTGAGCTAGAAGTTCAAACCGGGTCCATACAATATAGATAGTTGTTGTTCAAGGACTGCAGTTTGTTATTTGAGGACAGCTTAATTGTAACTAATAGAATTTATAATTTATACGAAATTTTGATCTATATTTCTTATTCAAATGATTTACCTACTGAAATAAAAAAAACTAATGCAATGTTTCTCCTTTCTCCTATTCTCAAATGACTAGGATGCGGGCGATTTACAATTCCATTAAGGACATTCACCCCGAAACGAAAAATTGGAAAGTTAAAGTTTTAGTGGCTGAAAAAATAATGCATGCCACGAACATCAACACAAGGTGTCAGCACATATCAGAGGCTTATATTGCTAGAGGTTAGAAACAAAAATTAATAATATTATACATTGTCCAGTTTATATAGGGTTATATAAATTAAATTCGAAATTTCAACTTTTGTATATTTAGAACTGCTCTTCATTTAATTATTAAGGGTATCTGCCCTTTTTATATATAAGAGTATAGATACTTTGTAGTTCATATGTTATTCAATATGCTAGAACTTTATTTTTGTACATCAATGTGTTATTATTCTTAATTTATGTTGTTACGATAGTGATACAAAAAAAAAAAAAAAAAAAAAATTTATGTTCTGGATTATTTATTAATTTTGAATAGACAGTTGTTGCATTTGAAGTTATACAACAGGAAGATAAATAACTATTTTCCCCTTTTTATGTTACACCAACTGTAGTATAACCACATGTGAGTTAGCAAAAAGACGGTGATATATGGTATAATTTTTTTTTTAATTTTTTAATTTTTTTTTTCACTTGAATAACCAGTTTTTTCCCTACCTATCAAGAGCCATAACTGTATTTAGCCCCCTATATATATATATATATATATATATATATATATATATATATATATAAATAAAAGTAAAAGTAAAAAAAAAAAAAAAAAACAAAAGCAATGACTAACTAAAAAAAAAAAATTGCTACTTAAGATCATAGACAACTTTAAAATTCGTTCGTAATAAGGTATACACATTTCTTGGAAAAATTTGGCCTTTGCCCTTTTTAAAAAATCAATCCAGAATTTTGTCATCTTTTCCAAACTAATTAGGAAAATGCTCATCTTTTGAAACTCGATTTTCTCAAAATCGAGTTAAGCCTTATAATGGTGTTTTTAAGGAGTCTATAGTGACATTTTAAGGACCTATAGTGGCGTTTTTTAACTCGATCTCTATAAAGTCGAGTTATAGGCAAAAAAAGAAAAAAAATTGCATGTAACTCGACTTCAGGGAGATCGAGTTAAAACACGCCATTATAGGTCCTTAAAACGTCACTATAGGCTCCTTAAAACGCTACTATAGGGATCCAAATTTTTTTTTTTTAATTTTAATAACTCGATTTTGAGAAAATCGAGTTTCAAAAGAGGGGCATTTCCCTAATTAGTTTAAGAAATGGAGGCAAAATGCTAGATTTTTTTTTGAAAGGGCCATTTGCCCATTTTCTCCCACATTTCTTACCAATTTTATTATAACGTAGTAAGGGTAGAATCTTGTAAGAGTATAAATTTTTCCTTGCACTTTTATATAAGCACCGTTTATTTACATTTTATTTATTGTCTCAAAAGTACAAGAACGAAAATTCAATACGATTTAAAATGAATAGACCTTCTAACATTTACTAGGGTTTAAGCTTAGTTTTTTTTGTAAATCCAAATTGGACAAAATTGCCTTATGCCCTTTTCACCCAAATTATATAGCCTTATGCTCCCCTTCTCAAACTAATTAGGGAAATGTCTCTCTTTTGAAATTCGACTTTCTCAAAATCAAGTTAAATCTTATAGTGACGTTTTAAAGAACATATAGTGACATTTTTAAGGACCATAGTGGCGTTTTGTAACTCAAGCTCTATGAAATCGAGTTACAAAACGTCACTATAGGTTCTTAAAACTTCACTATAGGTCTTTAAAAACGTCACTATAGGGCTTCTGATTTTATATTTTTTTTAGCTCGATTTTGAGAAAAATCGAGTTACAAAAGAGGGGCATTTTCCTAATTAGTTTGGGAAGGGGGGCATAAGGCTATATAATTTAGGTGAAAAGGGCATGAGGCAATTTTGTCCAAATCAATTTGATCAAATAATATACACCTTCATTTTAGCCTTCATAGAATTTGAATCAATCATTGATTTGATATATATATATATATATATATTAATATCTATATACAGGGCAACCGAGTGCAAGCTGTATTGTTTGGTCGTGATATTCAACAGCATGAGTATACATTGATCCAAGCAAAGATGTATTTTATCACCAACGCTCTTGTCAAAACAAATCCTACAAAACTTCGTCTTGTTGACCTTCACTATCAGTGGATAATCAATACAAGAACTGTTATTGAGGATGTATCAGAGGATGAGATTTCATTTCATACAACAGAGTATAGTTTTGTTCCTTTTGATGAATTCCACAAATACATTGACCTTGATGACCCTATTGGTAAGATTTGTATAGTTTAAATTCAAAACCTCTCTTTTAACATAATATTTATTCACAAAACTTTTGTGTTTAATATGTTAGATGTCATTGCTCTTACGATAGCTGTCCAATCGCCACGATAGCTTCAAGCGAAAAATGGACCTTCAATGATTCAAGAATTCATTCTCATCGATCAACTGTATGATCTATTAATTGAGGGCGTTTGGTCACTGATTTCAAAACATAGTGTTCAGTGTTTAAACACTGAACATTAGTGTCCAAAAACAAAAAAATGCGTTTGGTGGACCATTCCGCAACAGGTCTGTTTGAAAAACATTGTTCAAAACATATGTTTAAAATAATGGTTTTGGAAATTACCTCTGGGCCGATTTTTAACAACAAAAACTAGTGTTCAGCGGTACTTCCATAATTAGGTTGAATACTATTATGGGCCCACCTGGTCAGCTTTTTTGAAAGAATTGTCTCCTCTCTTCCTCCAAATCAACAAGGATCTCTCTCACCCACATAGACAGCAACCCAGCAGCATTAATTTTGTACTTTGCTCAGCTTTTTTGTATAATCTAACACACACATATCAAACACATATTTTATATTTTTAAACACTGAAATATGTTATTTAAACCATGATACCAAACACATTTTTTTGTTTTATAAACACTAAAAACACGTATTTTAACAACAGTTTTCACATCTTTTTAAATAACAATTTTTGAACTCTATGAACAAATGGTTGCTTAATATCTTTATGTTTTTTCATGTGACTATTTTCATTATACATTTTATTTGCTTCAATCTAATTAGTTGATATAAATAGCCAAGAAAAACAACAGCAACATTGATATTTTTAAATCATAATTATTAAACTTATATTCATTATAATGAAATATGATCTAAGTGCTACACAAATACTGATTACTATAATTGGATTTATATGTTTCAGCCTTAAGCCTGTTGGTTTAACAATGTGGGACCAGTTCATTGCGAATGAATTAGCAACTATTTCAGAGGTTATCAATCGTAAACCTATTATTATAGCAATAAGACTGAAAGTGATTTCGCATAATGGCAAAAGATTTCCAAAATCTTTTTTCTTTATAAACTAAAAACACCTATTTAATAAGATATTTATATTCATTGTAGGAATCTCTTTGTCAACCAAGCCATTCAGTCCTTCGTCATAAATCCAAATCATTCTAAAGCAACTGCATTGGAAGAATGGTAAATTTTGAATCTATTATGAAATTCTTCCCTAAGATTATAAATTCTTAAGATATTTCGTAGCTTATTTTACCTTTTTACTTGAATTATAACAAACATCTGATTCTAATCAATTGCTTCACATCCTCCTTTTCATGATTAATGTTCATGATTAATATCATTGCTTTAGTTGTACATTATATTTTGATTACACATGTGATTTTAATCCAATGAGTCCCTTTACTAGAATAAAATGACACATTCTTTGGTGGTTGTATGTAATTTAAAAATAAATAAAAACAAATGATTTTAATTGAATGGAATGATACAATCTTTGGTTGCTGCAAATAGGACTACTTATAATCATAGGCATTTTTTTTTTTGGGCATATTTCTAAATCCCCACTATGATTGTTAGCCATTTCTTATTTTTTGTGTGTATATTTATCATTCTCTAATTTGTTTTTTCCATCTCCATAGGACTGCTAGGAATGAAAAGTTGCTTGAGGATATCATTGCCAAAAAACTTGATCCCGCATTTTAATCCAGTACCTCTATAATGCCACCAATGGAAGATTTGATAGATATTGGTGTTATCACAACTTTGCCTAAAGAGGCAAAAATTACATACAATGAATACAACAGGTAAATTTTTGGGTCAAAGCATTGATCTGTGCCAAAAAGTTGGATAAAAAAATTATGGTATATGGCCTGCAACAATTGTAACAAAGGTATTGGTGTTGAATATAATGAGTCATTTCGATGCCTATTTTGCAAGGAAGAGGCTATCGCTGAACCTAGGCATGTACACTATCAAAGATATAACCTTTCTTTTGGTCAATAATTCCATAAATAACTCTTACTATTGGAATGCTTATTTATTACATTTTTCTTTTTAGGTGTCGAATTGAAGTTGATTTATGTGATGAAACTAGATCATTGCTAGCTATCATATTTGGAAACAATGCAGAAAATTTCTTGAATTGCACATCGAAAACTTTGATGCTATTTGTGGATGACTAAATTTCGAGTTTGAAATAAATAAAACAAGCAAAATAGTTTCACAAATGCGAATTTGTATTGATGAATATGTGGCACAATTCTTTAAAATTACTAGAGAGTGACCCTCTGATTCGATCTCCATGAAAGAATTGTTGATTGGAATTGTGGTAATGTGATTTTGACTTGAACACCAAATATCCTTCAATTTGGCTGAAGGATGGATCGAAGACCCTTGAAACAAAATTACAACAAATATCTGGCTATAAGCTTGTTAGAAATTCTTTTTTTCTTTATATTCTTCGCATGTTCTTCGTATTTGGAGATTTGTGGTGGAAGTTCTTCAAGGCTTTTGGGGTTTAAATCCATAGAGCTTCATGGATTTGTGGTTTGTTGCAATTTCTGGAGGCTTTTGAGCTTGATTCTAGCAAACTTTAAGGTCTAGGCAAGTAGTTTGTGTTAGGTTCTAAGACTTTAGAAACTAATGTATTAGAACTTCAATTTGTATATGTTGGCAAGCCATGATCAAAACATTTAGTCTAGGTTTAGGCTTGCTCAAAGTTTGGATTGATGTAAAGTTGGAATCGAGTAATTGTAGGAATTACTATTCAAAATTTTCAAGACTCAATCGATCAAAAGTTAGACTCGATTAATTGAAAGTCGTGCATTAGTAATTTTCTGCAGAATTCTCAAACCAGCCTAAGCCCATATGACGTGTAGGGTTAAGTGTTTCACTCCAAGTATAAAAGGAAAAACCCTAGCTACGTTTTAAAAGTCTCTGTTGAGTTGTGTGTTGAATCTTTTGTGAGATCTGAGAGGTGTTTACCTTCAAACACACACATAGAGTTATCAAGATTAAGATTCATGTCAAGAACTTGATGATTGCTTCAGTTGCTACATAAAGAACTTTCAAGAAGATCTGAAACCTTTGAGAGGTGTTTCAAAGTCACAAGTAGGAGAACTTGTGGTTGCTGCAGATCAAAGAAAGAAGTAGTCTGTGGACTCGGAGCTGTCACGTGGTCATTGTAGTAGGTTTTCTACACGAGGTAACAATAGGATGTTAGTAGTCTAAGTCTTATTGTACAAACTTCAATTCTTTCATAGTGGATCTTTTTTACCTTGAAAATAGCTAGGTTAAATCCTCTCAAGATTTTTTACCGGTTAGGTTTTCCTGGGTCATCAGATCTATGTATTTTTTTCTCTGCATTATATCTGTTTTACATATATTGGTTTAACCTAGATCTAATTAACAAACTTGCTAATCAACTTGGCTTAATATTAGGTTAAACATATTGTGTTAAAGGGTCTAAAAAGTAATAAGTGGTATCAGAGCAGGTTAGCTCTTGTGTTTAGATCTCTTGATCTAAGAGTTGATCATTGACCCCTGTTGTCATGGAACATGATCACTCTCTTGTGATCCCTCCACACTTTGATGGGAATAACTATGCCTATTGGAAGGTGAGGATGAAAGCCTTCCTGAAATCTATAGATGAGAAAGTGTGAAACTTTGTTGAATACTGATAGGAGAAACCGACTACTCCTATTAGTGAGTGGTTGATGTCCCAAACAGAGGCAGCTGCTTTTAATAGCAAAGCCATGAATATTATTTTTAATGTTGTTTCTATGGAGGAATTTAGGAGAATCTCAAATATTGAGGTTGCTCATACTGCTTGGAAAATTCTCCAAATTGTGCATGAAGGCACAAAGGTTGTTAAAATTAATAAGTTGCAATAATTAACAACTAGATTTGAAAGCATTAGGATGTCTGATGATGAAAGTTTTGATGAATTCTATGCTAAGCTTAATGATATTGTCAATTTTGCATATAATTTGGGTGAAATTTATGATCAACCTAATATTGTTAGGAAGATAATTAGATCCTTAACTGAGGACTTTAGACCCAAAGTGACTACCATTACTGAAAGCAAGGATGTGGACTCCATCGCTGTTGATGAGCTTATAGGATCTCTTTAGTCCTATGAGTTAGACCTACCCAAAACAAACAAATCCAAATCAATGGCTCTTAAGTCAATTAATGATGTTGATGACAATGGATTTAATGATGAACTCTCATTTACAGAGATTGCATATCTTGCCAAGAACTTTAGAAACTTTCTTTGGAATAACAACAGAAGGGTAAAAGGTAGAAACAATGCTGAACCTAAGAATTTTAAGAAAAATGAACCAGCTAAAATCAATAATGTTGATAAATCAAAAGAAAAAGTTGGTTAATCTTCTAGTAATTCTTTAGGTCAACAATGTTTTAGTTGTCAAGGGTATGGTCATGTGAAATCTGAATGTCCTACTTTCTTGAGATCAAAGGTAAAGTTATGGCTGTATTCCTTAGTGATGGTGAAGTTTCTGATCACGAGTCTGGAAGTGATGAAGATGGAAACTTCTTTGCTTTCATAGCTACTGCTGTAGTTGATGAAAGTGTTTTGGTTGAAGAGAACCCTTTTGATGGGAAACTCTCTAAGTGTGGTGACTTGCAAGAAGCTTATAACAAGCTATGCAAGGTTGCTGCAAATGATGCAATGAGTGTAGACTTAGGGTTAAAGAAGATTGCTACTCTTGAATTTGAAAAGAAAAACTTGTTGTTGAATTTGCTTGACGCTAATGAACTGGTTAATAAGGTGAAAACTGAAAATATGACGTTGCTTGATAAGATTAAGAATCTAGAACTAGAATTATCTGTTGCTAGAGAACAAACAAATAGATCTGCTAGTTCTAAACTTGATCACATGTTGAGTGTTCAGAAGTCTCGCTTAGAAAAAACGGGTTTAGGTTTTGTTGATAGCATCTCTGTGTCTGAAACTTATTCCACAAATTTTGTTTCTTCTATTGAGCCATCAAAGATAGAAATTGTCAAACCTATAGAAGTTACTCCTGCTCCTAGGAAGATTAGGGTTGATCTGAAAGAGTCTAATCCCAAGAATCCTAACCTCCCTAAGGACAAGAAGCATGATAGACCTTAGCTATGTAGTGCATGTTGTGTGGGAGTTGTTTATAATTTTTGATCACATGATCTTGATTTTGAAATTACATGCTTTTGATCATAAGGACTAAAAAATCCTAAGAGAAAGGAATAAATAACCATCTCACCACTGTCTACTAGCCAATCATGAACATCTTAGTGCATATCGTAAGATTTTGTGCTCGAGAAAGCGTAGAACATACACAAAAAGAAAATAAGGTGTAGCCTTAAAATAATATAAAAAAGGCAAAGAAATAAAAAATGCATGTATACTATAAGGCTAAAATAAATAAATAAATGGATGACTGTAAGCTTGTTTTCTAGGAGATGTGAAAGTTATATGATGCAACTCTTTAGGTGATAGTCACTTTCAAACTTATGTGATGAATAATGTAGAAATTGTGATTGATTACTATCTACATATAAACTCACATGTATCTCTTGTTGTTACTAGTTGCACACACTTTGCAAGTTATTCTTTACTAAACTTAGTACATGAAATCATGTGTGAATTTGATTTGGCCATCCAAAATTATATGTTCTATGAATTTGTTGCAAAATATGTTTGATTGAAAATTTGGGGCAAAATGTGTTATAATCTTGTTTTTGAAAGTTCTGGGTTGAAAACAAATGTTTTTGAAAACTTTTAAACTCATACTCATGCATTTCATTCATAAAATCAATTGGTTTGAGTGTTTTCTGCATAAAACTTCTGTTGTTTTTCAAAAATTTTAGTTTTTCCAGAATTTCGATCTATTGAATGTGTTTCTCGACTGATCAAAAATCCCTTGAGTTTTTAAGCTTGGTTATGCCTGGTTTGATTGCTCCTCGATTGGTGCTCGATTAATCGAAACTGCTTTTTTGATTGATTGGATACTAATTTTGACCGATCGAAAAATTTGATTTTTTTAAGCTTACCTTCTGTTTGGCTCGATTGGTACTAGATTGGTGCTAGACCGATCGAGTTTCGAAAGAAAAGAACAAAAAGGTTTTTTCCCTCACGTGTTCATCACTTTTTCATAAAGTTTTTTCTACCTTTTTCTTTTTTCTCTTTCTCAACTGATCCAATCCAAGCTCCTTTGTCATTTTCTTCCTCAAAATTTTCAAAGGTTTTTTTCCTCAAGCATTGGTAAGACCTAAATACCCTTTCTTTTTCATTTTAATTACATTTTTCATGCATTTTATCAAGAATTTTTGTACAAAGAATAATTGGGATTTTTATTAATTGATTTTTTTTTTTTAATCATTGGGTTTTTGTTCCTAGGTCCTCTAAATATGTTTCTCATGCATTAATTAGATTGTTTTTGTGATTTGAGAAAAATTGAAATTTCTAGGGTTTGGTATTTTGAGAAATTGGGGGTTTTGTTTAATTGGGCTTAAATTGATGCAATTGGCTTGGGAAATTGATGAATTATGTCATTATATGAGGTTTTCTAACTAGTGTAATGATTAATTGATCAATTTATTTTGGTTTTGAAAAATGGGTTTTTTCAAAAATTGGGGTTTTTAGGTTAAAACTCTATGTACAAGTCAATTATTGGTAAATCTTGAAAAAATTAAACAAGATTTTGTGCATTAGAGCATGCATCATATGTGCATTCATTACATGCATCATATAGATTGTTATTTATTACTATATTTTGCACTCTAACTCTTTCTGATGCAGTCTGCCCTTCGTTTTTTATTTTTATTTTATTTATTTATTTTTTTTTAATTTTTTTTAATACTCTTAGAGTCATGGTTAGGAAAATTAGAGCCAAGAAAACCTCTGCTTCATCCTCTTTTGCTTTTTAGAGTGATAGGTTTTAGTTTAAGTCAAATCAAGAGACGTATGAGAAGTTAGTTGTCTTTAGGTCTGTTTGGGCTGAGAGGAAAGTTATTCTAGATGAGGTTGACCTTAAGATTCGTAGGAACTTTGAGCGTCGAGGTTGGTTACCTCTTCTAGATGTAGAGCATCCCCCTCCGGCTGCTTTGATTAGAGAGTTTTATTCAAACCTCTCTATCCACTTCAATGTTTCCAACAACACTATGTGAAGACTTGGATAAGGGGTGAAGAGTTTGTTATTACCCCTGAGGTAGTGGCTTTTGCTCTTAGTGTACCTTTGGTACAACAGCCTGTGTATCCTTACACAGAGATACCTCCTCTCGATGACATCATGTCTCTTCTTACTGTTACTTCTATTAGTTGGGGTACTGATCCTAGAGTTGCCACACATGAGTTTACTGAGCTCAATTGCTTATTCTTTAGGATTTCTTGTCATAACTTTTGGCCTATTTCTCATGCACATACCATTCCTATTAAGAGATGTGTGTTCTTGTACACTCTCATCACTGATACTCTTATTAGTTTCCCTACCCTTTTCATTCGTTCTCTTGTTGAGGTTCATAAGAGTAGTGCAAAATCACATGGTTTGTTTTTCCAGATCTTCATTCATAGGATTTTGTTAGACTTAGGTTTAGAGGACTTCCCCGCATCTGAGCTTATGCATATCATCGCTCCTATAGGTGCCACCTTCCTTAGGCAAAGGGATGCTCAGTTGAAAGCAAGCTTTAAACGCCCTTATGTCGAGTTTTCTACAGGTGATGCATCTAGAGCCCCTCCTTCTGGTGATCCTACAGCTAATGATTTTGTGGACCTCATTGCTGCCATGGATCCTCCACCATTTACGTCATCCTCTTCGTTTATGCATACTATGCTGGAGACGTGTCTCATCGTTCAGGTGACACATGGACAGATTTTGTTGGATTTGCTCAATGAGGTTGCGGCCTTACGAGAAAATCTAGCTCATGCTAGAGGTGCTTCTCCACCGGGTCCACCCTCTGATGAGTCTTGATTGCCCTTTGGCAATACATCACAAAAAATGGGAGTACATAGAGAGATGAGGAGATGAGGAGATTTGATTGCTATAGATTGTGTTCTAGGAGATATGATATGTACTTTTTGTTTTGATTATGGGTTGTATATGTTAGGGGGAGACACATGTTTTTATGTTTTTTATGTTTCTTGTTTTACTTATGTTTATGTTCTTGTTCCACATTATGATACATGGGTTATGATTTATATTACGAGGTTATTCATGGTATATGTCTTTTAGTTTATGTTCTGTGAAAACAAGAAGTTTATTTTGGTTTACTTGTATTTTCCACACATGCGTTTATGTTTTGTTTAGTGTTTCAAGAATTTACAGGTTAATTCATTCGAGGCTGCTGTCTACTCTTGCAACTAATAGATAGTAGTTAGGTTGAATTGTATTTTGGGCAATAATGTGTAATTAGGCTGTTTTTACTTTGAGCTTTTATTTTGTGTAATGTGTTTTGTCATAGATTGCCAAAGGGGGAGTTTGTTAGGTTCTAAGACTTTAGGAACTAATGTATTAGAAATTCAATTTGCATTTGTTGGCAAACCATGATCAAAACATTTAGTCTAGGTTTAGGCTTGCTCAAAGTTTGGATTGATGTAAATTTGGAATCGAGTAATTGCAGGAATTACTATTCAAAATTTGCAAGGCTTGATCGATTGAAACTTAGACTCGATCGATCGAAAGTCGTGCATCAGTAATTTTTTGCAGAATTCTCAAACCTGCCCAAGCCTATATGACATGTAGGGTTAAGTGTTTCACTCCAAGTGTAAAAGGAAAAACCCTAGCTACGTTTTAGAAGTCTTTGTTGAGTTGTGTGTTGAATCTTTTGTGAGATCTAAGAGGTGTTTACCTTCATACACACACATAGAGTTATCAAGATCAAGATTCATGTCAAGAACTTGATGATTTCTTCAGTTGCTGCATAAAGAACTTTCAAAAAGATTTGAAACCTTTGAGAGATGTCTCAAAGTCACAAGTAGGAGAACTTGTGGTTGCTGTAGATCAAAGAAAGAAGTAGTCCATGGACTTGGAGCTGTCATGTGGTCGTAGTAGTAAGTTTCCTACACGAGGTAGCAATAGGATGTTAGTAGTCAAAGTCTTATTGTACAAACTTCAATTCTTTCATAGTGGATCTATTTTTACCTTGAGAATAGCTAGGTTAAATCCTTCCTAGGTTTTTTATCAGTTAGGTTTTCCTAGGTCATCAGATTTGTGTGTTCTTTATTTTCCACATTATATCTGTTTTACACATATTGGTTAAACCTAGATCTAATTAACAAACTTGTCAATCAACTTGGCTTAATATTAGGTTAAATATATTGTGTTAAGGGGTCTAAAAACTAACAGTTTGGATGATTCTGCTTTGAATGTACTTCGATTTTGGGTTGAAGTTCTTGAAATTCCTGAAGGCTTTGAGGCTCAATTCCTATAGAGCTTCAATACTTCTGAGTGCTTCTGAATCTTCTTTGATGCTACTTGTGCTCTAGATGTCTTGGTGTGTAGAAATGCCTTAGGAAGGCTTCTATTTATAGGAGTTTAGGGGTGTGTGAGTGACACATGATGAAGTTTGATTGGTGACATGTATCACAATCTGATTGGAGGAGCTTTAAGACTTCTTCTCTAAGACATGTGGCATCTTTTGATTGGCTGAAATGTCTTGATTTTTAAGGTGACACATGTTAGCACTCGGCTGGACTGCTTACGTCGTTGCCTACATGCATTGGACTGCTTATGTCACTGCTTACATGTGCCGATGTGTGATTGGTTTTTTTTGCATGCTTTTTATGCTTTTATTTCAATGACAATTGGCAAATTTTTGTTGGTTTCTGGATAGTGATAGCAGAACCTAGTTGTAGTACGTGGCGCTTTGTAATTAGTCGTACTTTGTGGACTTAGTTGTATGATGTATCAACTTGTGATAGGTCGGAAATTTTCCCTCCCTACACTAGCAACCATTGAGGTATAATACAAGCACACTTCTAAAATTCCATTTATTTGTTTGTTAAACTTATAAAGATATATATGAAATTCTCACATTCTTGCTCTAATGGTAGGATGGAATACAAAATTTAGAAAACATTGCAAGGCTTTCTTCAGACCAAGAGTTCATTATTCATTTCAAATTTGCAAGCTATATATGAAGTTTGTGGAGAAACACAATCGATTTAATATTGTTTCCATCTTTGATTTGCCAAATGAAAGTGAATGAATGCAAGCTATTGTGACAAGTAAATTAATATGTATATGTGTTTTAGAACTTAACTAGAGTTCAAAAAAAATGAAAATTTGAAGATCTTGGAAGACAGATAGAGACATAATTGTTACTCAATTATGTATCAATTTGTCTTCCCTTTTGTGGATCAAATGTGTAGATATGGATAAATTTGTTATTTTAGACCTCCTTTTGTACACAATATATATTCATCTTTATAAGCCACGCTTGTGATGTTGAAGCTCTTTTTTTTATAAAGTCTAATATAATCTAACGTTATTATTATAGTTAATTTATCAAAAAAAATTCCTGTATTTAGATTTTGACATATGTTAGGACATATGTGATTTGATGTTAGGAACATATGTCAACATTTTATGTAATTGGCTAATTCTTTGACAAAACACCCTTTACTTGTAATTGGGAAGATCTAGGATGTGTTTAATGTTTCAAGAAACAAGGTTTCAAGTTCAAGTGTTAAAGCCATGCAAGTCTGTCCAAGAATCAAGTGAAGAAGTGCTAAATTTTAAAACTCGACAGTTAGCTCGATAGCTAGCATCTATCGAGGTTTAAAAACTCTTTCAGCCCATGGCTTGACAGCTAGCTCGATAGATGGTTATCTATTGAGGTTTATGAAACTCAATTTTTCAGAGCTGTTTTTCATCCAATCCATGGGTATATGTTTGGGCTTTCTTTTCTCATAACCCTAAACATAGATAAAGATTATTTTGAGGGCTGTAAAAGGTGACACAAGTTGCACAAGAGCACAATTCCACAAGTGTGAAGAAAAGTGTGATCAGAAGCCTAGTTTGCCCTAGTTCATCTTTCTCTTTAAGAAGCTGCAGTGTTGTACACCATAGGGTTTTATGACCAAAGAGCTTCTTGATCTTCATCGTGTGATGAACTGAAGAACTTTGCAGCCAACATCTTTCTCAAGTTGGTGATTAAGTCGCGTACTAGGATCCGTGCAATTGGTTAGTCACATACTAGGAGCTGTGCATTAAAAGGAGAGATTGTCACTACAGAACAAGTCCAATTAGGTATTGGGGTAAGTGTTCAACTGTAGGTTGGTATAAGGTACTGGAATTTCTTTACTTGTAACCGCTTGTTTTGATAATAGTGAATTCTTGGGAGTGATGACCTTAAAATCATTCGGTGGGGTTTTTGCTGTGTCGATTTTTCCCATTCGTAAACAAATCACCGTGTCAATTTATTTTCCGTTGCATACTTAAATTAATTGGTGATTTGTTTGTGCTATCACGCGCTTTGCATGTTAATTTGATTAATTAATAAACTTGGTTAATTAATCAATTAATTTATCACAAGGAGTCAATACATTC
The DNA here is from genome assembly GCA_023055345.1 of Quercus wislizeni. Taxonomy (NCBI): domain Eukaryota; kingdom Viridiplantae; phylum Streptophyta; class Magnoliopsida; order Fagales; family Fagaceae; genus Quercus; species Quercus wislizeni. Next base: position 39,375,922 of record JALGQJ010000006.1, on the reverse strand, counting down.
TTGGCCTATCAACATAAATATAGCATAGAAAATTATATTATTTACTTAATATAACAAATAACACTTTTATTTTTATTTATTTTTTAATGTGTGTGATCTTTCACAGTAAAATATAAACATAGCATTTGGGAGAAAAGTGATGGGGACATGGCTGAAGTACTGGTGTCTATGTTGAAAGTAACCATAGATTTGATAATATATCTGAATATTTTGAAACATTTAATGGTATAATTTCTAAGCAATCTAATACTTAAATAATTATAAATAAATTTTATTTCTAATCTTAATTGTAATTTTTTACAGGCTAACATGTGCCTTGCACGTGCTTCAAAATTAGTGTTTACAAAAAAGAGAGATAAGGATTAGAATGTAACATTTTTTGAGGCAGATAACACTTCATTGTCACCACATCACATGTTGCATAAGAGAGAGAGTTAAAACTTAAAAAAATTTGAAAGTTAGAGCAGAGAAGAGAATTAGATGGTGGGGTGGGTGGGATACTAATATGCCAGTGCCAAAAAAGAAAGACTTCCATTTTATTTTAACGAAGACCGCAATTTTTTTCTTCCATCTAAATATATAATATAATATAGGATTTAAATATGATACTTGGCCTTTCCACATTAAAAAAAAAAAAAAAAATTATAGCTTTCATTGAATATAAATCATATAAAGAGAGAACACAAGAATTAATAATAACTAGAACATTATATTGTTTTGGTTTTAGATAAAATATTAAAAAAAGTATATGGCTTTGGTCCTAATTACAATCTAAAAATGAAAATTATATGGATAAAAATAACATTGGTCTACTAACCTTTGATCTAGGTTTGAAGACTATGTTAAAAGGTGGAAAGGGTTAGGCATTTACCTTGTCCAGTGAAATTGGTCTTCTAGACAATGGTGACCAATGATAATAATATTATCATCCAATCAAACAACATGTTATGGACATTCAAGAGTAGGTTATTCAAGATTGAAATGAGTGCTTGTGTGTGCATGGTGAAAAACCATAATTTAATCATATTATCACATTTGAATGGGTTGACACTAAAGCATGGTGATTATGTGTCTGCTATGTGATAAAACTAAAACATGTTTACTATTAAATTGAATAGCATCCTAAGATCTAGCATACTTTCAAACATAAATATGTGAAGAACCTAAGCATGGTTGGCCTTAGACATTTTGGGGCCTAAGGCGAGAACTAAAATGAGGCATTTTTTATACTTATGTATTAATTAAATTAATATTTATTTAATATTTTTATATTATAATATATTTCATTTAAAATCTATTTTTGGTGAATTTCTTGCTCATTTGTGATATTTTCATCTAAATTTTGTGTTATATTTTGTTTATTACTAATAAAAAATTTATCCATTGATTCTTTTTGAGACTCAATTAGTTTTTCTTCTTTTTTTTATTTATTTTTTCATATCCAGATGCATATTTTCTAATAGGCATTTCTAATCAAACAATATATTTATAAAGACTAAAATAAAAAATAACTTTAAAGTGTAGAGCAATTGAGAAATAGAACCTAATTTATATAAAAAAGTATTGTTGTAGTTTCATTGAACAATAACAAGTTTTTAGCAATCTCAACCTGCATAAATAAAGATTTATTCATTATGTTACCAATAACTAATATATATATATATATATATATATAAACACAAGATTAAAATTAAAGGAAAAAAAAATTAAGTATAGCCATAACAAAAGTACAAGCCCAGCCCAGCCAAGAAGATGCCAAGATGGCCACACAAGTCTTATTAATAAGACCCACCCAAAAAAAAAAAAAAAAAAACACAAAACAAATCCTATTACACCTATAACAAAAAAAAAAAAAAAAAAAAAAAAAAAAAAAAAAAAAAACCTTGAAGGCCTAAATGTCTAGCCGTAGCTCAATATAAACGAGCCCAGTCTTAACAAATAAAAAGTAGAGAAAGCCAAGCCTTATACCTAAAAAGTCAAAACTCATCCATTTGCAGAATCAAAACGCAACAACGAAAAGCAAAAAAAAAAAAAAAAAAAAAAAGGCAGTTGGCAGTCCTCACTCCTTAGTCAGTTCAGAGTTTTCAGATAGGATGATTTAGATCAGAGGAATCTTGAGCCAGGGAGCTAGCAACAGTGGAGAGAAAGAATGAGAGATGCGGAAAGCAAGAGCTGAGAGAAAGAAGTTGAGCAAGAATGAGAAAGAGAAACAGTAAAAATTTTAGGGATTTGAGGTTTTTTATTTGTTTTGATTTGTGATTGTTTTGTGGTTAATTTCTTAGACCGGATTTGTAGTTTATCTTATTGAATTTTGGTTTGTCTAGAGGATAATGATGTTATTTTTGGGACAATTGATTTTGTTTAGACCACTTTTTTTTTTTTTTTTTTTTTTTTTTTCTTGTGCTACCAATGTTTAACCAGATATAACAGAAATTTTGTTTTTTGGTCAAAAGGATGTACCAGATTTTTTTTTTAGATTCATCTTAAACCTTTTTTTTTGCCTTCTACCTTTTATTTTCTAAAATTTTTGGCCCCCCTTCCACTTGGGGGCTTTAGGCAATTGCCTAATTGGTCTAGTGGAAGGGCTGGCCCTGAACCTAAGCATAGACATTCAAACAACATTCAAAACAAAAGTATGTTTAATCTAAATTTTTAGCACATTATAAAAGAAAAGGCTTATGGAATCATACCTGCATGCATAACACACCAAGGGAGGGAGGAGATTCCTCCTGGAGGATATCAAGGAGTGAGACAACAAATTGCTAACGAAAGACTGAGAGGACTAGTTTTTGTCTCAATGTGGCTTAACTAGGAGTACAAACCACAATGGTGCCTCTCTTTGTTGCTTCCTCTTAACCCCTAAAAGAGAATAGGGGTACTCTTTTAAAACCTTTGAGGAGTGAGTTAACAAGTACCAGGCTGTAAACCTAAGACCAAGAGGATCGATGTTTACCCTTCTAGTAATTCGAGACCAAGAGGATCAAAGCACCAAAGGAGCTTGATGATGCTCTGATCGTCAGTAGAATGAAATCGTCCAAGATGAAACCGTCCTCCCTTATCCTGATCCTGGTAATAGCCAAAGAAGAGCTATCTTACACCGGTGTGGTGCCTGCCACAGAGTCTCCGATGCCAAAGTTAGAGGGTGTAAATCGGAAAAAGCTGTGCTAAGTATGTGTCAATGTGTTTTTGTGTTTCTTACCTTTTTTTTCTTCTGAGGCGTCCGTTTATATACACCTGTTGGCGTTCTTTTCTTTCGTCCGTTGGGGCATTAAAGATGACATTCATTCCTTCTTTGTAACGTATCGGCGTTGGGCTAATAGTGAGCTGTTCTTTCAACGGCAGCAGAGGGAATAAATGTTCCGTAACAGCCCCGAGATGGGCGGGGGTGGTATTGCTTGCCTCGGACCGACGACCATTATTGAGAGGACGATCTGTATGAATGAATCGTCCTCCGGTGCGACTCTGGACGATCCATGGGTTTTGGCTGGGCCCATCAGAGCTCTTCTTGTTACTTCCTCTAGAGTTCTAGGAGAGTGAGGTGCTTTGGAATAAACATTCTACCATTTTCTATAGTGAGGAAAATAGTATTCTAGAGGAAAGGGGCATTCAATTCGGAGGTTGGTAAGGTTGGAGGGAAAATAGAGAGCCAAAGTTCAAAATTCAAAGTCATTGGGTCCTTCCTTTTATGCTCCAATCAAACTTAATTACCGTGATTTCTTCCATCTTTTGACCCAATTAATGCCCAATCAGTTATTAATAGATCCTAATTTCCTCAAATTAGTTATCAATCAATTTCAAAAAAAATCAAGGAATCCATTAATTTTTACCATCAAAATAATCAATGAGAAATGCTACGCCTACAACAATTTTACAACATTGCTTACCTGTCACTGCCAACACAGCTTAAATAATCTAACTAGGAAAACTTAAATAATCTAACTAGGAAAAGAAAACAAAAAAAATAAAATGAGAATCCAAAACAAAATAAAAATATTAAGAAATCAAAACAAAAAATCAGATGAAATTTAAAACATTGGCATATTTAGGGGTTTTGTAGAAGGAAGAATCTTGCTCTCACACACCGGAGGCGGAGCTGGAGGTGGAGATGGAGGCAGAGGGCAGAGGGCAGAGGCGGAGGCAGAGGGCAGAGGGCAGAGGGCAGAGACACTCACTTCTTCTCCCTGCCGTCGCACATCGTCGAAAAATGGGATTACGACAGAGAAGTGATTTTTCTCCTTTTGTTTTGTATTTGTTTTGTGGAATTCTGATGGGAAGAAGTGTTAAGAATATAGTAAATCACCATTGTTTTGTGGGTTTCTCTTTGCACTCTGTTTTCAAACTAGGAACGAACACTACGGCAAGGAATGATTTTTTTTTATTTTTTTATTTTTTTTTTCAGAACCCATTTTACTGCTGCTTCACCATTTGTATTGTGGGTTTCTCTTTACACTCTGTTTTTCTGGGTTACGCCATATAATATCACCTGCTTTTGTGCTAGCTGAAAAACTAGGCGGTTTATTCTGAATTTCTTGATTTTATTTTTTTTGCTCCGGACATGTTTATCATGCTATTTTCTGGTTTTGCTTTTATATATACTCACCTTTAGTATACATCTGTAATGCAGGCTGCTCTGCACTTAGAGGCTTTGTTGGGATTCACCAAATCCATGTTCAGTCCTCATCTACTGCCTCAGGTTTCCAGCTTGTCTCTCTGTTTCTCAAATTGCGGAATGTTCAGAAGGTCCTAATGACTTTTTTTTTTTTTTTCAGAACCCATTTTACTGCTGCTTGGGTATTTTTGCTTCTTAGGATGCAAAATGGTGAAAAGATTAAAGATTTCATCATTCATTTTCATTTTTTGACAGTAAAAGTTAGCCAAATGGGTTGAATTTCCGTAAAAATTTCTGGCTGTGATTATAACAAGTCTTCAGTTTTTTTAAGTGGTATTAAGTCTTCAGTTGTGATTGTAATTTTGTTGTTTCTTGCTCGGTAACATTTCATTATCATTGAAAGAAAGCTGGACTTCTCTACATTCACAACAAAAAATAATAATAATTGGACTTCTCTATTTATTTATTTTCCACATAAAAATGTCATTAAAATTTTTAAACGTTTTTTTTTTTAAAGAACATATTGAGGTATAAATGATGCCCGCAAAGTGTCTGATACAATGCCTGAAAGAAATCTTGATGAAGCCTTGAATTGTTTCAGATTTATGGTTAACGATGGTAGTGATCCCAATAATTTTACGTATGTTGGTGCTTTATCTGCTTGTGCTAGTTTAGGTGATGCAAACGTTGGTAAGGAGATTCATGGAAGGATTTATAGGCATGAGCCATGAGCAAGAGTTGAATGGCAAAGGTTGGGATGCAAGTGCATTCCCTTGTCATCAAGTGTGGACTCGGTCTTTCTATTGAGGTGTAAATATAAGCAACAAAAAATGCATTTCGCTGGTCATGTAATTTGTGCCTTTTTTTCCCCTTTAAAATATATTATTTTGTCATAGTCTACTTATGAAAATTGGTACTTTCATATTTGTAGGCCATGTGCGATGATGTTGTGGCTGTGGTGAAAGAAATGTATGGAGATTCACCCCCTGCAATTGTACTTGTTGGCCACAGGTTGAGCTCCTTCCATCCAATGTTGTTGTATCTTATAGTTCTCTTGGTTACATACATGGGTACATTGATGAAGTGACAATTTAGTTAAGTCAAAAGTGTTCAATGCCTTTAGTCTGATTGTTTTTTCTTCAGTAAGATGTATTAGTAGTTTCCTAATATTATAAAGTTAAAATTGTAGTTTTGTATAAGCCATTAATCCGTATAAAGTATATGGACTCATATAGGAAGAGAAAGGGAGAGGGTGTTATGTACAATTTCATGTTTTAGTGATAGTTTGGAACTTTGGTGGTGTCATTTCATGTTCTTAGGAATAAAGTGGATGACATCACTTTATCCAGTGAGAAGTAACAAGTTTGAGTTGTTCATCTATAGTCATCAATTATATGTAATCTTTATTGTCTTTTTTGCTTTGCACGTTGGCCATTTCATTTTCTGTGTACCTGTTAGAGGAATATTTCTTTTCATTCTAGTTCGCTTTCTGAGATTTTGCCAATCACTTGGGATCTATTTCCTCTCACAATTTTTAATTGCTTTTATGCACATGGTACAATTAGATATGTTGGAAACTAGTTGGAAAATATTGGTTAGAGTGTGAAGAAATTCTATTATGGTGTTGTCTAAAATGTACTTCATTTTGTAGATCTCATAAAGTATGGAAGCCCAAATTTTGGCTTTGGAATGCAATGCTGCTACTATTAACACCAATTCAAGTGGGGTTTTGTTCAAGATGTACTTCCTCTAGTGGATATCATAAAGCATAGATTCTCTAGTGCTGGCTTTGGAAATTGGAATGCAATGCAACCAAAACTGCTATTTGCAATCATTTGATGTATTTGTTTATTTTGGGTATTGATGTATATTTTAATCAACTATTGTGTTGTATACTTTCCATTTCTTTGTAACAAGAGTTTATATTGGTCATAAAATTACTCTATTAGATTTTTTTGTTAATAAGTTGTTATAATATTAAGTGGATATTGTAAAACAAGTTGTGGTTAATAAAGTTCTAGAAGATTGTTTTTGTTTTTGTTTTTTTGTTTTTTTATTTTTTCCTTCGTTATGATATGATATATATCATTTCTATGATAACTAACTACCACAATTATTGTCAAAAATGAGCAATACTTGATGCTTTTGTTTGGTTTCCAAATCTGCCGCCTATAGTAGATCATCTTTGCACCTCAATAAAGAGAGATTATCTTGTAACAGACTTATTGCTTCTTAATATTAGCCAACTTATGTTAGCAAAGGAGAAAGAAATTATGTACAAACAGATGATGATAAAAAATGATTTGCATTTAAAAAGAACTTTTACATTAATGTTCTAGAGTTTGAGAAGGTTTCTACCTTATTGCAAAAGGTTGCCCAATGGGCTACATTATGAGAAAAAATATTAACAGTCAAGTTTCCATGTTTAAACTAATCTTATGACTCTATATATCATAAACAAACTAAATGCCCCTGCCATCTTCGTGTAATTTTGGATTTCCATCCTTTGTCACATCATTGGTACCAAACTTCCCAATAGAATTGCTTGGATGCTCATTTGACAAATCATAACATGCCTTTTGGAGTGGAGAATCATCCTAACAAAAAAAATGAAAACATTTAGTTTAATAAAATTACATATATGAGAAGCAATTGAATAAAGAAAAAAAAATGTCTAATCTATTTAAATTCAACTGCATATTAAAAGAAAGTTATTCTCAATAATACCATGCTTTAAAATATGATAAATTACAATTCAAATTGAGTCTCATGAGTTCTTTATATGTAAAGAGAACACTACAATATTTAGAAATTAGGTGTAGATAGACAAACAGTTAACACTATACTAAAAAAAGAAAGAAAAATATCAGAAACACATAAGAATAGCAAAGTAAATAAGTACATGCCTGAGATGTGTTTTCATGGTAACTAAATGGTTGCATTCCAACCACTTGTCTTATCATACTTGACTGAAATGGCGAGTTTCCTCCTTGTAGCATATTTGGCAGTCCATAATATGGACTCATCCCGATGATATTAGGAGGGCAATTAATGTTTGGCCACATGATGGATTCTTCATAATTCTCTTTACCAATCTGTTGTGACTGTTGTAGTTCCAACTCCTACATTATGTACAATATAAAATTCAATATACTTAAACAATTAAACCAAATCTTAATTTCCTTGTGATACAAAACAAAGATTCCAACATTTAAGTTAAAACTCTTTTGTACTCCAAGCACCCTCAATCCCATAGTAGGGGCTGTACAAGACACATTCTCAACCTTAGTAGCTATCTACAAAATGTAAACAATAATAGTTAGTAAATACTATAAACAACTATTAATTTAAAATCAACAAGAAATATACTAAAACCTTCTTTTTCTTGAATTCATTTCTCTCACTTACTTTGGTTTTCTTTTTCTTTTTCCTTTCCTCCTTTTTTCTAACAACTTTTTCAACTATTGACTGCTTCCTTTTAGATGGCAGTCGTCCCTTTTGTCTAACCACTACTGGATCAAGTATGTTTTTAGTCTCTTTAGAAATTGCAAGATCATCTCCACATGAGGTTGAATCTGTAGGAATACCTATACAATATTTTATTTTGATTAAGTAAATAAATTTATTAATAGAAAAGTGCAATCCTAATACATAAGTAGGCACAAAAATGATGCAAAATAAAATGATAAGACAAAAAAAAAAAAAAAAAAAAAAATCAACAAACAATTAATACCTGCAGAAATGGGTTCATTATTTCCATAAACAAGTTTTTCTTGTTTGAACTCTCCTTTTAATTCAAGAATTCGTGCCACCACCTTCTCACACTTATCTTCAGAATCTACTGCCAAGTCTGCAACCTCATTGAAGACTTTGTACATTTTATCAAAGCGCTGTGTTTCAGGTTTGACAACCCGGTTGTCATAGTTGATGCGAACTTTGGTGTGGCTCCTCTTAATATTTTTGCACCATCTTTTCAAGATGTACTTGTTTGGTACCTGATCAATCTTCATGTGAAAGAGCACCGTAATTTGATGCCTACATAATATTCCCTTAAATTCAAAAAACCGGCAATTACAATTTACTTCATTGGTATCCTTGTTAAAATAAACAAGGAAGGTTGCATGTTGGGAATTTTCTCCAAATGCTCCATCTTCACGTATTTCATATTCTGAAATGACACCATCTTCCTTACATGAAGAAAAATTACAACAAACCTTCCCTAGCAACTCTTTTCGAAACTCTTTGTATTTTGCTGTTGTGTAAACACTTTGAAATTGTTTCTCCATAGCATAATGAGTAAAACATGGTATGGATGATTGAAATGAATTGAAATCTTCAGTATTTTCATTTACCACATTTTTTGCCAAAGCCTTATCATATTGTTCTACAAATTCTTTCAAGGTTGTTTGATGATGTACATACCCATCAAAGAATGCATTTATGCTTTCACTCCGCTGTGTGGTTGACATTCCTGCCCAGAATGTATCCTTCACAAAGGCAGGCACCCAATAATACCTTTCATTATACAACTCAAGTAACCATTCATGGCTTTCAAGATGATATTTTTCAATGAACCTACCCCACCTTTCTTCAAATTCCTCTTTTGTTAAGGAATCATAAACAACATTTTTCAAACAAAATTTGATTGATTTATATTCTCTATATCCTTTAAATTTTTCAAGCATCTTTTTCAAGATATGCCACAAGCACCATCGATGTCGTGCTTTTGGAAAAACAATATGTATTGCTTTTTTCATGGCCTTGTCTTGATCTGTAATTATTGCACTAGGAGGAACTCCAGACATACATGTAAGCCAGGACTCAAATAGCCATCTAAATGTATCTGTATCCTCACCTGAAATCAATCCACATCCTAGCAATATTGATTGTCCATGATGGTTTACCCCAACAAAAGGAGCAAATGGCATGCTGTATTTGTTAACCAAGTACGTCGTGTCAAATGTAACCACATCACCAAACTCTTTAAATGCTTCCCTACTTCTTGCGTCTGCCCAAAATACATTCTTTAATCGACCATCTTCAGTAAAATCCATCATGTAAAAGAAATTTGAATTGTCGGCTTGCATTTTTAAAAAGTACTTATTCATTGCTATAGCATCTCCTTCCCCGAGCTCCAAACGCTTGACTTTATCCATGTGGTTTCTACAATCTTTCTCTAGAAATGGCAAGTTTTCATGCCCCCCTGCCTCAACCACCAATGAATTGAAACTCTTGTTCATTTTAATACCACCTTTGGCATTTAACTCAAGTTGTCTTTTCACATGTGGTTTTAATACTCTATTGCATTTATAAAATCGGGTTTTGCTTGGACTTAATCCATGGTTATGGTCAAGTTCCATGGATTTCAATATCCACCCATCTAAGCATCGAATCATATTAAAATGAGCTTTGCAACCTGTTCTCGATTGTGGCTGTGCTTTAAGTGAGTTGCTAGCTTTAATCTGTTGCTTTCCAGCACGATTACAAGCTACAGTCAAAGACTCCACCTCCCCATCATTTCCCTTTCTAGATGTTCTTTTAACCACTGCAAAACCCTTTTTATTACCATATCTTGTAAAATATTCCATGATATCATCAATGGAACCAAACAACATTCCTACACAAGGATCCTCCACTTTATCTTCTACCTTTCTTGTTTCCTCTTTTTCATTCTCAACATTATCTTCATTCAACTCATTATTTTCCAGATCCACTGTATCCTTCATTTTATTATCACTATTGTGCTCATTCAACTCTACAAGCCTAGAAGCACTTGTTATTTCTTCTTCCATGTGTCTGCAATATACATTATATAATGCACAGTATTTTAAAATAAAGTTTGAAAATGGAATTAAAAATAAATAAATAAAAATAAATAAATAAACCTACTAATAGTCTCTACCTGTAATAAGCGGAAAGCACAGTACTAACTCACAGCAGGATCTTCAAGTTTAGCAATTACCTGAAACATTCAAGATGAAATAAGTCAATAGATTCTCATAACCAGATATAACACAAAAAATGGAATGCATATAACGCAAGAAATGTAAAAGTCTCCCATGCTGTATGATGGTTAAATTAGTGAGATAAATGATAATAATTAGTTAATGTAGTAAAGGAAGTAAAGTCTAATCAAACAGAAGAATTAAGTAAGATTTTTAAGTTTTGTTAATGAAAACAAAGCAAAATAAGAGTAAAAATGCGCCACAAATACTCTCCACTCTTTGAAAACTTTCAGGCATTTTCTGTTGCTTATATTTACACCTCAATAGAAAGACCGAGTCCACACTTGATGACAAGGGAATGCACTTGCATCCCAACCTTTGCCATTCAACTCTTGCTCATGGCTCATGCCTATAAATCCTTCCATGAATCTCCTTACCAACGTTTGCATCACCTAAACTAGCACAAGCAGATAAAGCACCAACATACGTAAAATTATTGGGATCACTACCATCGTTAACCATAAATCTGAAACAATTCAAGGCTTCATCAAGATTTCTTTCAGGCATTGTATCAGACACTTTGCGGGCATCATTTATACCTCAATATGTTCTTTAAAAAAAAAAAACGTTTAAAAATTTTAATGACATTTTTATGTGGAAAATAAATAAATAGAGAAGTCCAATTATTATTATTTTTTGTTGTGAATGTAGAGAAGTCCAGCTTTCTTTCAATGATAATGAAATGTTACCGAGCAAGAAACAACAAAATTACAATCACAACTGAAGACTTAATACCACTTAAAAAAACTGAAGACTTGTTATAATCACAGCCAGAAATTTTTACAGAAATTCAACCCATTTGGCTAACTTTTACTGTCAAAAAATGAAAATGAATGATGAAATCTTTAATCTTTTCACCATTTTGCATCCTAAGAAGCAAAAATACCCAAGCAGCAGTAAAATGGGTTCTGAAAAAAAAAATAGTCATTAGGACCTTCTGAACATTCCGCAATTTGAGAAACAGAGAGACAAGCTGGAAGCCTGAGGCAGTAGATGAGGACTGAACATGGATTTGGTGAATCCCAACAAAGCCTCTAAGCGCAGAGCAGCCTGCATTACAGATGTATACTAAAGGTGAGTATATATAAAAGCAAAACCAGAAAATAGCATGATAAACATGTCTGGAGCAAAAAAAATAAAATCAAGAAATTCAGAATAAACCGCCTAGTTTTTCAGCTAGCACAAAAGCAGGTGATATTATATGGCGTAACCCAGAAAAACAGAGTGTAAAGAGAAACCCACAAAACAAATGGTGAAGCAGCAGTAAAATGGGTTTTGGAAAAAAAAAAAAAAAAAAAAAATCATTCCTTGCCGTAGTGTTCGTTCCTAGTTTGAAAACAGAGTGCAAAGAGAAACCCACAAAACAATGGTGATTTACTATATTCTTAACACTTCTTACCATCAGAAATCCACAAAACAAATACAAAACAAAAGGAGAAAAATCACTTCTCTGTCGTAATCCCATTTTTCAATGATGTGCGACGGCAGGGAGAAGAAGTGAGCGTCTCTGCCCTCTGCCCTCTGCCCTCTGCCTCCGCCTCTGCCCTCTGCCCTCTGCCTCCGTCTCCGCCTCCACCTCCGCCTCCGGTGTGTGAGAGCAAGATTCTTCCTTCTACAAAACCCCTAAATATGCCAATGTTTTAAATTTCATCTGATTGTTTGTTTTGATTTCTTAATATTTTTATTTTGTTTTGGATTCTCATTTTATTTTTTTTGTTTTCTTTTCCTAGTTAGATTATTTAAGTTTTCCTAGTCAGATTATTTAAGCTGTGTTGGCAGTGACAGGTAAGCAATGTTGTAAAAATGTTGTAAAATTGTTGTAGGTGTAGCATTTCTCATAATCAATAGAGTACATCCTTATCTTTTAGAGAAATACTATGTCTACAATATTGTCACAACAAATCCTAAGTGGCAAGTTGTTATTGATTGTTATTGTTAGGGTAAAAAAGTAATATCAGTGGTAGGTTCAAATTTGAACTAATAACAATTAACCATCTATAATTTGTTGTGAAAATGTTGTAAAAATGTTGTGAACGTAATACTTCTCTATCTTTTTATGTCAGCTTCAACCAATAGGATTTCAACACATCACCAATTTCAAATTGATCATGACCAATCATAATTAATTGCTTAGAATCATGTGTGGTCAAACTCAATAATGTGGGTGCACGTCTACGATTGAATTTTGATTATTTGATATTTTTCAATTTGATGGTCCAAGTAAGGTGCATGACCAGCCATTTTAATTGTTATGACTTAAAGATTAATTTTACATGAAGTAATTGAAAATCAAACGGTCAAAATTATGGTCTTACCTTTGAGGTGTGAAATTACTCTTTTGCCCTTAGTAAAGGTTAAATGCAGGTTGCAAAATAGGGTGTTCATAGACAAATAGCTAATTGATCAAGATCTTGACACATAGAATACTAAAGTTGATTGATCAAGAATTGTGGTATCAAAAATTAGATCAAGTCCAATCATTCGTCCAACTTATAGGGTTTCATGACCTTAAGGCTAAAATATAAAGAACACTTATTGGATGACAAAATATACTTTGGGAGAGCTATGTTTTGTACACCTAGGGTTCATGTAACCAAGTTCTCTCTAAGGATCACCTTGAGATTGAAGATTCAAGGTTTGGTGTTCAAGGTGAAGTTGTCAGTACATAGTCAAGTTGATGTGAAGAATATTCAAGATGGTTCTTGAAGTCACGGGTAGATTGTTCATGTTGCATAGAGTCCATAGTATAAAAGTCAAAGGATGTGGAGCTGCATGTGATTACGTTATTAGTAAGTATTACATGAGGTAGCTGTAGAGTAAGAGTTAATTATATATAATTATATATAATTGCATGTGATCCGTTTTCTTGAAGGTTGACGTTAAACCCTTGGAGAGTTTTTTCTATTAGAATTTTTCCTTCATAACCATATTGCTTGTGTTATTATTATTATTTCTTTTACTATTTATGTTTTGCGATATGGTTGTATGTCTTAATTAATCGCAAACTGAATTTTCACATCTAGGTGGTTAATTAATCAAGGTGGCTTTAAAATTTACTAATTGGTAACAACTAGAGTCTAAATTTCCTTACAAATTCCGACAATAAATGCAAAATTTAATTACAAATCTTTTATTTAAAATGATGAAAAGATAAGAAAAAGAAAAAAAAATTTCCAGTACAAATGCAATGATAGCCGATTGCATAGATTTTGGTGTCAATAAAAGATAAATTGCTAAGATTGGGATATTATCGGATCATATGAAGGGCGGCCCTTCCACTAGGCCAATTAGGCAATTGCCTATGGCCCCCAAGTGGAAGGGGGCCAAAAATTTTTAGAAAATAAAGGGTACGTAGAAGGCAAAAAAAAAAAAAAAAAAAAAAGGTTTTAGATGAATCTAAAAAAAATTTGGCACATCCTTTTGACCAAAAAACAAAATTTTTGTTATATCCGGTTAAACATTGGTAGCAAAATATTAAAAAAAAAAAAAAAAAAAAAAAAAAAAAAAAAAAAAAACTTGGTCTAAACAAAATCAATTGTCCCAAAAATAATATCATTATCCTCCAGACAAACCAAAATTCAATAAGATAAACTACAAATCCGGTCTAAGAAATTAACCACAAAACAATCAAAAATCAAAACAAATAAAAAACCTCAAATCCCTAAAATTTTTACCGTTTCTCTTTCTCATTCTTGCTCAGCTTCTTTCTCTCAGCTCTTGCTCTCCGCATCTCTCATTCTTTCTCTCCACTGTTGCTAGCTGCCTGGCTCAAGCTTCATTCGATCTAAATCATCCGATTTGAAAACTCTGAACTGATTAAGGAGTGAGGACTGCTGACTGCCTTTTTATTTTTTTATTTTTTATTTTTTTTGTTGTTGCGTTTTGATTCTGCAGATGGATGAGTTTTGACTTTTAAGGTATAAGGCTTGGCTTTCTCTACTTTTTATTTGTTAAGATTGGGCTTGTTTATATTGAGTTATGGCTAGACGTTTGGACCTTCAAGGTTTGTTGTTGTTGTTGTTGTTGTAATAGGATTTGTTTTGTGTTTTTTTGTGGGTGGGTCTTATTAATAAGACTTGTGTGGCCATCTTGGCATCTTCTTGGCCAGGCTACGCTTGTACTTTTGTTATGGCTGTACTTAATTTTTTTTCTTTAATTTTAATCTTGTGTTTATATATATATATATATATATAAATTAGTTATTAGTTATTGGTAATATAATGAATAAATCTTTATTTACATAGGTTGAGATTGCTAAAAATTTGTTATTGTTCAGTGAAACTACAACAATACTTTTTATATAAATTAGGTTCTATTTCTCATTTGCTCTACACTTGAAAGTTATTTTTTATTTTAGTCTTTATAAATATTTTGTTTGATTAAAAATGTCTACTATAAAATACGCATCTGGATATGAAAAACTAAAAAAAATAAAAAAAGAAGAAAAACTAATTGAGTCTCAAAAAGGATCAATGGATAAATTTTTTATTAGTAATAAACAAAATATAATACAAAATTTAGATGAAAATATCACAAATGAGTAAGAAATTCACCAAAAATAGATTTTAAATGAAATATATTATAATATAGAAATATTATATAAATATTAATTTAATTAATACATAAGTATAAAAAATACCTTATTTTAGTTACCGCCTTACGCTCTAAAATGTCTAGGGCTGTCCTGCTCATAGGTTACAACACACGAAAAGAAGAATGAAAAAGACAGATACACAACAAAACATCAAGAACTGAGCAAGATCTTTCTGAATGTTTTGTCATCCGAATCTAATAAAGTAGTTGAGGATACAAGTTGAGCTGATCAGCTTAGATTATCCTGCACTTCTTTTGAGGCGTTATTCACTAACTTGTGTTAGCGTATAACAAAATACCTCTCTCAAGTCATTATCTACCGTCACCCAGTTTTCCCATTTTCTTTAAATGCAACTTTGTCTAAAACTATGGGACAATAAAACACGACCTTAATTTTATCTCAAAAACCTACTTTCATAGTCGGTAACCATAAGAGAAGGTGGCGTATAGACATAATCATATCATAACGAGGGAACAACATGACTCAAATTATGGATTTTACTAGGTCAAAATCTAGCTTCAAAAGAAAGCATTGCTTATACTTTACCTACTGCCCAAGAAGCGTCAACTATTTGAAGGTGACTCAAATTATTGTTAATGGCAAAATAAATTAAGTTTTTGGGGTTTGCAAAAGCGAATCCGAATGTTTAACAGTCAATAACTTATAATATATACTAGCAATTTAGCATGGCAATAGACAATCAATAAGTTAATTTGGACACAAATTTTTTTATAATTATTGACATAGTTTTTTGTGATTGATGTATCATAAAACTAGTATATTTGGTGTGCATTTGGGAGTTGTTGAAAAAAGTTTAGTATTTTTTTTTTTCTTTTTTGCTTTTGTCTCAACCTTTTTGCAAATAATCCAGCTTTTAATTTTTCTTTTTAAAATAAACTAGCTTTTAGTGTATTATAATAGATTTAACATAAAAATTACTAAAACTATGTTTTTTGATAAATAATATACAAATAATCTACCGAAAAATAAGCAATTTTCAAATGGACCCTCATGTAGTTATGTGAAAGTGATATTGTTTCAATCATAATTTACCACTACTATATAACCTATGTTACGGTATAATTAAAAATAATTACAATCACACACACACACACATATATGAGTTCAAATTTTTATATAGTGTAAGAGTTGCATCTTTTTTAAGGCATACACACACACACACACACACACACACACGAGTTTTACTTTTTTTTTTCTTTTTTTTTTTTCTATATTGATTTTTTATGGTTTATTTATATCAGAATTTTTGTCTTTTACTCAACATTAACTTACCTAGAATAAAAATGAAAAAAAAAAACTTAGATATGACACATGACAAAATTAGATAATAATTGAAATCCAATTTAGAGTCTTATTGAAGTTTTTTTTTTTAAGTTTTAACTTTAATTATATATATATATATATATATATATATATATATATATATATATATATATATATAGATATTAACACTATGGTATGTGCGAATCATAATCCCCAAAACAGAATACAAATCCTCTATACTATTTTTTGTGTTACACTTTATATTTCACCAATCACAATTTGTTATGTATTTGTTAACTTTTCTTATAAAATAGCTAAATTTTAAAAAAATAAAAACATACACATAACAAATTGTAATTAGTGGAATATAAAGTGGAGTACAAAATGTGGTACATAAGATTTGTATTCTCCAAAACAAGAGTAAACTTGTGGAACACCTTAACATGATGACACCACTCTTCAAGATTATAGCGCCAATGACTTAATAATTGCTCTATAAATTATTATAAATCTCTTAATAGCATTATATATACTCCAACTGCGCTCAACACTACACTACACTAAATCCATCTCTCTAATTTCCTCCAAACTTCTTATCCAAATTTGATTGTTTTTGTTATTATTATTTTTTTTCCCTTCACAAGCTCTGGCATCTCCAACCAAGTAAGTACCTGCTTGGTTTGTTCGAGTAATTTGCTTTACTCGTCAGACCTAGCTTATAATTCCATTGCTTTTTCGTTGTCTAGAGTTTCGAATTTTAGCACTAGTCCCACCAAAAGAAAAAGGGTCATCCTGATTTTTTATTCAACAATATACCCAAAAAAGGATTGTGTATTCCATAATGGAGTCTGAGAAGAACGAAAATCCAGACAATGAACCAAATTCAGTTAAGCTTAAATATGTGAAGCTAGGTTACCACTACTTAGTCTCCAACGCCATGTATATTTTCCTCGTGCCACTCACTATAGCTTCCACACATCTTTCTGTCGAAGATTTCGTCCATTTGTTCAATTATCTTAAGTTAAATCCCCTGTCATTTACACTATGCGCTGTACTTACAGTTTTACTTGCAACCCTTCACTTCATGCGTCGTCCGAAGCAAGTTTACTTGTTGAATTTCGTATGTTACAAGCCCGAGCCAGGTCTAATGTGCAGCCAAGAAACTTTCATGAAAAGAGCTGAGCTTAGTAGGAGTTTCTCCGAAGAAAGTTTAGCGTTTCAAAAGAAGATTTTGGAGAAGTCAGGGTATGGCCCAAAGACATATGCCTCCAAATCACTGTTAGATGTTCCAATGAACTTGACTATTGAGGAAGCGAGGAAGGAGGCTGAGATGGTGATGTTTGGAGCAATTAATAATTTGTTAGCAAAAACAAGGGTTAATGTTAAGGATATTGGGATTCTTATTGTAAATTGTAGTGTTTTCAATCCAACACCATCCCTATCAGCCATGGTTGTGAACCGCTACAAGCTTAGAGGGAATATTTTGAGCTATAACCTTGGTGGGATGGGCTGCAGTGCTGGACTTATTTCTATAGACCTGGCCAAGCGGTTGTTGCAGGTTTGTGAGCATGTTATGCAAAGGTTTGAGTATAAAATCTTTTTACATATTGCTTAAAGCCTAGTAAAGCTCTAAACCATTATTATTCTTCCCTTTGAACTTTGTCTTTTTGCAATGATATCAACTCCCTTTCACATGATCTTTGTTACGCCATGTGTCTTTCCTACTTGAAATACCAATCACTAAAACAAAGAAACAGTTTGAAACTTTATGCACTACATATTAAAATTCAATACAGTTTGATATTTTTCATTGTTTTTTTTTTTGTTTTTGTTTTTAATATGAAATTTAATAATTATGATAGTTATTAAAAAGCATTGTTATGATTTTGTTAGTATATGAAACTATCAATTCTACCATTTAAAGAAAATATAATGTGAAAAGATTTTATTAAATGATATAGACATATAGGAGGTTTTCTTGATATTCTGATAAAATTTAAACTAAATTTAAAAATATATATTAAAATAATAGCATGGAAAAAAAATTTTAACTTTCAAAAAGTTATGTGGTATTATTACAAAAAAAAAAAAAAAAAAAACTATATTTTTAGGGTTAAAAGTTTGGAACATGTTATACTTTGTCATCCATATAGCAAAGAAAAAGTCTGTCATTATATAATTTCTCTTATAATATATTATAAATGTTAAGACATATAAAAGTGATATATTTTATTTCATTTATTTAAATTTAATTGATTAGTGTACATTTTCTAAAAATATTTTTATATTATAATGTATAATATTCAATATTTAATATATATTTTAAAAATTCATTAATTTATTTTTGAGGAATATTAATTAATTGTGATTAATAAACACACACTAGAAAAGCATAAGTCTCTTACGAGGCTTTGCCTTTTATCAATTTTGTAAAACACAATTTTCTTCATCAATTTGGAATTAAATAGCCAAACTACATCACGTGTTTGACTATTATTTCTACATGTAAATATATTTTTCATATGTCAATAATAAATTGTAATTAAAAAACATATGCCCTTAAATGTACACTACTAATTGCTCTAATTTTCTATGATTTACCTCTGTCTTGTATTGTTTGTTTTGTTTAGAAAATTTAACTTTTTAAGAGAATATCATATAATGTGTTATTTTTTAGTTAAAATAATAAAATTTCAAAACTACTTATATGCATTAATATTAATTCTAGTATAGGATTAACCTCTCTAACATCACTCTATACTCCATTTATCTCCTTAAATTGCGTAAATCAATCCTTTTATTCCCACCATGGAACAGGTTCAGCCTAGCTCCTATGCGCTAGTAGTGAGCATGGAAAGCATGACTCTCAACTGGTATAGTGGCAATAATCGATCAATGCTCATCACAAACTGCCTATTTCGTATGGGAGCAGCTGCAATCCTCTTATCAAACCAATCATCTGATCGCCATCATTCAAAATATCAACTCATTCATACTGTACGTACCCACAAAGGTGCAGATGATCAATGTTACAATTGTGTTATTCAAAAGGAAGACATGGATAAACGACAGGGCATTTCAATCTCCAAAGATTTATTGGCAGTAGCTGGTGAAGCCCTTAAAAGCAACGTTACAACATTGGGGCCGTTAGTCCTACCTCTATCTGAACAAATCTTATTTTTTGTGAACTTAGTTGGAAGAAAGATATTTAAAATGAAGATAAAAAAATATGTTCCAGATTTTAAGTTAGCTTTCGAGCACTTTTGTATACATGCAGGAGGGAGGGCAGTGTTAAATGAAGTAGAGAAGAACCTTAGGTTGAGCGAATGGCATATGGAGCCCTCAAGAATGACTCTTTATAGGCTTGGGAACACTTCTAGTAGTTCCTTATGGTATGAACTAGCTTATTCCGAGGCCAAAGGGAGAATTAAGAAAGGGAATCGAGTGTGGCAGATTGCGTTTGGATCAGGATTCAAGTGTAATAGTGTTGTGTGGCAAGCACTGCGAACCATAAGTCCAAAATATGAGAAGAATAATCCTTGGACGGATGAAATTGATGACTTTCCTGTTTATATGCCCGAAGAGGCAGCCATTGTTTCTTAAGGCTTCTCCTCCAAAAAAAAAAAAAAAAAGGCTGCTTCTTTTAGGAAGTAGAACATTCATAAATGTCTGCGTTTTTCTTTTGCTGCGGAATTTGCATGCCTATGATCTATAAAACATAAATAATGTCTGTGTATCTTATGTACTACTAGTGAAATTATAATAATACTCTTGCTCTTTTTTCTTTCATTCTTTGATATTGCTAGTTGGGAGCTATATGTCTCCAATTTCTGACTTGAAAACTATTAGAAATTTTTGATGGGATTGAGAAAGTGAGAGAAGAGAAGAGAAAGACATAGAATGTTATGAAATTTATTAACATGGTTTGATTTGATAACAAAAATCTATTGCAAAAGGATTTGACAATGTTCAAAGTGTCATGTCATTTAAAATTTTGAATGACGTGATACTAATATATCTTCAAATTTGTAATATTTGATTTAAATCATAAAATGATTCATTTCAAATAACTAAGGTAATACATAGCAAAAAGTCTTAAGGGGCTAAGTTTTTATTTTTTGAACTTGTATTATAGTAAGCCCATTGAGGCTGTATACAAACCGATCAAACCCTAGATATCGTAAAAGTTATGATGTGCTAAACAAGTTGTAGGGATACATTAAATTTAGACTAATATTTCTCTAATATCCACCTAAATAGATCTTGTAGAATTTCTAGGTTTTGGCTAATTCCATGACAACTTTTCCTGTAATTGTTGGTTTTTATATTCTAATGTGAAAAGTGGTGATGAAGGCTAAAGGTTGAAGATTCTATTTATTGTGCAAGAATGACAAGCTTGGTCACGCTAGTTCATTCTTTTATTTCAAAGAATGAAAAATGGCTAAGGTGAGTGAGCATGAGTCTCACGTGAAAACCATATCTAAGCATGCATAGTTTTGATAATTTAAACCAAGTTATATATACAGATTTTAATCATAAAATGATATTGAGTCATAACTCTAATAAACATGTTAATTACATAATCATAATATTAAACATGACAATCAAACAAACGTACTTCTTATTAAAACTAATAGAGCATCAAGCAAGCAAGCAAAAGAGTTAAGAATACTAGAGAAAAATTAAGATGCTATGAAGGCTTATTTTTCTACGACTTTCCTAGAGAGAGGAGGGAAATCATGCAATTTTTAAGGTTTTTTATGGGAGAATTCAATCGACAAGGCGCAGGTTATAAAATGTAGGATGTAACAGACTGGCTTAGCCTCACCTTGAGCTAGGCACAAGGTGGGGCTATGCCAGCTTTATTTTGGCTTCCTCTTAAGTCTTAACTCAAATTTTGTTTCAAACTTCTTGTTTTGAGGTCTCAAATTTGCACACTTGGTTGGAGGCTTTCCATAACTCCATTTTGCAAATTTGGGTATTGTTGGAAAGATAATATATGTATTCAACTTTTTAAAGATACCAACTTTACACAATTTGGTGTTGTAGTTGGAGAGTTATTCAACTGGAAAGAATAGTGTTTCAAATAGAAATTTTACAGAATTTAGTTTTTGTCAATACATGTACAAATAATATTTAACAATTCGGAGATGATCTTAAGGAGACGTTTGTTCCGCCAGGATGTAAATAATTACCCTCAGTTTGTGAAAGGACCAACTTTTTGGATAAACAATGTATGGCTTGTGGCAACCTTGTGTGCAAAGTTGGCCCCTCAAGCAAGTTTTGAACCCAAAAATGGTTTCGTCCAATTCATTGCACTTTTGCATACTTTGTTCTCGGTCTTCAGAACATCAATTTCATTAATATATATATATATATATATATATATATGTCATTGGAAAGCTTAAGATGCAAACTTTCTAAAGATACAAATTTTGTAGCTTTTGGTTTTTTGGATTTGACTAGTTTTGAGCTAAGGAAAATGGTACAAAATTCAAAATTTTTGCTTTAAAATCCCACTTTAGCATTTTGTGATTTCTCCTCTCTACTGGGGAATTTCTGTGCTCCGAACATGCCAAATTAAAGTTTGTCACTATACTTTTTCAATGACATCTTCTGAAACCCTTTGCTTAGGTTTGTGATATATTACTTAAAAATATATATATATATATATATATTTTAAAGTTCAATTTGGGTCCGTAAGTTGCCATTTCAAAGGAAATTCAATAATTTTTCATATAAGGTCAAATTTGTCTCAATGAGACGACCGGATTTTTGGTTAAATTTTGGTCAAACTTTGATTATCCAATATCAACTTGGTAATTGGGTTTGAGAAAATGTATTTGAGTGTAATAAGATGGTTTTCGGTGGTCTAGTGAATTTTTGAGCTTGTTTTGACAATTGATTAACCCATAACCTACGAGACTCTTTGCACCAAGAAAGTAGTATATGGTACTATTAAGCAAAAAAAAGAAAAGAAAAAAGTCATAACTGATACAAACTGTTTAGCCCATGCCTCCAAATTTTAGAATACAATAGCAACCAAAGAGCCATATGAGGTTTAAATGCAAACAAAAATTTACTTTAATCTAGCTTATCTCATGTGTCCATTTGACTTGATCAATTGGCTGGGATGAGGAGTTGTTCAAAGTTGCCAGGTAGGAGGAATAAACATCTGATAATTAATTCTTCTAGTAATAAATAAGGGTCAGGCTAATCAAACAATAATGTTGTTAACAAGTTTCAATTTCCTTTCTTTAGCATCATAATGCTAAGATAATGTGAAGGAAGAATGCCTGTTTTGAAGCTATTTATGTTATATTTAGGGCCACCGAGGGCAAAATCCATTGGCCATGGGGAATTTCCCCAAATTATGATACTAAAAGGTGAAGGTATAGAATGTGTAGTCTGAAGTTTCAAAGTTATTGGCCAAGAGTATTGTAGCTTAACAGGTTAATACTTCTTAATGTTTCCAACGAAGATATTCAGGGTTCAAATTAATACCCTTACTCTCAACTATTAGATTATCGAATTATAAATAATAATAAAAAAAGGTTTCAAAGTTATTTATACAAAAATTGTTGGACTGTATTAAAATATACAAATGAATTAATTAAATAATAAGTTGACTCTTTTTGTTTTTAGAATAATAATTTGATTAATTGGATGAGAAGAATTGAGAGTTTTATGTGGTGAATGAGTATTAAGTGAGGAGTAATGTTTTAGTAAAAAACTAAATCCCACATTGATTGATATGGAGAGAAAGTCAATATTAATATAGAAGCGATTAAAGTTGCTAAGCTTAAGTGTCTAATGCATGAGAAATGGTTTTCTTTGTGATAATTTTCAAATTATTGTAATTCATTTTAAGAGTCTATTTGGATACCGCTTATTACTGAAAACTGAAAACTTTGTAGCAAAATAATTTTTAAATGTATGAATAGTACTGTAAGACCCAATTTGAACTTAACATTTTCGTTTTTTTGTACTTGTGGGTCTTGTAAATAGTGCATGGGACCCACAGAAAAAATACCAAACACAAATTTTTTCCTTTTTAGTGCAATCCAAACTCAACCTAAGTCTATGCAAAGTTTCTAGTTTTTGGCATTTAGAGAAACATAACAAGCAAATTGATTCTCTTGGTCTATGATTTTTTCTATTTTAGTAGAGAAAAGACTATTTCTATTGAGAATCCAAATCATTATGTCCCATTATCTATGCTGCTATAGGATTAAGATGAAATTTCAAAATACAATTAACAGTATGCATGTCAAAAACTTGATGAAAATTATTGCAATTCCATTCCCTACCATCCTAAATAATAAAAAGTCTACAATCACATTGAGAACCATACTAGAACTTTTGAAGTAAATGTTATATAATTAAAAAGAAAACTAGTAGCAGGATTTGACAATTTTTTTTTTTTTTTTGTTAAATGAAAAATGAAATTAGTAGATGAAACTTATAAGTGTTAGTCACAATCATTTCTTAAAATGATGTGATTATTTTCTAACAAAGTATAGTTGATACAATGTATTAAATTTTCTAAATTAAGCTTTTTATATTTATTATTTGAAAGTGTTTTAAATTTTGTAGTTTTTTTCAAAAAAATATAATACATTTTACATTCAAATTATTATATAAAGTGAGATATTTTGTAAATAATGTAATGTGTGGTTGGAATGGACTAAAGAGAAAGTAGATATAAGTAAACTCATCATTTATATTAGAAAAAAAAAATACAAGACTTAATTTAATAACGTAAGAAAAATGTAATTTTCGCAAGAATGATTGACCTATCAACATTATACTGAGAAAGTGACATAATTGTCATGAAGCAGCTCATCTTTTTACACAAACTACTCCTCTCAAAGCATCACTTAAGTGGACCAAAATGGACCAAATTGACTAAAATGTTATACTTCAGTTTTTAGATATTATATAGATGACACAATAAATGATGATTTTTTCAACAAAAAAGACCCTGAGGTTAACAACTTCAAACATCTAATTTAAGAAACAAATTTAAGAAACAAGAGATTTAGAGCTTCATGAAAGGAAAAAATAAAATTCACATAGGATGGCACCAAATAATTCGATTACTCTATCTTTCTCCAAATATATATTAGTGTTGTGCTCATTTTAATTGGGTAACATTAAAATAAAAAATTAGAATTGGATGACAAAGGGAAAACTAAAAATGGAGAGAGACTCTTAATGTTCACTTTTGCATGGAGTCAAAAATGGAATCCGAATGTTAAATATCTTGATTCATTTTTGGAGAAAAATAATTAAAATGCAAATATGGATTCGTCACATCTATAAGAGCCCGTTTGGATGGAAGGGGGAAGGAGGTGGAGTAGAGGGGAGTAGAGTAGAGTTTGTTGAAAATAGATTAATTTTGGGCCAAATCTACTCTACTCTACTTTACTCTACACCCCCTCCCTTTCCCTCAATCCAAACAGACCATAAATTTTTTCCTTCAAACCAAAAAAAGTTTATTTATTTTGTCATTAATAGTAATTTTCCAATTATCTACCTATAAAGTTGCCTATTAGCTATCTAATTACAAATTATTATTATTATTACGTAACATTGTTACCATTTCTTAAATGTTATCATGACTTTTGAGTGGAGTTTGTGGTGTGTTTTGTGTTAGAAGTTAGAAACATTTTCTCTCTCCCTTATGTATGTGTGTGTGTGTGTTTCTAAAAAAGTACGTAATGTTGTTGTTCTGGATCAAACGAAAAGTAATTTATTTTTTTGAAATGGGTAGATATTTGAGGATGGGGAGGTGAAGTTCAAAGTTCAAACTAGTAGAGACATGAGGCATTGCAAAAGATGTCATTACCAACATGAATAGGCGGCCATAAGAATTTTTTTATATGATAGTTATTAAGAAACTTAAATTATACAAAAATTAATACAAAGAGAACTTGAATATTGTGAGCGACCGCGACCCGCTAATTTTTTTCTCAAATTGGGCCTAACCCGTGCAAATGGGTGGTATTGTGATGCTCAAAATGTCGAATTCACTATAAAATGTACTCCCCCCCCCCCCCCCCCCCAAGATCGAGGGTTTTACATGGAGTCATTATTGTAGGGAATTAACACGAAATTCCCAACTTGTGAGAAACAAAATAAAGAAAACATATGCCAAAGGAAAAAAAAATCACACACACAAGATAGCATTTACGTGGTTCAGCAATTTGCCTACGTTCACGGAGTTGTAGGGATTTCATTATTATTAGGGAAAAATACAAAGTGCGGTAATACAATTTTTCTCCCATGGACTAAGCCTTAGAAAATCTCTCATTAAAAACCACGCAACATTATTTCGGGTCGGGTCGTCATCCGAATCAAACACAACTAGGCTCCACAAAGCCCAACAAATCTCCCACTTGGAGACTAGTTCAATCACCAACATCAACCGCAATCCTCCAAAAACAATCCTTCATCCTTGCAACTCATCGTCCTGTCCTTAAGCTAGAAGATCAAATGAAGTTGCACACAGCTTCAGCTTCTCAATAGTGACACCCTTAGTCAACATGTCTGCTAGGTTCTTAGATTCACAAATCTTCTCAAGTATTACCAGCTTAACTTCAACAAGCTAATGGATAAAGTGATATTTTGTCTATATATGCTTCGACTTTGAATGAAAAGCCAAATTTTTAGCAAGAAAATTGCGCTCTGACTGTCATTGTGTAGAATGCCCATCTCCTACTTTTTACCCAAATGATCTCATTTCCAGCTTCAGTTATTGCAACATACTCAGCTTCTGTAGTAGACAAAGTAATAATCTTTTGTAAATTTGAAGCTCAGGATATAGCTGTACCACCCAGAGTAAATACAAACTCAGTAGTACTCTTTCTACTATCAATATCACCAGCAAAATCAGCATTTTCATAACCTTGTAGTTTCAAACTTGCACCTGTGAAGCAAAGACATGTATCTGATGAACCCCTAAAATATTTCAGAATCCACTTGACTGCCTCCTAATGCTGCTTTCCTGGCCTACTTATGAATTTGCTCACAACTCCCACTGCATGTGCAATGTCTGGCCTTGTACACACCATAACATACATCAAGCTACCAATAGCTAAGGCATAAGGCACCTAGCTCACATGGTCCTTTTCTTCTTCTGTCTTCGGTGATTGTTCTTTACTTAGTTTGAAATGACTATCCAAGAGTGTGCTCATTGGTTTAGCTTCATTCATGTTGAACCTGCTGAGAATCTTCTTCACATACTTTAATAGTGAAAGCTTCAATGTACCATTAGCCTTGTCTCTAATGATTCTCATACCAAGGATTTGCATTGCAGCTCCCAAATCCTTCATTGTAAACTGTTTTAACAATTGCTTCTTTAGATTATTAATCTCTTCAATGCTAGACCCTGCAATGAGCATATCATCCACATACAACGATAAAATAATGTAAGAATTGCCAAAGAACTTAACATAGCAACAATGATCAGCTTCACATCTCTTAAACCCAATTCTGTGCATAAAACTGTTAACTTTCTTGTACTACTATCTTGGAGCTTGTTTTAGACTATACAAGCTCTTTCTCAGTTTGCAAACTAAATTCTCTTGTCCCTGAACAATGAACCCTTCTGGTTAAATCATGTAAATATCTTCCTCTAAGTCACCATGAAGGAATGTCGTCTTCACATTTAACTGCTCAAGACGTAAATTTTTTGTAGCCACCATTCCTAGTACTAGTCTGATTGTTGACATCTTCACAACTGGAGAAAATATTTCTGAGTAGTCAATGCCCTTCTTCTGTTGGAACCCTTTGACAACTAATCTGGCCTTATAATGCTTTCTACCATCATGCTCATTCTTTATTCTATATATCCACTTGTTGTGCAAAGCCTTCTTTCCTACTAGCAATTCAATCAATTCCCATGTCTAATTCCCCAACAAGGAATGCATCTCATCCTTCATGTCTATCTCCTACTTGCTTGAATTTTCATCCCACAAGGCTTCATCATAACACTTTAACTCACCACCATCAGTCAACAGGAGATAACTTAGAGCGGGTGAATAACGCTGGGGAGGTCTAATGGTCCTAGAAGATCTACGAACTTCAGCTACAGGTGTACTTTGATCTACCTGTGAATCTACATTCTTCTTATCTTCTTCATCCCTTTTCTGGACAATACTTTTAGTCAATTCATCTAAGTTGACAAACTCAAATTTTTTTTGATCTTGATCTATCTTTATAACATCTAGCACTACAGTTGACCTGTCCTTGTACATAACCTGTTCATTAAATATCACATCTCTACTTCTAATGATTTTTCTGTTCTGTTCATCCCAAAATCAATAGCCAAATTTCTCATCACCATAGCCAATGTAAAAACATATTTTAGACTTTGCATCAAGTTTACTACGAGTAGCAGAATCAATATGAACATAAGAAACACAAACTAAAACTTTTAAATGGGAAAACTTTACCTCTTTAGCATTTCAAACCTCTTCAAGAAGTCTGAACTCCATGGGAACTGATGGTCCTCGATTTATCAGGTAAGCTGCAGTACTAACAACATCAACCCAGAAAGTTTTTGGTAATCCAGCATGCAACCTCATACTCCTAGCGCACTCATTGAGAGTTTTGTTCATGCATTCAGCCACACCGTTCTGCTGTGGTGTCCCAGGAATAGTCTTCACCATCCTGATTTCATGTGCAGCACAATACTCACTGAACCCTCCATCTATGTACTCTCCTCCAATGTCTGACCTTAAACATTTTACTTTCAGACCTGTTTCTGTCTCAACCATAGCCTTCCACTTCTTAAAAGTCTCAAATACATCAGATTTATTTTTCAGAAAATAAACTCATACCTTTCTGCTTGAGTCCTTAATGAAAGTGATGTAATGAACCTCCAAGGGATGTAACCGAAAAAGGCTCCCACAAATCAGTGTGTACTAACTCAATTTTTCAGCCTTTATTGTCCTGCTAGTTTTCAAGGATCTCACATTTTTTGCTTTCCTAAGATGCAACTTTCACACATGTCAAAATCAACGGACTTCAATTCTAGTAGTTTCCCTTTTGACAGCAGCATCTTCATTCATTTACTCATGTGACCAAGTTTGTGGTGTCATAGGCTTGTATTAGTACTTGTTTCAGCAATTGCAATTGTGTCTCTTGGACTTGAGGTCATATATAGAGTACTAGTCTTCTTTCCGCGGGCCAATACTCTAACTCCCTTTGTAACCTTCCAAGTACCACCAACAAACAGTATTGCATGCCCTTCATCATCAAGTTATCCAACAGAAATCAAATTCCTCCTCATGTCAGGAATATGTTAAACCTTCTCCAATAACCAAACAGACCCATTGGGCAACAATATCTGGACGTCTCCCATACCCACAACATCCAAGGCTGTACCATCAGCTAAATACACCTTACCAAAATCACTTGCAACATAGTTCTGTATGATTTCTTAGTGTGGAGTGGTATGAAACGAAGCTCTTGAGTCCAAAACCCAATTATCAAGTGGATTGTCTACTGCAACATAGTTCTATATGATTTCTTGGTGTGGAGTGGTATGAAACGAAGCCCCTGAGTCCAAAACCCAATTATCAAGTGGACTGTCTACTGCAAGAAGTAGTGCATCCTGTACCTTCTCTATTACAGCATTAGCAGAATCATCTTCATTCTTCTTCTTATGACTTTTGCATTGCCTCCTAAAGTGACCCGTTTTTCCACAGTTCCAGCATTGTACTTGTTGGCCTGATCTAGATTTATTTCTGTTTCGATTAAATTTTTTGGATTTTACATCATTTTTGTTACATGTCGAGTTGTGAGTAGTGAAGATATGACCCGCTACTTTTTGTCTATGGCTCATCGTTCAACCATTCATGACAAAAGTCGTATAAAATCAAGTTATATTAGCATTTTTTGTCTTAATTGTTTGATACTATTGAGCCCTTATATGTGTGGTGTTCATGTGTCAATTTATGATTTTTTTTGTTCAGTAAAAAAGCCACAATTTTTGCCAATCTTAACTAGTTACTTGTTATTACTTTCACATAGATCTACTACTTTTTTTTCACCACTTATAATCTATCACATGAATAATTATGGCAAAAAAAAAAAAAAAAAAAACATTGCATTACACTAAATCCATCTCTCTCTAATTTCCTCCATCTCCAAGCAAGTAAGAGCTTATCGATTTTCTATTCCATAATGGAGGTTGAGAATAAAGAAATCCTAGACAATGAACCAAATTCGGTTAAGCTTAAATATGTGAAGCTAGGTTACCACTACTTAGTCTCCAACGCCATGTATCTTTTCCTCGTGCCACTCACTATAGCTTCCAGTTATCTTTCTGTCGAACATTTCATCCATTTGTTTAATTATCTTAAGTTCAATCTCCTGTCAGTTACACTATGCACTGCGCTTACTGTTTTCCTTGCAACCCTTCACTTCACGCGTCATGTTAAACAAGTTTACTTGTTGAATTTCGTATGTTACAAGCCCGAACCAGGTCTAATGTGCAGCCAAGAAGCTTTTATGGAAGCATCTAATCATAATAGGAGTTTCTCTGAAGAAAGTTTGGCATTTCAAAAGAAGATTTTGGAGAAGTCAGGGTATGGCCCGAAGACATATGTTTCCAAATCACTATTAGATGTTCCAATGAACCAAACTTTTGAGGAAGCGAGGAAGGAAGCAGAGATGGTGATGTTTGGAGCAATTGACA
Source organism: Quercus wislizeni (assembly GCA_023055345.1). NCBI lineage: Eukaryota > Viridiplantae > Streptophyta > Magnoliopsida > Fagales > Fagaceae > Quercus > Quercus wislizeni. Next base: position 39,345,722 of record JALGQJ010000006.1, on the reverse strand, counting down.
AGTTGTTAGCAAAAACAAGGGTAAATGTTAAGGATATAAGGATTCTTATCGTGAATTGTAGTCTTTTCAATCCAACACCATCCTTATCAGCCATGGTTGTGAATCGCTACAAGCTTAGAGGGAATATTTTGAGCTATAACCTTGGTGGGATGGGCTGCAGTGCTGGACTTATTTCAATAGACCTAGCCAAGCGGTTGTTACAGGTTTGTGTACATCTTATGAAAAGGTTTGAGATAATTTTTATCGACTATATATGTGGTGCAGTAAGATGTTTGAGTATTAACCTTGTTGCCCTTTTATAGGGAAGAGAAGATAAAGATAACAAATTAATTAGTACAAAAGATAAGGATAATCGAACAATAGTTACCAGTCGGCCAGCTCTAACAAAGTAATGTAAATTTTATAAATTATTTTTTTATTAAAGTAACTTTTTTATTTATTTATTTTTTACAAGATAGAATTTGTACTCAAGTTTAGTCTAAGTGTATATGTGTGTGAAGTTCCCTCTTGGAGACTTAAACCCTAACCCTTGTCCCCCATACCTCACAAGTATAAGTACTTGTGAAGTGACCACTACACCCTTGGTGCACAGTGATTTTATTAAAGCAAGTTATTAAAGTAACTTTACTTCTTTGCAAAAGAATCTATGATAAATATATTTATAGATGTTAATAAGTATGGAAAACAGAAAAAAAAAAAAAAAAAAAATCTTATCTATTAAGTGTTTGTTTAAATTAAAAAAGAAAAACTTGAGTTCTATGATGCAAGAATATATGTTTTTGTACTCTATTAATTGATCTAATCCAACTTTTTAAGTGAAAATTATTTAATTTGTTGTCTTTTAGTTAAAATAATACAAGCTTTCGAAACTAGCATAATCTATATATATATATATATATATTTAGATAAGTTCAAGTTACACCTAGTGTAACTTCAAAGAAGTTACACATTTTTAAGACCATTGATTTTTATAAGATCTAATGGTTAAAAATAGTCAATTAAAAATTTATTTTAGGATTTTTTTTTCTCTCATCTTATTTATTATAACTATTGATTTCTCTCTCCTTATTTATTTATTCATGCTGTCAACATGAGAATTTTTTTTGACAATATAGGCAGTATGTGTATGCAGTTCACTATGCATAATTTTTCCATCATTTTCAAAGTTGTAATTGTATGTAGACCTCATCCACTTCAATTTTCAAGTATTCTTATTTTTATTTTACCTTGCTGTGATAAACTTAAAAGCATCTTCAACAAAATAAAGTGGGAATATATTTTGTCTTATGGTGATAAATTTAAAAGTATTTTTCAACAAAATAGAGGGGAAATATATTTTGTCAAGACCAACAAAAGTAGGAGTTGCAGTTTCTTTTATAGCATAATTTGTGGAAGGAAATACTTCATAAACAGAGTAGCCGAAATATATTGCTCTTGGATTGTGGTTATATTACCCTAATTGTAAAATCAGGACATCATCAATAATTTGCTTATTTATTCATTAACCCACTGCTTAGAATTTTGACATTCAAATCAGATCTTTCAAACTCTTGAATGACAACTATTCAATGTTAGAGACAGTAAATCTACATGAAAAGTATCAGATGATGGCACCAATACCCCGGCTCGCCTACCCCTTGCTTTAAAAAAATCACAGTAGCATCAATATATATATGTACGTATGGCTATATGCAATGCAAGTGACGGGATGGAGCACTGTGATATTATGCCACAGCTTTCCATAGCAAGAAGTGTGGAATAAAAGAAAATTATATTGGATTAATCCGGAGAAAAAAAAAAGTACTCATGTTGTAATATAAAAAGGGTGAAAGAAAGAAAGAAATAAGGAGAGAGAAATCAATTGTTGTAATAAATAGGGTGAGAGAAAGAAAAATACCCTTAAATAAATTTTGCTGATGTGGTAGTTGACTATTTTTAACCATTAAATCTCGTAAAAATCAATGGTCTAAAAAATATGTAACTTCTTTGGAGTTACACCATGTATAATTTGAACTCATCTCATATATATATATATATATATATATAACCGAAACCTCTAAAACTTTCATAATTTTCCACGTTAGCCCAATATTTAAATAAAATTATCATTTTATTTAAATAAAATTATTATTTTTTAGTTCAAACTTAACAAAAAGTGAAACTCTATCTCTTTAATAAGTCCAACTTTAACTCAAACTCATCATTTTTTTAAAAAAATAAAATTATTTTTGTTTAATCCAAACTTAATAAGAATTGAAACTCTATCTCTCTAACAAGTCTAACTTAAACTTAAACTCAAACATTGATAATTTATTTCAAAATTTGCGAGGTTAATCATGAACACTATAAAAGCAATGCAAATCCCAATATTTTTTTTTAAAGCTGATTAGAGGTATGAGCTCTTTTATTGTTATTTTCTTCTCCTCTATTTTGTTCATTTTATGGTTTTTCATGTATTTTTTAAAAAGTGATTTTCATACACGAATCACCAAACCCTACACCTGTGACAGTATTTGATTTTTTTTCATTGTTTAAAGTTTAGACCTGTTAAAATTTAAAACTTATTGTTTTATGGGTTCATGTACTTTTTTTTTCCTTATATTTATGTTTTGAATAGTCATATATTTTTTGAATTGTTTCAATAACTTATTCTCTAATTATATATCTTTTTTTTGGCATTTTGGAAGTTTCAACATTGTTAATTTTTACAATTTTTGAACATGTTTAGCATATTTCAATGACTATATTCTTTTGAAGGTAATTAATTTTTCTTTTATATTTCTCTATTGTATATATTTTATCTATAATTTGTAGGCTCTGAATCTTTTGATTCCTTTTAATAGTTATAGTCATGGATCATTCTTTTAAATGTAATCCAATCTTTTTCTTATATTTTCTAATGTTTAATCATATATGTGGGGGGAAAAGACTTGAGCTTTTGTGTTGGGTCTCAAACCTCATTTACTAACAAGAATGCGTCCGAGGAGGAGAAAATGTTGGGAAAGGCCCCATAGTAGGTGGTTGTACAGAGAAATAATGAAAGGCACTAATCCGAGTGGGTCATACTCCTCGGACCTAACGAATATCAGTCAAGTGAACTTTGCCTTGACTTAGGTAACCTTTCAGGAAATTCCAGCAACGAAGATAGACTTCAGGTGAGCAAGGAAAGGATAAGAACACGAAAATATCTTGGGGAAAAGCCCGCTACCATTGCATTAAATGCACTATAGCAGCTTTCCTGGCCGCATTAATGTGGAGAAGACCTCTGAACAGTGTTTTCAACCACTATTGCCCACAGAAAACCAGAAAAGCTACTCAGTAGGACAGATACTTGAGTGCAGGGTTGGATGATAAACAAGTGGATGATGGGAATGAATTATGGAGGACTATATAATGGGGGAGACCCTCCATAAGTGGGGGATCGAAAAAATATTGAATGAGATTTACTGTAGTACTGTGAAGAACAAACTTTCTGAAATAGCTAATTCATTCGAAAACTTGCTCCTCGGACTTATATTCAACCCTTGATTATGTGTCTTTTCCTCCTTGGACAAGCTTCAAACCTAGATTAATCGTTAGAAATCCCATTAACAGCCCAATTCTTTCACCCACTCTTTTACAAATTTATTGTACTGGGCTTATTGGGCCTATATCCTACTTCTTTTGAGTTTGGACTGCAATTTGTGACCCTACAACATATATTTTGTTTTATTTCAATAATTTCTAAATAGTGAATCATCTGATTCTTTAATATTTTTTGGTATTTCAGAAGTTTTAATATTTGAATTTTTAAGGTTTTTTTTTTTTTTTTTTTTTTTTTTTTTTTTTTTTTTTTTTGCAGTATCTAAAATTGTTTGAAATTTTTTTTGTAAGCCTTTGCATGTTCAAGTAATGACTTCTTCATCAAATTGTAACACAAATTAAAATAATATAAGAGCAAATTATGCAATGATATAATTTATTAATCAATTTAAGATTTTATAAAATTATTTTATTCTACCTCACAAATGGGTAAGTTCCCGTGTATAGTACGGGTTAGCGACTGGTTAATATTAATGCTAGTGCCTAGAATAGCATTATAACATCGCTAACATCCTTAAATAACGTAAATAAATTATTTTATTCTCATTGTGGAACAGGTGCAACCTAACTCCTATGCACTAAGAGTAAGCATGGAAAGCATGACTCTCAATTGGTATCTCGGCAATAACCGATCAATGCTCCTCTCAAATTGCCTATTTCTTCTAGGAGCAGCTGCAATCCTCTTATCAAACCGATCATCCGATCGCCGTCATTCAAAATACCAACTCATTCATACTCTACGTACTCACAAAGGTGCAGATGATAAATGTTACAATTGTGTTATTCAAAAGGAAGACATGGACAAACGACTTGGCATTTCACTCTCCAAAGATTTATTGACAGTAGCTGGTGAAACCCTTAAAACCAACATCACAACGTTAGGACTATTAGTCCTTCCCTTATCGGAACAAATCTTATTTTTTGTGAATTTAGTTGTGTGGCATGCATTGCGAACCATCAATCCGAAAAATGAGAAGAATAATCCTTGCATTGATGAAATTGATGACTTTCCCGTTTATGTTCCGAAAGTGGTAGCCATCATTTCTTAAGACTTCTACTTTAAAATAAAAAAAAATTAAAAAATTAAAAAAAAAAAAGAAAAAAAAAAAAAGAAAAAGAAAAAAGAGACTACTTCTTCTAGGAAAAAGAGCATTCATAAATGTTTGTGTGTATTTCTTTTGCTTTGGAATTTGCATGCCTATAATCTATAAAAACAAAATAATAATAATAATAATAATAATAATAATAATAATAATAATTAAAGATTAATAATTGTCTTTGTAGCTAGGGCCTTATGTATCGCAAGTGAAATTATAATAATGCTCTTGCTCTTTTTCCGTTCATTCCTCGATATTACTAGTTGGGAACTGTGTCTCCAATTTCTTACTTGAAATTATTTGAATTGTTTATGAGACTAAAAAAGTGAAAGAAGTGAAGAGAAGAAAAAGACTTATAGCGTAGCTAGATCTACAACAACAATAAAATTTAAAAAAAAATATATATATATGATAGAGTTTAGAGTGTCATGTCATTCAAAATCTTGAAAGACGTGACACTGATACATCTTTAAATTATTAATATTTAATTTAAATTATTAGATAGCATTTCAAGTAAAGAAGATTATAATATAGAGAAAAAATTATTGAAAGATTACATTTTTAATTTTTGAAATTATTGTGTTATAATCAGCTTATTGATGATATACATCGAAAGACTAAACTTAGGCTAACCCTAGATATGGTACAAGTTGTATTTGTACATTAAATCTAGACTAATATTTCTCTAACATCCACCGAAATAGAGCATGTAAAATTTTTAAGTATTGGATAATTCCATGACAACTTTTCTTGTAATTGTTTGTTTAGATGTTGTAAAGTGGTAATAAAGGCTGAAGGTTCACGACTATGTTTATCGTGCAAGAATGACTAGCTTGGTCATCCGAGTTCTTTTATTTCAAAGAATGAAAAACTGGTAAGGTGGCATCGAGTCTCATGTGAAAACAAGTAAGGTCTTCTTCTTAACTTGAATTTGTGTCCGAACTTCCTGTGTTTCGAGATCCCAACTTTGCACATTTGATTGAAGGCCTTCTAAAACTCCGTTTTGTGAGTTCTTGGTACTGTTGAAAAGATTAGTCATTCTACTTTCTAAATTTACCAACTTTACACAATTTAAGGTTGTGGTTGGAGAGTTATTCAATTGGAAAGGAAGGTGGTTCAAATGTAAAAATGTGAAAATTTTATTTTTTGGTCATTCTTGCACAAACAATATCATACAATTTGGAAATGTCTTAAGGTGACGTTTGTTCCAGGCTGTAGATAATTTCCCCTAGTTTGTGAAAGTGCCAACTTTTTGGATGAACCATGCATGGTTTGTGACAACCTTGTTTGTAAGGTTGGCCCATCAAGATTATGTTTGGACCCAAAAATGGGTTTCCCCCAATTCTTCCTACTTTTACATACTTTGTTCTTGGTCTTTCGGACATCGATTTGATTTTAGACAAAATGTGATGAAGATTTTATAATAAAACCTACTTTGTCTTGGGCTTTGTGGAGCCTAGTTATGTTTGATTCGGATGACGATCCGATCCAAAATAATGTTGCGTGGTTTTTTAATGGGAGATTTTCCGAGACTTAGTCCATGGAGCGAAGGATTGGGCCGATAGACCGTGAATCCTGTGCGCAGGATGTAAAAATCGTTGTTTTGGTGATTAGGGTTTCTCGTCGTAGTTTTTTTTAGAGAAAAAAAAATGTACTGCCGCACTTTGTATTTTCCTTGATAATAGTGAAATTCCTACAACTCTGTGGACGTAGGTAAATTGTCGAACCACGTAAATACTGTCTTATGCGTGTGATTATTTTTCTTTGACATGTGTTTTTCTCTATTTTGTTTCTCATAGGTTTGAGAATTTTGTGTTAATTCCCTACAACTAGTATCAGAGCCTAGGGTTAGGTTTGAGTGGGAGCAATGGTAGAGGAAGCAGGAAAGTCGTCTAGAATAGAAAAGTTCGATGGCACAGACTTTGGATTTTGGAGGATGCAAATTGAGGATTATCCTTATAGGAAAAGTTGCATCTGCCACTTCTAGGGGGAAAAACCTACAAATATGAAGGATGAGGAATGGGCTCTTCTTGATAGAAAAATACTAGGAGTCATCAAGTTAACTTTGTCTAGGTCTGTTGAACACAATGTTGTAAAGGAGAAGACTACAGTAGATTTGGTGAAGGCTTTGTCTGGTATGTATGAAAAGCCATTAGTAAACAACAAGGTGCATTTGATGAAGAAACTATTCAATTTGAAGATGGCAGAGAATGTCTCAGTAGCACAACATCTGAACGAATTTAACACTATCACAAATCAATTGTCTTCTGTAGAAGTTGATTTTGATGATGAGATTCGTGCACTCATCATTTTGGCCATTTTGCCAAATAGTTGGGAGGCAATGATGATGGTAGTAAGCAATTCTACAGGAAAGAAAAAGTTGAAGTACAATGACATACGAGATTTAATTTTGGCTGAAGAAATTCGCAGAAGAGATGCAAGTGAAAACTCAAGATTTAGTTCTGCCCTAAACCTTAAGATAAGGGGCAGAGGCAATGACAGAAATTCAAATCGGGGCAAATCAAAATCCAGAAATTCTAATAAGAACAGAAGTAAATCCAGATCAAGCTAACAAGTACAATGCTGGAACTGTGGGAAAACGGGTCACTTAAGGAAACAATGTAAAAGTCCTAAGAATAAGAATGAAGATGATTCTGCTAATGCTATAACAGAAGAGGTACAAGATGCATTACTTCTTGTAGTAGACAGTCCACTTGATGATTGGGTTTTGGACTCAGAAACTTCGTTTCATACCACTCCACACTGAGAAATCATACAGAACTATGTTGTAGGTGATTTTGGTAAGGTGTATTTGGCTGATGGTACAGCCTTAGATGTTGTGGGTATGGAAGACGTTCGAATATTGTTGCCTAAGGGGTCTGTTTGGTTACTGGAGAAGATTCGACATATTCCTGACCTGAGGAGGAACCTGATTTCTGTTGGACAACTTGATGATGAAAGGCATGCAATACTGTTTGTTGGTGGTACTTGGAAGGTTACAAAGGAAATTAGAGTATTGGCTTGTGGAAAGAAGACCGGTACTCTATATATTACCTCAAGTCCAAGAGACACAATTGCAGTTGCTGAAGCAAGTACTAATACAAGCCTATGGCACTGCAGACTTGGTCACATGAGTGAGAAAGGGATGAAGATGCTGCTGTCAAAAGGGTAACTACCAGAATTTAAGTCCATTGATTTTGACATATGTGAAAGCTACATCTTAGGAAAGCAGAAAAAGGTAAGCTTCTTGAAAAATAGGACACCGAAAGCTGAAAAATTGGAGTTACACACACTGATTTGTGGGGGCCCTCTCCAATTGCATCCCTTGGAGATTCAAGGTATTACATTACTTTCATTGATGACTCAAGTAGAAAGGTATAGGTTTATTTTCTGAAAAATAAATCTGATGTATTTGAAACTTTTAAGAAGTGGAATGCTATGATTGAGACAAAAACAGGTCTGAAAGTAAAATGTTTAAGATCAGACAATGGAGGAGAGTATATAGATGGAGGGTTCAGTGAGTATTGTGCTACACATGGAATCTAGAGGGAGAAGACTATTTCTAGGACACCACAGCAGAATAGTGTGGCTGAGCGCATGAACAGAACTTTTAATGAGCGTGCTAGGAGTATGAGGTTGCATGTTGGATTACCAAAAACTTTTTGAGTTGATGCTGTTAGTACTGCAGCTTACCTGATAAACTGAGGATCATCAATTCTCATGGAGTTTAGACTTCCTGAAGAGGTTTGGAGCAGTAAAGAGGTAAAGTTTTCCCATTTAAATTTTTTTGGTTGCGTTTCTTATGTTCATATTGATTCTATTGCTCATAGTAAACTTGATGCAAAGTTTAAAATATGTTTTTTCATTGGCTATGGTAATGAGAAATTTGGCTATTGGTTTTGGGATGAACAAAACAGAAAAATCATCAGAAGTAGAAATATGATATTTAATGAACATGTTATGTACAAGGACAGGTCAACTGTAGTATCAGATGTTACAGAGATAGATAAAAAGAAATCTGAGTTTGTCAATTTAGATGGATTGACTGAAAGTACTATCCAGAAAAGGGGTGAAGAAGATAAGGAGAATGTAGATTCACAAGTAGATTAGAGTACACCTGTAGCTAAAGTCCATAGATCTTCCAGGACCATTACACCTCCATAGCGTTATTTACCCGCTTTAAATTATCTCCTTTTGACTGATGGTGGTGAGACAGAATGTTATGATGAAGCCTTGCAAGATAAAAATTCAAGCAAATGGGAGTTAGCCATGAAGGATGTTAGGACATATGTGTTTCACATGATTAAGAACATATGTCATGATGTTATGTAATTGGCTTATCCTTTGACAAAACGCACTTTACTTGTATTTAGGTAGATTTAGGATGTGTTTAAATACTTCAAGAAACCACGTTTCAAGATTAAGTGTTGAAGCCTTCAAGTCTGTCTAAGAAAATAAGTTGATAGTGCAAATTCATTAAACCTCAACAGTTGCTTGACACCTCCTATTTGTCGAGGTTTAAGAATTTCATAATTCAAATATGATTTTCTTGGGATCCGTGAATATGTCTATGGGCCTTCTTTTCTCCTAACCCTAGACATAGAAAAGAATTTTTTTAAAGGCCATCAAACTGTACACAAGTTGCAAAAACTTTGAATAAACTCTGTTCAAGCAAATTGTGACCGGAGACGAAGTTCTTGCTCTAGTTCATCTCTTTCTCTTGAAGAAATTGCTGTGTATTTGCACCGTAGGGTTTTGTGACCAAGTATCTTCTTGATCTTCATTGTGTGGATGAACTGAAGAACTTTGCAGCCGACAATCTTCTTAGTTGGTGATTGAAGTCGCGTACTGGGATCCGCGCAATTAGTTAGTCACGTACTTGGGAGTCGTGTATCAGAAAGGGGAACTGTCACTATAGAACAAGTCCAATTGGGTATTGGGGTAAGGGTTCAACTGTAAGTTGGTAAGGTACTTGAGATTCCTTTACTTGTAATCGCTTGTTGTGATAATAGTGGAGTTTCGAGAGTGGTGACCTAAAATCACCTGGTGGGGTTTTTGCTGTTAGGTTTTCCCCATTCGTAAACAAATCATCGTGTTATTTATTTTCTGCTGCATAATTAGTTTATTGGTAATTTGTTTGTGCTGCCATGCGTTTGCATGATAAATTGATTAATTAATAACTTGGCTAATTAATTAATTAATTTCTATTACAATGGGTCATTCAGTTTGTGGCCTATCAAAGGATGAGATGGATTCCTTGTTGGGGAATCAGACATGGGAATTGACTAAATTGCCAGTAGGAAAGAAGGTTTTGCACAATAAGTGGGTATATAGAATAAAGAATGAGCATGATGGTAGCAAGCGTTACAGTGCTAGATTAGCTGTCAAAGGGTTTCAGCAAAAGAAAGGCATTGACTACTTAGAAATATTTTCTCCAGTTGTGAAGATGTCAATAATCAGACTAGTACTGGGAATGGTGGTTGCAGAAAATTTACATCTTGAGCAGTTAAATGTGAAGATGGCATTTGTTTATGGTGACTTGGAGGAAGACATTTACATGATTCGGCCAGAAGGGTTTATTGTTCAGGGACAAGAGAATCTAGTCTGCAAACTGAGAAATAACTTGTATGGCCTAAAACAAGCTCCAAGATAGTGATACAAGAAATTTGACAGTTTTATGCACAGGATTGGGTTCAAGAGATGGAAATTGATCACTGTTGCTATGTTAAGTTCTTTAGCAATGCTCCTGGGAAAAATTTTTGGGCCATTTTGTAGCCTATTGTGAATCCTGTGCGCAGGATGTAAAAACCGTTGTTTTGGTGATTAGGATTTCTTGTCGTAGTCTTTTTTTTTTTTTTTTGGGAGAAAGAGAGAGAGAAAAAAAAAGTACTACTGTACTTTGTATTTTCCTTGATAATAGTGAAATCCTTGCAATTCCGTAGATGTAGGCAAATTGTCGAACCACGTAAATACTGTCTTGTGCATGTGATTATTTTTCTTTGGTGTATGTTTTTCTTTATTTTGTTTCTCACAAGTTTGCAAATTCTGTGTTAATTCCCTACACTTTGTAGCTTTTGGTTTTGGATTTGGCAAGTTATGAGCTTAGTAAAATGCTTTAAAATTCAATTTTTTACTTTAAAATCCCACTTTAATTAACCTTTTCAACCGACCCAAGGTAGAAAAATGACAGCCATAAGCCATCATTTAATTCATAGTGAATGACCCAAAATACCTTCTATAAATACCTCGCCAATCCCGTTAGATAAGTGGTTGAACAATCATTATACTCTAAACTACCACAAAACTTCACACAAACACACCATTTATTGTCTTTATCCATCTTTGACTTAAGCTTCGGAGTGTTTAAGCAAGGTCACCCACGCTTGTTTATCCTGAACTTAGGAAGTAGGACTGTTTTCTCTCGTAAGTTGTTGTAGCAACCTAGGGAACAATGTCCTCAGCGCTAGAATCTAGTTTAACCGATCATTGAACAGTGATTTTTTACGTTACTCTGAATATCACCCAAACACAAAACTGTTTCATGAAATGAAAGATTTCATTAGCTATGATGCTATTATCCTGAATATGATGCCTGGTATAAATGAAACTTGCCATGAAGTAAATCATTTACAGAGAAATGTTTTCAGCCTATTAGCCAAAATTTTGGTGATACATTTGTAAATTACATTGCAAAGGATAAGTAAGTCGGACTGCCATTTTTGTCTTCAAGATAAGAGCAGTAAACATGTTATTCTACTCTGTGTATGAAACTAGAATAGAAGAAACATGGAACTGCTTCTATTACATCTCCATCATGTCCCAGAGTTTTATTTGGTTGGCTTACTTTGGCGGTACACCAATCCCATTTCTCCAATAGAAGCAAAAGTCTCCAGCCTTGTTGACAGGATCAACATAGATTGTATGGTAATAAAAAGCCAATCCAATGAAAATGGATTTGACTATGTCTTTACTCTTTAGGAATTTTAGGAAAGAGACATTCCAGCCTTGTGTCTCTTTTAGGCCCTTGCGATACGATGCTCAATCGCCACTACCAAGTCACTCTAGGTGCATGTCATCTTCCAAAGAGTTAAGTGTTAGCACTTAAGGGGAAAAAAAAAAAAATTACGTCATTATCATGTATATGTAAACAGTACTTTGAAGATTTCCTTCTTTTTTTTTTTTTTTTTTTAATAAAGTATTTTAGATGCAAAATAATATATAAGTGTAATTTTTTTTCCTCAAATTGCATATAATGTACTCTATGATTTATAAGCTATATGAATATTGTAGGGTCACAAATTGTAGCCCACACCTAGATGGAAACAGGAAATGGGCCCAACAAGCCCAATACAATAAATTTGTAAGAGAGTGGGTTAAAGAATTGGGCTAACAGCGATTTTTATAACAGTTATTGGGGGTTGGGTACTTGGCCGAGGAGGCTAAAACACATAAACAAGTTAAGATTTCATGTCCGAGGAGTGAGGTTTTGGCAATTTTAATGGGTTCTAATCAAGTCCGAGGGGTATGATCTTAGATAAGATGCTTTCTTTTAGGTTGTATTTTTCCCGGTGCTACAGTAGTTATTTCTTGATGTTCTTCTTTTTTCTCTCGTGTCCCCTTCTTATGAAGGGTTTACTCCATTATATAGTCCGTCATTGCTCGATCCCATCGTCCACTTGTCTGTCATCTAGCATGGTACTTGAGTTTCCACTTCCTCTCTTACAGCTTTTTAATCTTCTGGGGACAAAGATGACTTTCAACACTGTTCAGGGGTCTTCTCCACATAAATGCGGCCAGGAAAGTAGCTGTGATGCATTTAATGCGGTGGTTGCAGCTTTTTCTTAAGATATTTCTGCATCCTTATCCCTTCCATATGCATTGGTAATCTATCTTCCCTTCTGGAACTTCCTGGAAAGTGGACTAAGGGAAAGCCGAGGTTCCTCTCACCAACAGACGTCATGTCCGAGGAGGGTATTCCTCTCGGACCAACCTCCTTGGATACTTACACGTCCTACTGTCAGTTACAACGGTTCTCTATGATTTCTTCTCCTCGGGCGTATTGTCGATGAAACGTTGTTCCTGGGCCCAGATCATGAGCCTAGGTTTTACTCCCCCACAAATATTATATGGCACTTTTATTTTTCTCAGTTTGCAAATAACATATTGGATGAAGATTGTGATTGACTCAAATATAAATCATAGATACGTGATCAATACAATTGAAAACTAAATTGCATAATAAAAAAGGTTCATAGTTGGAGAAATATCTTTTCATTTTACACAAAAAAAAAAAAAAAAAACACTTTATTAAATTTATAACCTAATATATATTATCACTTGACATTTATTTTGAGAAGATTATGACTTAATTTGTTTGAGTATTATCTATAAATATGCTTACAAGAATTTAGACATTTAAAAATCTTGAGGTGGCTAAGTGGTATTTTTCTAAGAGCTACTTGTAAATAAATTTATACCATATGGGAAAATAAAGAATTTTTAAAAAGTTTGGAGAGGGGGGGGGGGGGGGGGGTCTCCAAGTAGCTCTATCACTTGTGATTTTGTTGTGATGTTAAATGTAATTAATTGATTTCAATAACATAATAAATAATGAATATTTGAATTACTTTTTTTATTATTATTTATTTTGGTAATTTGTGACATATTAGTTTGTAAATATTATATAGTGAAATTTGTAATATTCCCAATGTCATTCATCACTTCTTCCTTTTTTATCTTTTTATTTTTATTTTTTTTTATTTTTCTATTTTTTTATTGTGATTTGTGGCACATCAATTTGTAAAGATTATAGAGTAAAATTTGTAGTATTACTACAATTTCTCATAATTGTATGAATTACACTTTTTGTATGTGAATGATGACACATTGATGTGCATGAAATATATACAATAAAATACTCTCTTATTTGTATATTTAGCCTTATTTTTATTTTATTTTGTGATTGATTATTAGTTATCTTTGTCTTATAAATAATAAAGATTATTCAGTGTACATACTACAAAGTGGGCCGATTGTCAAGCCCAAGCGTAAAACCTTGAAAAGATCCAATCCAAGCCTGAAGCAAAGCAAAGAGAAAATAAAAGCAAATTCCAAGAGAATGACTTACACAAGCCAAGGCTAGGCAAGTCCAACAAGGCGTAAAAGGAAAAAAGAAAAAAAAAGAAGTGAGGCCCAAAACATAAGACGTGGATGAAGTTTACAAGAATACAAGTTTTCCAAGTCAAGCAATTAATTAGGTCTATCATTAAAAGACAAGGTCACTTGTTTGTGTGATTACAAAGGCCCAAAACAAAGCAATAGAAAAGGAAGGCTAATCCGACTTGTATTAGAAGTGTCACTATTTGGCGGATTGTGGTGATTGCGGTTGTACTTTAATGATTTAATTGTTCTTGCTCCATCTCAATTGATTAATATAGGACTTTTAACATGAGTTCAATCGTGTTTTTCTCATGATTTTAAATTTATCTTAATTGATTAAATGCTTGGTTTATTATTTCTTGATTTTAAAATTAAATATTTCTTGTGATTTTGTTTGTCAACTTATACAATTAATGATTTTATTTTTAAAATTGAATATCTCTTGTAATTTTTTGTCACTGATGATTTGATTTTATATTTAAGAAGTGAAAAAGAGCATGTTTTAGAATTTTAAACATAGGTTTTAGTGATAATATTTTTCCTGATAGCAAGATTGATTTCTAGATTATCACGTAGTGGTTGAGAAAAATTAATTATCATGAATATAAATTAATATGAATTAATAAGGCGGATACCAAAACCTTAATTTGTTTCTCTTCTCTTAATTGTTTACACATTTTTGCTACTTTATATCATATCTTTACATTTTTTAATTATTTGCTCAGTTTATTTAATTTCAAAATAACCAATTTTTATTAAACTAAATTAGGATTTATTTGGTCAAGACTTGATTAATTTTTCTATATTCATACAAGTCCTTGTGTGTTTGATTTTGTTATTGTCAAACTATATTTCGGTACAATTGTTAATACTTTAAAATTTCACAACACACATTAATTGGTAAGTTTTATATAATAAAACCTGTAATATTCTTAGTATCGATCATCTTTGCCATAAGAGCACAAATTATAAAGATAATATATCAATATGAGCTACAAGACAAACTTTTCTTTAAAAAGTATACACTTGTGTTTGTGTGTGTTTTTCTTGATATATATATATATATATATTTTGATATATAGATGCACATAATTTGACTTTATTTTAAATTTAAATATATAAAAATATTATTTTACAAAGTATTAAATTCACCTTACCCTATAACCTTGGGACAGTTAACAAAATTTTAAATTTCAAGTAGTTTGTCCTCCATAAATTATCATATTTTTGAATGTTTCACAAGATGAGGAACAATCTATACAAAATTTAATTCTCATTGGTTGCAACCATTCACATTAATTGCACTAATCAGTAATCTCCGCAACCTCATCCCCTAGAACAGGAGAAATTATAAGGTTCACATGGTGGACAAGTGACGTAGTCCATCATTCTACTAAAATATTCACACTTGTTTAAAATTGCTGAGTTAAAAAAAAATTTTAAATTGAAACTGATTACTGACTCAGCAATTTTAAACAAGTAAAAGCCTTTTAATGGAATGGTGGACAAGTGACGTGGTCTACCAGAGGACTGTATAATTTCTCCTAGAACAGAGTGTCCTGGCTGTAAACATCTACCATGACTATCCCTATGTACTTTAACCAATTTCACGTATATTTATGAAGGAAATATTAATGAATGTTCATTGGTTTAGAAATTATTTTTAAAAATATTTTATTAAAAAAAATTTATGTCCATAACTTTTAATATTTTTCATAAAAATAATGTTAATTTTTTTTTAATATAGTTTTAACAATTATTTTAAAAGGATTTGTTAACATCACTCTTTTTATAATAGAAATTGCTAATTAATAAGAGGAGGTAAACATTACTTTGCCACAAATTTTATAAAAGAAAGGACTGAACAGCCTGAAAGAAGAGTGGTTCAGTTGCTGGTTTTCATTAACTATTGCACTGAGCAACAGAAGTGCTGCAAGTGCTCGTGTCTCGAGTCTCCTTGCATTCAAGTTTTGCCGGCATTGTTCAGTGAGTAGGAATGACTGATAAAGGTTGGAAAATTTTGTGTCAGAGTGGAACATGTGGCATTGGCATGGTTTAGGTGAGGACCGTGTAGTTTTGTTTTTTATAAAAAAGTTTTTAAAAATATTTCTAAATCATTGCTTTTAGTTGAGGACCTTGTCATTGGTTGCAACATCTCAGTGTTCTTTAATTCTTCTATTAGAGCCTTTAAAGCTTTCACCTTCCAAGTCTGACTTGCTCCTTGTCGGTTAACTATATTACAATGATGGCTGGGTTGGATGATGAGGCCGAGCTAGTGCAACAGAGTGTAAATGTAGATGTAACATGTTGGTGTAGAAATGCTTGGAATTAATCGGAGAAGTACTGGGAATCTAACTTTTATGTTTAGTTTTTCTTCTTCTTTACGTGTGGTGCTTAAGCATTTACATGGTTTCGTTAGCCGTTAGCCGTTGGAGAATGAATTAAACATTGAGGATGCAGTTAATTGTATGTGGTTGATCAACTTGATCTGAGAAATAAATAGATCTGGAAATTTGTCAGATTGATCAAGATCAACACGTTTCTCCTGAACGGGCTACCAAACCTATGACCCATATTTTGTTCACATGAAAAATGAATAATAAATTGAAAATATGATAGTTAAAATAAATAGATCTAGCAATTTGTCAAATTGATCAAGTTTGGATTCAACACGTTTCTCTTGAACGGGCTACCAAACCTATGACCCATATTTTGTTCACATGAAAAATAAATAATAAATTGAAAATATGATAGTTATAATAAATAGATCTAGCAATTTGTCAAATTGATCAAGTTTGGATTCAACACGCTTCTCTTGAACGGGCTACTAAACCTATGGCCCATATTTTGTTCACATGAAAAACGAATAACAATTTGAAGACCCGTATTTTGTTCACATGAAAAATGAATAGTAATTTGAATAATATGATAGTTATAATAGGAGAGGAAAGATTTAAACCCTGAATTTTTCTGTTGAAAACACTAAGGGTGTATTTGGTAAAGTGGATTTTAGGAAGGATAAAAATAAAAATAAAAGGAAAGAAAACTTTTTAAAGGGTCTTTGGTTGGGAGGGGAAGAGAAGAAAATGATAGTGGGGTCTGGGTGTTTTATCCTTAAGCTAACCAATTTTTTTTTTCTCCAAAATAAAGAATTTGATAGATAAATGATGAAAATGTCCGTGTGCATTTGCACATGCTCTTATCCAGTATGTTGCTCTTTGTTTGTTTGGTTGGTTTTTTTTTGGTCTGTACACTGTCTCTTCCTTCTTCTTTTGTTCTTTTGATTTTCTAAACGTGATTTTTATTTTTTAATAAATCTAGGTGATTTTTTTTTGTCATTTTTTTAATTGGGCATCATTTTTTAACAAGAATATATAAGTAAATTTATACAAACGCATTTTTTTCATCCCTCTATTTTTCCACTCCTAACCAAACAAAAATGAGGGAAATTAAAAATTTTTCTATCTTTCCATTTTTTTACCTCTCCAACTAAACGAGTCCTAAGAATTACCAATTGATAAACAACAAGGCTCTCGACTGGAAAATAATAATAAAATACACATAATTATATTGTTTTTTACTTTTTTTTTTCATTTGAATATAAATTAGATAACAAATAAACAAAAATACTCAAAAATAAATGTTAAATTATACATAATACTTAAGAATATAGAGCCAAAAGCTGTTCACTAATCTTATCCTCACCACAAAAGAATAGAAGAAAAAAAAAAAAAAACTAGATGTAAACCTAAATGGGTTTTGTGGTTAGAAAAAAAAAATGTTGTTAAAAAAAATGATGTGGCCATGTAAGAGTGAAAGCTGAAAACTTTTTAGTGACTTGGATTAGAAAATTTGATGAAAAATTGGTAGAAAATAGTGAGAAGAGCTGATTAAGTGAGGTACAAAAGTCAGAGAAGCGTAGAGTCTGTAGAGGGAAAAAAAAAAAAAAAAATCCTCAGTTAAAAAATGGGTCGATCAAACTAACTAGTGAGTCAACTCGACCTGACTCAGACTTACATTGGTTTTGTTTCAGGTTGACACATTTTGTGGTGGGTTCAAAAAAGTATGATCCATACCCATATTTTCTTCTTTGGGTTCGAGCAGTTTAACGAGTCTAGGTCCAATTTTGCCAATTAATAAACACCTGCAATGACAAAAGCAATCAGAGAACATTGTTGTGGGGGTGATCTAAATGTCTCTAATAGCTCAAAGTGTTGTAAAATACACATAAAACAATAAAATATCAAAACATGGGTTGGACATAACAAATCTCCACCTCCAGCCCATGAGTTGGACTCACTATTTAGCCCTTTGGTATTTGGATGCTCCGTTTGGACATAACAAATCTCCACCTCTTAGTTGATGAAACAATTTCGGTATTATGATCATCCGCTCTTTGCAAATTTCCTCCTATTTTTGTTAATTTTTCAAGCCTTAAAAGTTTTTCTTTATGTGTTCCCCTTTGTTGTAAACACTTGACCTTTGGCTATATCGTGCCTCTTCTACTCTTACTCCCCCTATTCTTTGTGACAAGAGTCTATGCATTATCATTTCCCATGTTAGTTATTCCTGTTTCTTGATTGAACAAGCTATCCTTGATCAAAACAAGTTGTAACACACCATTTAGAGTAGAGTTAGTTACTAAATGAAGCAACCAAAATCTCCCAATCATTAGGCTAAGAGCTTAGAAGCAATAGTGTTGGCAACTCATCATCAATCATTATCTTCTTTGATACACCTATTGGTTTTTCCATGCATCTTCTCTCACTCTTTTTCAGACGTATTGCATGGCTTAGCATTATCACCCTATATATGGTCATGCAAGTCCTTAAAATAAAGGATGTCATCCATCATCAATTTTCAAATTAAATAATATAATGCTTAGAGTTTTAATCATAGGGCTTGATGTATTCTACATTTGATCCAACACAAGGCGACCATGCCTAAACAATTACAACACTAATATCACTTGTTGGGACAGCAAAAGCTGTCACACTATTTTTCTAGGCCAAATTACTTTCTATACATGAATTAAATTAAAATAACCCCAAGCAAGAGTGAAATAAAAATCACGCAAGCACCAAGAAAAAAACCACAGAAGAACACACCAAATTTAAGTGGAAAATTCACCAAAATAAAGAGAAAAACTATGTGGCAAATCTGATCAATCCATTATAGTAAATAGAATACAATACTTAAGATTGTGCCCAAATCTTGAGTTCTAAATAAAGTGGAAAAAATACAAAAATAGCTCTTTAGTAAGGTTGTTTTTTGGCTAGTGCGGTCGATTTTAGGAGGGTTTGGGTCGCTTCGAAATTGTTACACTATGAGTTAGAAATCTCCCACAAATTGAAACCTCATATCTAATATCAAAACCCACAACAAATCAAACCAAACAAGGTTAGAAATATGAGATCTAACTGGAACTCACCTTTGACAACTTGAGATTGTGGAGGAAACTTTCAACTAGGCTGAAGAAATTGAATATATGAGATTTGAGTTGAAGATTAGAGATTGGGTGAAACTTTAAAGGTTTATATGATCGATTCAGTATTTTTGGAATCCAAGAAACTTAGCTGATAACCATACTAACAGACATCGAAATCCCAGAAATGCCTCCGATAGCCAACCTGTTCACCATTAGCATCCATGTTTTGTGGTTCAATCGACTTGGCTTTGGTTCAGTTCGCTAGTTCAAATCAAGTCTTGTACAACCCTACTCTTTAGGAATAAACACAATTTCCCCATCAAATAAATGGAACCCAGTGAAACCCATAATGCAGTAATCTCTTTGTTCTAAATATTTTACTCCCTATTAGTTGTAGTACTAAAAATCCACACTTAGAGAAAATCACCCATTTATGTCCCTTGTGTGTGTGTCTTGAACAATAGAAAATAAAGATATTTCTTTTTTCCTTTTTCTCTCATGCTTGTATGGGATGAAAAATGAAAATCCTCTACCACATTCTTTGTATTTCAATTTATGTTCCACCAATTACAAATTGTCACATGCTTAATTTTTTTCCCCTTTCTATATAAAATAATTAAATAACCAATCTTTAAAACAGAAAAAAGTATTTTGCAGTTAGTGAAGTATAAATTGGAACACTATGAGTAGGAAAAAGGATTTTTATTCCGATTGTGCCGATTCTTCTTATATTTTTCTGCACGACTTGCTCTTGGTATTTTTCTCTTTTAATTTCCCATACACTCATAACCTTTATAAGGATAACCTGTTGTCTCATAGCCTACTATTTCAATAGAATAGGAGATTCTCAAAAAAAAAAAAAAAAAAAAAAAAATCAATAGAATAGGAGACTTGGTACAAAAAGAAATCTTAACAAGTGATCAATGACTTGATCCAAACTACTAAAATATCTTACTTGGGCTTTAACAAGTTGTAGGCTAGACCACTAAACTATTGTAATTAATAATAGAATTGATGTCGGTGACATGCTTATATATAAATAATTTTACTCTAATCATAACTAACATTCTTAATAAGTAGTGAAAAATATTATGTCTTGAGCATTGATAACAAAGTAACACCAGGGATACTACATATGTATAAGTTCACAAATTATATTAATTATTTTAAGAAACTAATTTTCAAACATTCTTTAATTATATTGTATTTAGGTAGAAATTAAAGACATCTAAGAAAGTCGACAAACAGATTAACCACCACACACCCTTGGTGTGATGATCACTCTACAAATATAAGTGCTTATAGAGTGTGGAGGGTAAGAGCCGTGGTTCAAGTCTCTTGGAAGGAACTTCACATACATATACACTTAGATTAGAGTAGAATATAATTCTATTTTGAATAAAATATATATATATATATATATATATATTAAGATCACAAAAATTTAAATGTTTGGACCACAAAAATTTATATAATTTTTATTGTAACTCATCGAGTGGCAAATTGCAAATAATGAAGAAAAAATGATGGATTCATCTGAATCCATATACCTACCACTCATAACTCACTATAACTCATCATATAGCGAGTCGTGTCAAAAATTGTTTAAATTTTTGCTGTCATAGCATTTTTCAACAATAAACTCATCAGCTTGTCTGGAACCTTTTCTGATTGCACCAACACTGACGTACAATCTACTCTATAAATGATTATAAAGCCCTGCGTAGAATCATGCTCCAATTGCGCTCAACACTACACTAAATCCATCTCTCTAATTTCCTCCAACTTCTTTTCCAAGTTTTATTCTTTGCTTTTTTTTAACAAGTTGTATCATCTCAAAGCAAGATAGAGATGCTGGTTTGTTCGAGTTATTTTCTTTAATCGCCATTTCCAACTTGATCAAACCTCATATTCAGCTTCTTACTCCATTGCGTTTTGGTTGTGTAGAGTATCAAATTTTAGAACACTAATCCCACCAAAAGAAGGGAAAAAGGGTCATCCTAATTTTGTATTCAACAATACCCAGATTATTTTTTTTAAAATTTTTTTTTTTTTTTGTATATTCCATAATGGTGTTTAAGAAGAAGAAAATCCTAGACAACGAACCAAATTTGGTTAAACTTAAACATGTGAAGCTTGGTTACCACTACTTGGTCTCCAACGCCATGTATCTCATTCTTGTGCCACTCACAATAGCTTCTGCTCATCTTTCCGTCGATGATTTTGTCCATTTGTTCAACAACCTTAAGCTCAATCTCATGTCAGTTACAGTATGCACTGCTCTTACGGTTTTACTTGCAAGCCTTCACTTCTTGGGTCGTCCTAAACAAGTTTACTTGTTGAATTTCTCATGTTACAAACCCGAGCCAGGTCTAATGTGCAGCCTAGAAGCTTTCATGAAAAGATCTGAGCTTAGTAGGAGTTTCTCCGAAGAAAGTTTAGCGTTTCAAAGGAAAATTTTGGAGAAGTCAGGGTATGGTCCAACGACATATGCCTCCCAATCACTGTTAGATGTTCCAATGAACTTGACTATTGAGGAAGCGAGGAAGGAGGCAGAGATGGTGATGTTTGGAGCAATTGATGATTTGTTAGCAAAAACAAGGGTAAAGGTTAAGGATATAGGGATTCTTATTGTGAATTGTAGTGTGTTCAATCCAACACCATCCTTATCAGCCATGGTTGTGAACCACTACAAGCTCAGAGGGAATCTTTTGAGCTATAACCTTGGTGGGATGGGCTGCAGTGCTGGAGTTATTTCTGTGGACCTGGCCAAACAGTTGTTACAGGTATTTGCGCATGTTATGCTCAGTTTTGAGATAATTTTGTCTCACTTTTTTAAACATTGCTTAAACCGTAAAAATGTTTTTAAATATACAGTAATTAACAGAAAAGCACACAAAATCATGATGTAATTTTAAATGTATCATTTAACTCCTTGTGATATTGTAAAATATATGAAGAAATAAATAATGAGTTATTTATACAATAACATGCGTCCATGTATATTTAAAGTTGCATTCTCATGTGAAACAATTCCACGAGTGTTCGTATAAAAAAAAAACAATAATAATAATACCACATGAGTGTTGTGTTACACTCAAAAGTTCCAGGCATAGTGCTACACACTTATCAATTTATACTGATATACCCCATAACATATATAGTGAAAGAATTTAACAATAGGCACTATTTTATTAATGGATGGAATTTTGAGCCTTTGTCAGCATCAAATGGAGATCAAAGGCTCAATTTTCCTCCAAAAATATAAATAATGACAAAAGTTTAAATCACTTAAATATTTTATATTTGTTTAAAAGATAAAAGAAGCTTGAAATAAAAATATATATGAATTTTTTGTCAGAAATATATGAGTTTTGGATGATTGTAAAATAAGCTTCTGATTCTAACCATGAAAGGAAAAAAAATTGATATTGACATTATAATATATAGTAGTGTTTAAAAAGAAGACTACATGCTTCTCTACTTGAGAGTTACTCGTTTGTTCAATTCTGATCAGAACGTGCATTTAGATTTTGTACAATGACTCAATGAGTTAACACAAATAACGTCAGATGCTAAGGCCCTATTTGGATGTGTGATTCAAACACACATTTTCATATTTTAAATAATTTTACATATATTTTAACACATTTTTTCACCCACACATACATAAAAAACAGTCAAACAATATTACTCAAATTCCTCCACCAAACAGGTCCTTAAGTTTTTTAGTATTATGGTCAGTGTATAATGGTGATTTGGTTTTTCTAGTCTTAGTATTACGCCACTGAAAAAGCTGTGTAAAGATGGAGTACCCATGTTAAATTTCTTAATTTATGATATATCCATGTTAATTTTTTTTTTCTTTTGTGGGTTTGGTTTTGTATTTAAAAGTTACCGTATGTATATAAATGTATGTGTAGTATCTCAAACATTACTCTCACTGTGTAACAGGTACAGCCTAACTGCTATGCATTAGTAGTGAGCATGGAAAGCATGACTCTCAACTGGTATAGTGGCAATAACCGCTCAATGCTCATCACAAACTGTCTGTTCCGCATGGGTGCAGCAGCGATCCTCTTATCAAACCGATCCTCTGATCGCCGCCATTCAAAATACCAACTTATTCATACTGTACGCACCCACAAAGGCGCAGATGATAAATGTTACAACTGTGTCATTCAGAAGGAAGACACAGAAAAACGACTTGGCATTGCACTCTCCAAAGATTTATTGACAGTAGCTGGTGATGCCCTTAAAACCAACATCACAACATTAGGGCCATTAGTCTTACCCCTATCTGAGCAAATCCTTTTTTTTCTGAACTTAGTAGGAAGAAAGATATTTAAAATGAAGATGAAACAATATGTTCCCGATTTTAAGTTGGCATTCGAGCACTTTTGTATACATACAGGAGGGAAAGCGGTTTTAGATGAAATAGAGAAGAACCTTAAACTGAGCAAGTGGCATATGGAGCCCTCAAGAATGACTCTTTATAGGTTTGGAAACACTTCTAGTAGTTCCTTATGGTATGAATTGGCTTATTCTGAGGCCAAAGGGAGGATCAAGAAAGGAGATCGGGTGTGGCAAATTGCGTTTGGGTCAGGATTTAAGTGTAACAGTGTTGTCTGGCACGCATTGCAAACCATCAATCCAACATATGAGAAGTATAATCCTTGGATGGATGAGATTGATGACTTTCCCGTTAATGTGCCTTAAGTGGCATCCATTGTTTCTTGAAGCTTCTCCTAGGAAGAAAAACATCCATGAATGAATGTGTGTTCTTCCTCGTCAGTAGGATTTGCATGCTCCTCATCTATTAAACATAAATATATGTCTTTTACTTTTTACAGTAACCATAAATATATGTCTATGTATTAGGTTTTTATGTATAAAAGTGAAATTATATTAATGCTTTTCTTTTTTTCTTTTCATTCCTTGATATTATTGATTGGGAGCAGTGATTGAAATTTCTGACTTTGGAAACTTTTATATTTATGAGAGTTTCTTGTATCACCACTATTTACAATTTGTCACACATATATAAATATAAATTTAATGTAATTGTGTTCTACTTTATATTTCACAATCACAATTTGTCACACATTATTTTTACTTATCTTATAAATAACTAAAGTTCAAAATAAAATAAAATAAAAAATAAAAAATCAAGCACATGGCACTCTGTATTTGGTGGAGCATAAAATGAAACGCAAAAAGTGATATCAATGATTTTGTATTCCTTTTTTTTCTATTACAAAATCACCAAAGTTTAAAATGAGGGGAAAATCAAACACATGATATATGGTAATAAGTGGAGTGTAAAGTGAAACATAAAAAGTATAATAGAGGGTTCATATTAAAAAATTAGTGGAAATCCAGAACAGACAAAAGCCTAAAAAAAAAAGACTAATTGTTGCCATTTCATTTAACATTTAATTCCAAACCACAAAAAATTACAATTAAAGATAATCGTTGAGAACAAAAAAAATTGATAAATTGAATACTATAACAATGATAGAAAATTATAATTTTGAGAAAAAATAAAAACCAAACTATTTGACATAAAAATAGCATTTTTAATTAGACTCTATCAAAACTACTCAACATTTTTGTTTTACTCACCAAAAATACCCAAAAAAAAGAGAGAGATAATTTGTTTTCCTTTATCTTAGCTATGTCAACACCTAAACATACAAACATAGTTAGCCTCTATTTTCTTTTCTTTTTTTTTTGTTATTATAACTTAAATTAGTAAATTGCCGACGAAAAAATTGGGGGTAATGAGAGAAAGAAGAAAGAAATAATATATTTTCAAAACTATAAGTTTAAGCATTTTACGGTTATGAAAACTTAATCTTTAATAAGATAGATCCCTTTTTAGAGAGAGAGAGAGAGCGTTTGACCCTTGATGTTGTGGGCAGCATTGAGGATCTTGATGTATTGTTCAAATTGAGAACATTTCTTGAGGTGGTTAACACCTTCAATACTGAAGCACCACTTGAGTTTATGTATTAATCAATTAAAAGGTTTTTTTCTTCTTCCTTTTTTTTTTCAAAAGGAAGGGCGTGGGTGTGGGCTAGCTGGCTACTTTCATTTTTTAGATCTCTTTAGGTAACTAAATTTTAAAATGAAATTAACTGTAATTGTTGAAACCTTTACTTCAAATCTCTAGCCTAAACTAATATATATATATAAATAATTAAAAACAATTCATGGTGAGGGAGGACCATGGCCCCCTTTGGTCTCTAAATATAGTTTTGTTCCTAATGTTTTGAGAGGTCCACCATCACCACTATAGCTTTAATTTTTTTAAAAAAATTTTAAAATAGCACGTATTTGACCCTATTTATTAAAAAAGAGTATGAACTCAGACATGAATAGACTGTTAAAATAATAGTTAACAAATGATGGTGAAATTTATCAAAACTCAACAAGGAATTCCTCTTCTCATCACACACACCCCCCCCCCCAAAAAAAAAAAAACAAAAGAAATAAAAAAGAAAAAGAAAAAGAGGAGAGGAATTCCTCATCGATCCATCTAAAGTATTGCATGTATTTTTTTTGGTTAAACCATGTGAAATGGTAACGTTAAAACCCACCCTATCACTGATCTAAACAGCAACGTTTCAGCCTAATTAACAGAATTGATTATGCACTTGCAATGAAAAATAGATTTTCGTGTTTTTCAGTATTTGGAAACACTAGAAAAAATAAGTTAAAGGAAAATTATCTTTAGTCAATAAAAAAAATATGGTTTATTTTTAGAAATTATTTTTTACTAAATTTAAAAAAAAAATAACTTTATCTCACAATAAGTTAAATAAGGAAAGTTATGAAATTATTTTTCAATTTATTTAAGGTTACTACAAAACATAAGAAAATAATATAATCTATTAAAAATATTTTTTAAAAAATGACTTATTTTTAAAAAAATATTATTACTAAAATAAACAGAGCGTTAAATCATAATTGCGATCATTTCCCTTTTTAATAGAACTTCTAGCTTCCATTTTCAATTGAATCAATATAGTTTTACGTTTTTCATATTGTAAGCTGGAATTGCTGCAATAACCATTTTGATCAACGAGGCTCTAGGAGAGCTTGAGAGAAAGTTTGACTTTTCATTCCTCAACTCTAAGTTACACTCTTGATATTACCACATCAAAGAGACATTTTATCCTGCTATAAAAAGTGGTAAACCTAAACTTCGAGCCTTGTAAACATTTAGATTAGCATCATTTGACTTGATAAAGCATATTATGTCATCTACGTACAAATAGTAGGTTTGAAATTGGAGGACAGCCACGGCTAATTTGAACTCTGTTTGTTGACTTCTTGCTCAAGTTCACTTCACTTGGGGTAAAATAAGCCTTGATAATTATAATAGAAACAAAACAAAAACAAAAAAGGCCAAAAAAAAAGCCGTGACAGCACTCCTTAAAAATCTCTCATGCTCCTGTTATGTGCGCCTCACATATGAGACCCACGTGTCAGTGAAAGAGATATCTCATATGCTAGGTATATCAAATACTTTTTCCTGTCTAAGACGGCATTGGAGGTTTAAAGAGACATTGATTGATTGAGAACCTGCTCCATTAATCACAACTGAAAAGAAAGTGGTTGAGACGCATTGAAAATCCAAATGTATCCATTTTTCATCAAACCCAAATGATCTCCCAAAAAAAAAAAAAAACATTCAAGTTTGTCACACACCTTATCCAAATCCAAATTTTAGAGCTGTCATTTCATTCTACATTTCTTCTGTCACTTGCCATGATGTTATCCTGAATATGATGGCCTGGAATAAATGTCACTTGCCATGCATGCATCAATAACTTTATAGAGAAGACTGAAGAGTTTCATCCTTACTGATAGGATCAGTATCGGTTGTATTTTAAAATCCAGACCAATGAGAATGAGAATGGGTTTGGTTTGATCTTGTCTTAAGGAATTTTAGTTGTCAACTAGAAAGAGATTCAGGGTTTGTGTATCTAACTAGGGGCCCCCTACGATGCTTAATTACTTGCCACTACGTACCCTTAAAAATGCAGTTTCCGGGATATTATTCTTATTATGGTTGGGGACATGACTTGTTTGGCACAGTCTGATTTATTGATGATTCTAGCTGCATACCGTCTTCTAGGGACGGGTCAGGACTTTGAGTTTAGGGGGTGACTCTGACCTCTAGCCTGGTGGCATCATAGCTGATGAGTTTTTTTTTTTTTTGGATGTGTGCACGTACTGAGTAAAGACAAAATTATTCTATTTAAAACTTTTTAAAAAGCTAGTTGTTTATTTGAGTAAAATTAGTTAATTGGACTTAATTTTTTTTAGCTTTGCTATTGATGATTTTTGTTGTTACACAAATGTTTTTGGGCTAGTATATGTTTTTTTAAATTTTAGATCTATAAATTTTTTAATGGCCTTTAAAATGAGGAAAGTGCTAGAGGTATATTGTTGATATAACGCGTGATTATTGGTAAGTAAAAAAGTGATGTAAGTGATAGAGTCAAATGTGAACCAATAAGAATTTGTACCTCAACAATATATAAAAATGTTGTAGATAAGCTTGTAATTATAACGTTACTCTAAAAAGAATTAAAGGTATTGTTAAATGGGCAAAATGTAATTTTATAGAACAAAATTACTAAATTTAATGTATATATATATATACTAATATTTTTTTTTAAAAAAATTAGGGGGCCATTGCCCCCGGTCAATTAATGCCTCCATCCCTGCGGCATCTTCCAACAAGTTAAATATTATTTATTGATGAAGGTAGACCTAACCAAAACACAACCCCCCAACATTCATGAAATGACGAGGTTAAAGAACAAAAAAATATTTAATTATGATATGAGCTATAACATACATATTTTGAAGAAAAAAAAAAAATTACATGTATTATTAATTTGTTGACTTGAACGTATAAATTTATTGTGATTGTATGTATTTTTCTTGATATTTTGAGCATAATTTGACTTTATTTTGTGAAATATATAAACATACAATTTGATTATGACTTAAATTCATAGCCTTTAATTCAGACACGTTAACAAGACCTTATCCGTAACTTTCAAGTATCTTTTTTTCCTCGTAAATGAAAATATTTATTGAATATACTTTATAAGATGAAGTGCTTCGATTTATGCAAAAATCAATTTTCATGGATTGCAACCATTCATATTAATTGCACCAATAAATAATCACCATCACCACCTGGTGCATAGTGTGTCCAGGCTGTAAACATCTACCATGACTATCTCTAAATAATGGTACCTGTAAATTTATAATTAGTAGTCAGTGGAGGACAATTGCTATAAATAAGAGAAGGTAAACATTACTAATGAGAGTGCTCATGAACATCCTGAAAGAAGAGTAGTTCAAATGTTCATTAACAATTGTGCTGAGCTAGCAGCAGTACTGTTCCTGCAATTGCTCGTGAGTCGTGTCTCCTTTGCATTCAAGTTTTGCAGGGGGGAGTAGGAATGAATTATGAAGGTTGGAGAAAATTTTGTACCAGAGTGGAACACGTGGCACATATAGCATTGTTTGCGCGAGGACCGGCCGTGCTTTAATTTGTTACCCATCAAATTAACCTAAACACCCTTTGTGTTCTTTTACTACGACCTTTATAGCTCTCACTGTGATGACCTGATTTAGATATTACATTGATGACTAGGTTGGGTGAGGGCCGAGATCAAGAGAAAGTGGTACTATGTAATTGTGTATACAAGACAGACATGAAGTTTAAGGTCCGCTCATTACATTTACATGGTTTGGTTTGCTGTTGAGAATAAATGCTATAGTTATTTACACATTGATGATCCCATTGATCGTATGGTTGACTTGAGCAATGAACAACTGCCGTGAGAAAAGAAATTGAAAAGACAGTATTTGGTGTCTGACCTAAATAACTTTGATACTTGGGTAATTAGAGAATATTCTTATAGGAAATTAACTTGGACGATTTACAAGTATTGAGTGTGTTGCCGCTAAGAGCATCCACACCAGTAGATGCAAACTTCTCGTCTATTTTACACAAAAAAGTTATTTTTTCTATTTTACACACCCATTTTTACAAAATACATATATTAGTTTATTTATTTTACACATTTATTCAATAAAATATTCATTCTTTTACAATTTTTTATTATTCTCTCCCTCACTACCCCTCTCTCTCACAGACCCATCACTACCAATCCCTCCACACCTAGCCACTATCATTGCCACCCAACTAGCATCATCAAGAAAAACCAACCCACTCAATCCGAAGCCCAATCAATCCCAAATCCATTCAATCCCAAACCCATTCATCACCTACCCAACCTGAAACCCACTGACGATTTGATGATTTGATTGGCGTGGTTTAATGATCGGAGAGGCCTTCGTTTGATGATTTGATCGGCGATTTTTTCTATTTTACACACCTACTTTTACAAAACACACACATTAGTTTATCTATTTTACACATTTATTCAATAAAATATTAATTCTTTTACAATTTTTTATTATTCTCTCCCTCACTACCCCTCTCTCTCACAGACCCACCACTACCAATGATCCCTCCACACCCAGCCACTATCATCACCACCCAACTAGCATCATCAAGAAAACCAACCTACTCAATCCGAAGCCAAATCAATCCCAAGCCCAATCAATCCCAAATCCATTCAATCCCAAACCCATTCAATCCCAAACCCATTCATCACCCACCCAACCTAAAACCCACTGACGATTTGATGATTTGATTGGTGTGGTTTAATGATCGGAGAGGCCTTCGTTTGATGATTTGATCGGCGATTTTTTCTATTTTACACACCCACTTTTACAAAACACACACATTAGTTTATCTATTTTACACATTTATTCAATAAAGTATTCATTCTTTTACAATTTTTTATTATTCTCTCCCTCACTGCCCCTCTCTCTCACAGACCCATCACTACCAACGATCCCTCCACACCCAGCCACCATCATCACCACCCAATTAGCATCATCAAGAAAAACCAACCTACTCAATCCGAAGCTCAATCAATCCCAAATCCATTCAATCCCAAACCCATTCATCACCCACTCAACCTGAAACCCACTAACGATTTGATGATTTGATCAACGTGGTTTGATGATCGGAAAGGCCTTCATTTGATGATTTGATCGGCATGGTTTGATGATCGGTGATTGGCATGGCTTGATGATTTATCGGTGGCAAGTAAAAGATGATCAACGACAATGGAGGATGATTTGATCAAATGAAGAAAGGGAGAGTGAGGTGAGATGCATATGACCCACAAACAATGAGAGAGAATAAATTATTAAAATAATAAATAGAAGAGCACAATAACCGTGTAAATATACATGGTTACTGTAGCAAGTGTATAAATATACACATCTTTGCACATTTTTAGAAGCACTGATATGGAGCATTTTTTAGGCAAAATGTGTACAAGTGGTGTATTTTTCTATTATACAAGATTTTGCATCCACTAATGTGGATGCTCTGATACGACATAGAATTTCGTTTATATCCAGGGCCGAATGAAGGCCTTGGCCCCACTTCACCCATAAAAAGGTTAAGGATTTAAGTCCTCATTAATTAAACAAAGACCCCAAAATTGCATTAAAATGAGAGAAAAGTTAAAAAGATGCTCTAAGGACATTAATTTATAAAAAACTTTTAGAAACTTTTTATGGAAAAATAAAAAATTAATTTTTTGACAACTTTATATATCTCTCATAAAAGTGGTATCAAAATTTTCTTAAAATAATCCATTAATAAATACCCTAAGAATATAAATTAATTGAACTGTTAAAAAAATCTCAAAATTGTATATTGATAATTGATATTTTAAAAATGAAAAATATTGGTGGGTTTTGCATTTTTTGAACTTTCTTCATCTCCAAGAAGATCCCAAAATATTGATTTAATAGAAATCTAATACAATTAAAACCCTAAATTGTTTCACCAAAAATAAATTGGTATGTGCTTGTTATAAATGTGTCTAATAATCATTAACTATCCATTTTCCTAACAACCTGTAAAATAAATATTAATAAAAACTATATTAGTAATTTTGAATCTTAAAAACAAGAACGCTTTTTAAACAAAATAAAATATAAAGAGTTGAATAAGTAGTATTTAACTATAAAAAAATCTACTAAAATTTATGACATTGGCTTTCAAAATGTATTAAGCCAATCCTGTTTATACTTAATCTAGCTAGCTAGGTGACATTATTACAGAGGACCGTTATCTTGTGTTTAGCAATCGTAATATTTGTGGGGTTGGAATAACTGTGGTATCATTGGTGAAAGCTGAGGAACACGATCATTGTTTCATATATACATATATTGTATTGATCCGGTTGAGCCAAGTACGTGATCCAAGAACTTATGTACATGATGAGCTCAATCAAAATAATCTGTGCAAAGATCTTGAAGGAGTGTGTCATTTCTATCCGTATCACACATATTTTATGCATATCTTAACTGCACACTTTTGATCTGGCTGTTTTAATATCATATTTAACTGTTAATTGAATGAAATATTCACAAGAAAAAAGTTGACCAAGGTATAGAAATAACCGTTAAAATATGAGTACTCTGCCAGAAGAGAATGGGCAAAATGTCACGTAAGGTAAAAAGTGATATAACAACAGTGTGAAAACATTATAGTTAAACTAACATTCGAGTGGCCTAGTTGGTAAGACACTGGGTAAACAAGTTTCAAGGCTTGGGTTCGAGCCTTAAACAACTAGTTATGTATTGGTATTCTTTATATCCTATTTCAATCCCAAACGATCAACCCAAAAAATAAGTGAGTTCTTCACATAAATTGGGAGTATGGAATCTCACTTATGAGCGAGTAGAGTGTTATTATAATTATGCTCAGGTAAAGAAATTATAATGGTAGCCCCTCTACCTTTTTTTTTTTTTTTTTTTTTTTACCAAAATATAAAACAGTGAAGTTGGTGCAAACTTCAGAGATAATGGCCAAAAAAATAAAAATAGTCCAAAGGTATGGACAGCAATAACAAGCACATCTACATATTAATTAGCTACACTTAAAAAGATTATAAAGGAGCTTCATAGATTGCATTCCAACTCCATTCTCAACACTACACCTTTCCATCTGGGTTGACAATTTATCAGTCTCTCTCTCCAACCATATTAAACCTACTTTTCAGTTCAAATCCTTTTGTATTCTCATAATTTTGCAAAGTAAGAAATTTCAATTTTAGGCCACTAGACTACTAGAGCAGCCAAAAAGAAAAACAAAGACAAAGGATCAATTTGAGTTTGTGTTCAAATGGGGAATGAGAATAAACAAAACCAAGACAAGGAACCAAATTCAACCAAACTTAAGTACGTGAAACTTGGTTTCCACTACTTAATCTCCAATGCCTTGTATCTCTTTCTTGTGCCCCTCACTATAGCTTTGTCTCATTTCTCTATCGAAGATTTCATCCATCTCTTCCACCACATTAAGCTCAATCTCGTAGTAGTAATTCTATGCACAATGCTTACATTCATCCTAACAACCTTTTACCTCATGAGTCGTCCAAAACAAGTTTACTTGTTGGATTTTGCTTGTTACAAGCCAGACTCATCTCTAATATGCAAAAGAGAAACTTTCATTAAAAAAACTAGGCTTATTGGGGACTTCACAGAAGAAAGTTTAGCGTTTCAAAAGAAGATTTTGGAAAGGTCAGGGTATGGTGAAAAGACATATGTCAGCAAAGCACTATTAGACCTCCCAGTTAGAAATTTATGCTTGGAGGAAGCGAGGAAAGAGGCAGAGATGGTGATTTTTGGAGCAGTTGACCAGTTGTTAGCAAAAACTGGAGTGAAGTCTAAGGACATTGGCATTCTTGTTCTGAATTGCAGTTTGTTGAATCCAACTCCATCATTGTCAGCTATGGTTGTCAACCGGTACAAGCTTAGAGGGAACATTTCATGCTATAATCTTAGCGGGATGGGCTGCAGCGCTGGACTTGTTTCTATAGACCTTGCCAAACGGTTGTTACAGGTAAGTATCACGAGATTAGATAATGACTTTCCATTGATTTGAGAAATTTTTTTATATCTGAAAAAAAAAAGAAAAAAAAAAATCTATCTACCAAGCATGCGTATGCTTTGAAGTTTTACATAAGAGCTTCCGAATCCATTGTATAAAAATGAATCCTTAGTTTTACATCATAGGGAATTAATTTATAGACTTTATAAAATTTAGTTTTCAAGTAAAAAATATATCTATATCTCTAAGAATACCATAAAAAATTATAATCTAACTATTTAAGAACAAAACAAATAGAATATATCCCCAAAACTAAGGGAAATTATTGTGTACTCCCGGAGTATCATAAATACATGCTCTCTCCTCTCACATGAATGGTAGATCCTACTAATTAAATTCATGGTGAGACCCATCATTCATGTGAGAGGAGGGAGCACGCATTTATGATACTCCGAAAGTACCTAATAATTTTCCCAAAAGTAAAACCATGGATTATATATTAATTAATGAGTAGTAGTTAGGATATTACCAATTTTACTACATTAAGCTTATAAATTGGTTTTACCAATTACAAAGAAGCAATTTAAATATTCATTTATCCCAATAGTTAAAACTTATTAACTAAATTCATTGTCATATGAAACTGCAAAAGGTTTTCCTTAATTAATTACATTTTGCGTTCAGATAGCACGATTTCTTCTGTCCTACCAGAAAGCTAGTTACACTGTATAAGAAATGAATGAGGTTGGAAGCATCATTATGAAAGTTCATTTTAATGCAGTTTGTTTGTTTGCTGGAAATTATCTTTCCAGGACCGTACGTTTTCTTTCATATGTCCTTGTGTTTAATGAATCAATAATTATATGAACAAAGTTTTCCTATGAACCTATTTAAAGACTACAGGAAATCACTTCAAATTTATTATTTTGTAATTTATAAGACTATTTATACATACTATTTAAATAAGTTACATAACTCATTAAAAATATTATATGACTAAAAGTATATATAGAATTATAGATCTTGTTTTTAATCACCACGCAATGGATTGGAGAATGTTTCTTCTATATTAGTTTGGAGACAAAAAAATTTTAAATTATATTACCTCAAGAGTGAAAGGAATTAGGATCACATATCTCTTTTTTAATGGAAAAAGGACTCTATATACTAGTTTGTCTTCCAGGAATGTATGTTTTCATTTATATATCATAGAGTTAAGGTAATAATCTAGTGATAATGGAATCCTTAATCTTTAATCGTGTCCCATTTAGCAAGGAGTATTTGGCATGTAGTTAATTGATTCTTGTATTGCATTTAGCCTTTCACTGATTAATTAATTAAGAGTATATATTGTACACTTTTTATAAAAAAATCTTTCCATTAAATAAGAAATTAAATTGATTTTCAAATAATGTGACATAATATATACTTAGATTGATGAAAAACTAAATCTCCACCAAATTAAAGAATGTACGTACAATCGATATTTTGAAATACATGAAGAAGATCAAATTCTTAATCATACTAAAGATATATAATCGAATCCTCACTTTGTAACAGATACGACCTAATTCCTATGCTCTAGTGGTAAGCATGGAAAGCTTGACTCTGGCCGGGTACGATGGCAATGTTCGCTCAATGCTTATCCCAAATTGTCTCTTCCGTATGGGTTCAGCAGCAATTCTTTTAACAAACCGATCATCCGATCGCCATTGTTCAAAGTATCAACTGGTTCATGCTTTACGTACCCACAAAGGTGCAGATGATAGAGGTTACAATTGTGTCTTTCAAAAAGAAGACATAAATAATCGACTTGGCGTTGCACTCTCCAAAGACCTATTGCCAGTAGCTGGAGAAGGTCTTACAAACAACTTTACAACATTAGGGCCATTAGTCCTGCCCTTATCAGAACAAATCCTATTTTTGGTGAATTTCATTGGTAGAAAAGTTTTTAAAATGAAGATAAAACAATATGTTCCAGACTTTAAGTTGGCATTTGAGCACTTTTGTATACACGCAGGAGGGAGGGCAGTGTTGGATGAGTTAGAGAAGAGTCTTGGACTTAGTGAGTGGCACATGGAACCCTCAAGGATGACTCTTTATAGGTTTGGGAACACTTCTAGTAGTTCCTTATGGTATGAATTGGCTTATACTGAGGCCAAGGGGAGAATCAAGAAAGGCGATCGAGCATGGCAAATTGCATTTGGATCAGGGTTCAAGTGTAACAGTGTTGTGTGGCGAGCATTGCGAACCATTAATTCAGCAAATGAGAAGCATAATCCTTGGATAGATGAGATTGATAGCTTCCCTATTCATGTGCCTGAAGTAGAACCAATTGATTGTTAGACGTGATCCTTAATTATAGGAAGAATATTATGCATTCATGTGTGTTATTAATTTCTTTCAAGTCTAGAGACAACTCTTTGTGATCTATTTCACAACTTGTTGAGGTATTAAGTTGTAACTGCTGCAATATCATTTTTATTTGGATATATCTAAATAAATAAGATATTTTTGTGCTCGTAATCACACGGGAAATTTGGGACCATAGGACTTATCTAACTTCGTTTGAGGATGAAATTTTAAAGGACATATGGACCCTGTCAAAACTTACATAGAAGAAGTAATCATCTTAATCGATGTAGCATTTGCATCAATATGCGTTTGATGGAAAATTTGTTAAATTTACATATTTAAACCTCAAAATTACTCACCTTAGTCAACCTAAAGACATGTAAATTTGTAAAATTGTTATAGTAACCATGTAAATATACGTAGTTATTATAGCTTTGTATATCATTATTATTATTATTTCTCTCACTTCTTGTCTCATCAAATTCTTCTCTCTTTCTCTCTATGAAGATAATAATAAATAAAGAATGAAAAATGATTATTGAAGTAAAATAGAATGTAGAAGAATAGATAATCTAATGTTAATGTTTTTGAAAAATGGTTGTATAAAATAGAAAAGTAAGTTTTTATATTAAAATAGATAGAAATTGTTACACGAGTTAATATGAATACTCAAAGGCCAGTGCTCCATTATTAATAGTATGGAGATCGAAGCACCCTTCAATAGATACACCATACAAGGTCTCATAATGAAATTTTTTTTTTTTTTTTAAAAAAAAAAAAAAAGAAGAAAGAAAAAAGAAAGAGGTTTCCAAGTCTAGCTCGGAGTGTTGTGTTTGTGTTGGTGACAAATTGACAATCCATAACATCAAGATGTAAAAATTAAAAATTAAAAAATTATCCCAAAAAAAAAAAAAATACAGAATTTTGATATAACATGCTTTCCAAAATGGTCAGGAAAAAACCATCAGATCTAGTAGAGTAAAAACTTCCCCAATAAAATAATTTGTTTAGAACAATATCCTTCCTAAAAGAAGTATTTAAGACTATCACAATATCAACCACGCATCGGTTTTGGTCACACCACACTTGTTTCTCAAATTAAGTTGGTTCTTCAAAAATACAAAAACAAGAAATAAACAAAAAATAAAAAATATCATCATGTCAGTCTTAGCTTTAAGACAGGATCTATCACTGGACAAGTAAGGCAATAGTCTAGGACCTCAAGTGGAAGAAGACCCCCAATTTTAAACCAATAAAAAAATCTCTTTGCTTTAAAGGAGTATTAATTAGGACCTATATATATATATATATATATATATATATATATATATATATATATATTGTAGGGGTTTGGGCCCGTGAGACCGAGAATAGCCCATGTGACCAAGGCCCAACACAGTGAGGGTAGGATTAGTCCACTAAGAAAATGGGCAAGAATCTTAGAATACCGTTCGGGGTAAATCATACTGTGTTCAAGCCAAGTTGGGCCCAATACTAACTAGTAAGCTCAAGGGAAGTCGGCAAGGGGACAATCAAATTAAGGTCGATAATCGAGCACTGTCAACACCTTTGGGAAAGGAAGTGGCTTGTGTCTAGTGGAAGTTTCCACTGGACACGTGTCTGAATCCGGACGTGTCCAATGGAAACTTCCACTAAACACAAGCCCTTCCCTTTGAGAAATCCACTACCAAACACTATTTGACATCTGGAACAAATTTCAAAAGAATGCTCTGAAGTTGTGAAGATTCCTTGGGATACAAACTATTTCACAAAAAATTTTACAAACTACTGATGTGGTGAGTAATTATTAGTAAATGAAAAAGTGATAGTAATGATAGGCCTAAATGAAAACCAATAAGAGGTTAGCCACACCAACATTTTGTAAAAATGTTGTAAAATAGTTCATGGCTGTAGCATTACTCTTGTTAATAAACTATATGAAAAAAAATTTGACTCTACTTTTATGGAAAATATAAAAAGCTGTCAACTCAGTTTACTTTATATTTTCTTATGAAAATATTTCTGAAAATACTTTCTAAACAAATGCTAGCCCTAGTTATATGTATATATATTTCATTCGTAAACTAGAACTTATTTGAATGTCGTAAGATAAAATAAAATGGATCAATCAAGACAAAATAAACTAATTCCACTTTCTTCATTAAAAAATAATAATAATAAATAATTCCACTTTACATACTCATTTATATTATAGTAGCCTTTGATAAAATATTACTTATCCCAAAAGTTTAAGTTAACAAATAAAAAATGTATATTACGCAAACTTATCCCATATCTTTATCCCTAATTCTAGCATGACCATATAGAAAAATTAAGGTGAATCAATATGTCCTTGATTTTAATCCCAATCAAGGACGTCCTTAATTAGCTCCCTAGATCAACTATACGAACCACATATCTAGACTTCTGTATATATTCATAGGTACAAAAATACCGAAATTGTTAACAATATAAAGCGAGAGAAAGAAAGACTGAATAGTTTGTATATTGTGTGTAAATAATAATGTACAACAGAGAGCCTTATACAAGTTAGGCATGTGTGCAGTACAAGTAATTTGAGTAACTACAAGTACAGTATATTGGCCTAAACCCAATGGGCTAATCTAGTCTAAACTATACACTAACATCCCCCCTCAAACTCGAGGTGGCAAGGAGGAAGCCAACTGGAGTTTGGATATAAGATCTCGAAGACGACCAGGCGAGCAAGACTTGGTGAAGATATCAGCAAGCTGGTCAGCAGAGGAGATGGAGAACAACTTGAGATTGCCTTTCTTGAGATGCTGGAGAGTGATGTGGTAGTCAATCTCAATGTACTTGGTGCATTCATAGAAGACATCATTATGAGTAATGTATATAGCACTACGATTGTCACAATAAAGAGGAATGGCAGTGGGTTGTGGAGCATCCATGTTAACCAAGAGCCAGCAAAACCAAACAAGCTCGCAGGTGGTGTCAACAAGGGCACAATACTCAGCCTTAGTACTAGAATGGGAAACCACATCTTCTTCTTGCTACGCCATGAGACAAGAGAAGTACCCAACAGGAAACAGAAATCTGTGATAGAGCATCGATCAATCAGATCACTTGCCCAGTCCGCACCTGAATAAGCATGAAGCTCAAGAGAAGACCAAGAGGAGTAGTGGAAACCATGATAAAGTGTGCCCTTGACATATCAAAGAATCCAAAGAACAGCAGCATAGTGAATAGAACGAGGGGCATCCATGAACTTACTAACCATACCCACGGCATGGGAAATATCCAGATGAGTAACAGTGAGATAGATCAGACTACCAACCAATTAACGATAACGAGTAGCATCGAATATAGGTTCACCATCTAAGGGTGTGAGCTTTGCATTGTATTCCAAAGGAGTGGAAACAGTCTTATTGTCGGTGATATCAGCTGTAGAGAAAAGATCAGAAGCATATTTAGCTTGGGAGAGATAGTATCTATCAAAGGATGAGGTAACCTCAAGCCTAAGAAAATAGCTAAGTGTCCAGATCTTTCATCTCAAAATGCTGACTAAGGAAGTGTTAAAGAGAGCGGATACCTGCAGAATCATCTCTAGTAATAATCATATCATCAACATAAAGAAGAATAAGAGTGACACCAACAAAGGATCTTCGAATAAAGAGAGTAGTGTCATGAGGACTCGAAGTGAAACCCTACTAAGCAACAACTGAGCTAAACTTTTCAAACCAAGCTCGAGGAGCCTACCTAAGGCCATAAAGAGCATGGTGAAGGCGACAAACTTGATTGACTGAGTGTGGATAGCTAGGGGGTGGTTGCATGTACACTTCTTCTTGGAGGTCTCCATTAAGGAAAGCATTCTTCACATCCATTTGATAAAAAGGACAACAGCGAACAGCAGCCACAGCAATGAGACATCTGACAAATGTAAGGCGAGCAACAGGAGCAAATGATTCCTCATAGTCAATGCCATACTCTTGAGTGAAGCCCTTGACAACTAGGCAAGACTTGTATCGTTCAAACGATCCATCAGTCTTGATTTTGATCTTGTAAACCCACCGATAACCTATTATAGACTGACCAAGGGTCAAATCAATCATATCCTAAGTGTGATTCTTATGAAAGGCATCTAGTTCTTCATTCATAACTTGCTGCCAAAGAGGGTTAGTATGGGCTTTACAATAGGTGTGAGGTTCATAGATGATGGCAAGAGTAAAAGAGCAGTGATAATCAGTGAGATAAGGGGGAGGTGTGCTTACCCGAGTGGAACGACGAAGTTCAGGACCAATAAGAGACTTAGGAAAGGGTGGTGCCATAGAATCCAAGACAGGCAGATCATATGCCGAGGACAGAACCGGAGATGAGTTGTCTGGAGAGGTAGCCAATGTCGAAGAATTCTCCATAAGTTTAGGATAGAGAGGAAGGAAAAGATCAGTAAAAATGGGAGACTCTGAGGAAGAGGACGCAAGAAACTGCTGAAGACTCATGGAAGGATGATGTTCCCAAAACTCAACATGACGGGAAACACGAAGGCAATGAGAAATGGGATCATAACAACAAAACCTCTTTTGAGATACACCATAACCAAGGAAGCAATAGAGAGGAGCACGAGGCTAGAGCTTTGTTCGTTCATTAGAAGGAAGAGAAACAAAACAAGCACAACCAAAAACCTGAAAAGAGAAGTAGTCAGGGGTTTAACCATAGAGAAACTCGAATGGTGATTTGTTATGTATAGTTGTGGAAGGAATATGATTAATGGTATACACAGCAGTAAGTGCGACCTCACCCCAAAAACACTCAGGAAGAGACGCAAAAATGAGAATGGTGCAGACAACATCAAGAATTTGACAATGTTTTCGTTCTGCACGACCATTTTGTTGAGAGATGTAAGGACAAGACCACTGAGTAAGGGTCTCATGACTGTCTAAAAAGGATTGGAAAAATTTATCATTATATTCTTGAGCATTATCTGATCGAAAGACTTTGACGGTTCGATTGAACTGTGTTTCAATCATTTTATGAAATGTTTGGTAAATAGACACAAGTTTAAACCTATGGTGAAGCAGATAAATCCAAGTATATTGAGAAAAATCATCCACAAATATGACAAAATACCTAGATCCTCCCTCAGTGGGAATAAGCGCAAAACCCCAAATATCAGAATGTATAAGATCAAAAGGCATAGAAAAAAAGGGGTCACTATTATTAAAGGGCAATTTTGTGTGTTTGCCAAAATGACAGGAAGTACAATCAAAATTTTGAAACTGAACTAAACCTAAATGACCTTGAGAAGCTAACAACTAAAGACGAAATAAGGATGGATGACCAAGACGAGCATGCCATAGATTAGGTGAGTGGATGGTAGTGGTAGCAGCTGCAAAAACAACTTGTGAAGGAATCTTTAAGTCATGAACCTCAAACATACAACCAACCTTACGACCTGTCCCAAGCACTTGACCTATTCGAGGATCCTGCACATCCACACCATGATTAGTAAATAGAAGATCTATACCTTATTCACAAAGTTCACCAACAGAAAGCAAATTAAGGGATAATTTTGGGATCTGAAAAGTGTCACTAATGAATAAACAAGGAGAAGAGATTGTCTCTTTATGACTAACAGGCACAGGAGTTCCATCAGCAATATAAATGGTGATGGGGTGTTCTAAGGATGCCTTATCAAAAAATTGGGATTCATTAGAAGTCATATGATTACAACATACAGTATCAAAAAACCAAGGTTGTTTACCTAAGGTGACAGAAAAGGCGGTGGAAGTTCGGGATAAAACCTGTTGAATTGCTGCCTTAATATCGGCCGTAGTAAGTGAGGAAGCCAAAGATGGACTTGCAGGAACTGATGGATCTGAAGGACATACAACAATTTCCTGAGGAAGAGAAGCTTTATTTTGCTCTTGCATAAATTTCTGCAGTTTGCGACAAACTGAGATGTCATTGCCTTTGGCATGGCAAAACTCACTGCGAATACCTTTGGAAGTCTGAGAGGTGGGACACCCAAAGTTTATCCATGGAAGAGCTGTTTATCCATGGTGTAGTCAATACATGATCAGATGATGACATGTGATGAATAGGCTGACGATTCTCCTTAGAAATAAGCTCCTTGACTGCAACATCAAGAGAAGAAGTAGGAGACCGGCTAAGTAGAGAAGCCCTAGTAGGCTCAAAATCTTCACGTAAACCCATCATGAAGTGCATAAATTTACGGTGATCCCGATATTTGACAAAGAGCTCAATGTCCTTAGAACACACTAGTGGAGGATCTACAGCAAAGAGTTGTTCCCACATAGTAGAAGTCTAAGAATAAAAATAATAAATAGACTAACCTGTCTCTTGGTGCATTTGATAAAGTTTTGATTCAATGTGGAACTCCAGGCTTGAATCATTAGTGCAATTATAGCGATCAGCCAGAAATTTCCAAGTAGCCTCAACAGTCTTAAGATGAGGAAGAAGATTATGAATGGAGGGAATGGAGGTATTGAGAAACCAATACAAGATCTAATTCTAAATACTCTCCCATTCCTCTAGGCGTTCTTCATAATCATCCGTTGTAACAACAATCTTGGAGGCATCTTCAGTAGCTGTGGCTTTGGACTGAGGTTTTGGTATTGACTTAGGAATTGAACCAGTCACATATCTCCACAGTTTATGACCCTTGAGAAAGACAGTCATATTCTGAGACCATACATGATAGCTAATAGGACCATCCAACATAATGGTGATAGGACGTATGATATCTCGTTCATTTTGTTAAGCCACAATGAAGAAAATGACCCAAAAGTGGGATTTAGAGACCTTTAAATGAAGAAATGAAGCCCAAAATCAGAATCTACATGAAAAACTGAGCAAGATAGACCCTTTTCAAAAAATTTGACTTTAGTCAAAAAGTCAACGCAAAAGTCAATGATTAATAGTGCTAGTCAAAGATCAATGGTCAGAAGTCAACAGTACTGTCTGCTGACATCACTGGATGACTTGTGATGCTAACATGGTAGATGATGTGCTATGGCTGACGTGGCACTCAGAGGAGTTGAGTGCGTGTAGCGCGTGGCGCAATTAGAGGCACGTGACGGCAGCTTGTCAGGCACGTGAGGATCACAGCGGCACGTGAAAGCATGTGCGACGCGTTTGCGTCAGGCAAAAACAGTCTTTTGGGACTGTTTATGGTTGGAGAAGTTTGATCTATCACATTGTAATTGTGGTTCGACGATTTGATTGATGACTAGACTAGATCCAAGAGGTAGTGGTTGGATGTGATACTAGTGACTCATTTCTGACGGTGGCTACCCGTGAAGGCAAGGGCAACAGAAGAACGTCGGAAAATACCACTAGATCAGAGCAATGGCTCTGAAACCAGGTTAACAATATAAAGTGAGAGAGAGAAAGACTGAATAATCTGTATATTGTGTGTAAATAATAATGTACAATAGAGAGTTTTATATAGGCTAAGTATGTATGCAGTACAAGTAATATAAGTAAACTACAAGTACAGTATACTAGGTTAAGCTCAATGGGCTAATCTAGTCTAAATTATACACTAACAGAAATGATAGCAAATTTAATACAAAGGTTAACACTTTTTCTCACTTTCTTCCTTCTGTCACTTTCTTCTTAAATCAGGTAACTATATATATTATTTTAGCCATCATAAAGAATAGCATGGAATGATTCCAACTGTAAATATATCTCCAGAAGTGAAGCGAGTGATGCCATGGTTTAAAATCTCAGTGAAATATCGCAAAAAAATCAATATTGTAATAAATATCCGACCAGCTCTTCCTGTATTTTTTAAATCAAAATGAGATTTTAATAGGTAGTAATCAATGAAGGACAGCTGCTATCAATAAAACAGACACCCGTAAGTACATAGGAAACCTGGGACCCTTGAACTCAACTACGTTCGTTTAAGGTTAACTTGAAAGGACGGACCCAGTAGGAACTTGGAAGAATAAATAATTTGAATCCATGTCTAAGCACTCTTATCATTAATATTCTGGAGGAGTACCCTTCAAAAGAATGTGTCCAAGACTTTATTGAGTAGTGTTTGTGTTGGGTAGGGGTTGGGGCTGGGGTGGGGGAGATCCCGATTTGGACATGTCAAACAAGTCATTGTACTGCCACAATACAAGTCTAACACGTTTAACAATTTTTTGGACTTAAATTAGAGCAAAAATTATTTTAAATCTACTTGTTTATGAATCATACGATACTTACAATTTATGATATGATATGTGCATGTGTATCACATAATTCATGAGCATGCTTGACACACATTTAAGATACATTGCGGATTTAATTACGAAAGGGAGAGGACATTATGGATTGATGCATTTACTTCCTCATAAACGTCAAAGTCTTTAGAGTCCAAATATTTCACGGAAGGTTTAACATCACCATTTATCTAGATCCACATGATAAAGGGTGGGAATTCAAAAAAAAATAGAAAAGAAAAAAAAAAGAAAAAGAAAAAAAAGATATGATGATAAAGGTGGGACATATTTAACTTCATGCTGATTTGTCTATTATTATTATTGTGGGGTACAAGAATTTAAATGAG
The DNA here is from genome assembly GCA_023055345.1 of Quercus wislizeni. Classification (NCBI taxonomy): domain Eukaryota; kingdom Viridiplantae; phylum Streptophyta; class Magnoliopsida; order Fagales; family Fagaceae; genus Quercus; species Quercus wislizeni. The sequence continues at coordinate 39,301,518 of JALGQJ010000006.1, read as the reverse complement.
CTATTTGCGCCACGTGTCATACCCATGGCCGAAAAGGCTATTATCGTGCTAAGGAGGTCACACGCTTGGATAGTAAGGCCACGTTAGTGGCACGTTACCAGAGTAAGTCATTTAATGCATCCCACCAAACCTCTTGACTGCATTTATGTGGAGAAGACCCATGAACAATGCTGCCTTGACTACCCCAACTTACAAGGGGTTTAGTAAGGTGTCTGATGGGACAAACATTTAAGTAGTGGCTTGGACAATCAACAAATGGAGAGCCAAGATCATCCAAAGGGAGCTATATAATGTAAGAGACCTTCCAGAGAGAGGGAATTGGAAAATCTATAGACACATTGTAACAACAAGAACTGAAACTGTATCTAAACCCAAAAGAACTATAGACAATCATCATTCTCCTCGAACTTCGCCGAGGGAGGATTTCCTTGCCTAGAACTTGTCTTTCTTTGCTTTCTTAGTATCTTTAATCCACTGTGCGCATTGCCTGACCTATTGAAGCCTAGCTTTTAAGCCCAATCTTTACAAATTCATTGTATTGGGCTCTTTAGACCTTAATCCATTCATCTTTTGGGCTTAGGACCAAAACCTGCCCTTACAATTATTATTATTATTATTATTTTTCGATATGTTGTCTATTATTTATTATTAAAGGTAACCAATCCGCCTTCCACCTCTCAACAAACAAAAAAAAAAAAAAAAAAAAAAACAATTTTTTTTTTCATTCATAAACTAACTTTTGTATCTATCGAATGTCATAAGAGAAAATAGATCAGCGAAGACAAGATAAACTAATTCTGCTTTATATAATCATTTATATTATATATATGAGAGGTACTACGTCTACAACATTTTTACAACAAATCATGAGTGATTAGTTATTATTGGTTCAAATTTGAATTTAACATTGAGATTACTTTTTTAACTCAACAAAAACAACCAGTAACAACCTGTCACTTAGGATTTGTTATAAAAATGTTATAAAATTGTTGTAGACATATCATTTCTCTAAATATATTAACCATTGATAAAATATTACCTATCTCAAAATTTTAAACTAATAAAAAATTGTATATTGTGTTAGCGTATCTCATATCTGTATCCTTAATTCTAGCATGACCATATTCATAAACTAAAATGAATCAATCAAGATAATTTATTTATTTATATAGCACTAATAAAATAAGAAATGAGGTAATTATATTATCATCTATACAAATTTAAAAGTAAAGCATCTAGTGTGTTGTCCAAATTTTGTTAGAAAAAATAAAAACATATGTACATATTATTTTATTGGACTCAATCAAGTAGCCCAATTATTTTGTGTTTAAAACAAGATTAACAACTTATATGACTTAAATCAAAGCACAAATTTTTTTAACAAAAAATATATTTTAAACCCACTTGTTACTGTAAATACAATACATACAATTTTAGCATATGAAACATGGAAGGCGGACCACATTGAGCTCACCATCATCGCACTGTAGCTTCTTCAGTTCTTCTATCCCTCGCTATCTCTCTCTTTCTTTCGGTGTTTTATAGTCTAGGTTTCTACACAAAGATGGCTTTCAATCTATCACCTTTTTACCTACCGAGTTGTTTCTTTGTAAATTTCATTAGGCTTTCTTTTCTATTTTAACCAAAGTTATTTGATGGGGGTAAAAACCAACATGGTTTGATGAGTCATTTTCCATTGGTTAGATCTAATACATTAATGAAAGAGACAATGTTTTATGGAACCACATGCGGAAAATTAAATACCCAAGAGATGAATTATTAGTATCCAGTTGACAACCAGAAAAAGTGTAATTCTGAAAGGGAAAGGACATAATTGAACATTAGCTTCTATCTAGGTCAAGATAATGAAGGTGAGATAGAGATAGATATAGTTCCTTCCTAACTTGGCTATTATTTATTAGGGATAATTACAGATTACCCACCTATGATTTAGCCCGAATTTAATTTACTCACCTGTGGTTTCATTTTTAACACTTTACCCACCTCTCTTTTAGATATTACTCTAACACATTTTTTATCAAAAACAAAACCCAAAACAAATCAAACACTCCTCTCTCTCACCCAAAACACACTCTCATTCACGCATACAATTCTTTAGCATTTTAAGCTTGTTACAAGCTTAAAATCAAACAGATCAATCATTCCAAGAAGAGATCGCTTTCTCATCGCTCTCTCCGTTTCACAAAACTCTCTCTCTCTCTCTCTCTCCTTGCTGGGGTCTGGCCCTATGAGAGAGAAGAATAGAATCAAATAAGGTGAATTCTCATATGGGGTTTTTGAATATATGTACTTTCTTTAATTTTCTCATATGGGTTTTGTTTAATTGTTGTGCTTTTCTTTGATTTTTTTTTTCTAGGCAAATGGGTGTGTTTGGAATTGTGAATGTGATTTTTTTTTTTTTTTTTTTTTTTTTTGGGCATAATCAAATTGGGTTTTGTGTTGAGTGAAAATGTTGTGTGGAGTTTGATTTGATTGATTCTTCACTCAATGAATATGCTTTTTCTTTTTCAATTGATGTCTTGCATGTTTAAACACACAAACCCAACATATCCACCACAACATACCCAATGCCGACAACAACGAGATCTAAACCAAGCCAAAAACTCAAATCCAAACACACAAACCACATGAAACCCATACCAAAATCACACACACACACACACACACACACACACACACACACACACAAGAAAGAAAAAAACCAAGCAAAGCATTTTCAAATCCATCTCTAGTTGCAGAAATTGTAAGTAAGGCATTTGCTAGGTACTTACTAGCAACCTTTCACACAGATTGCACACAAAAAAGAGTCACAAATTGCTAGCAACACATCTATGATCGTGTCCTCAGCCCTAACCTTCCTTTCTCTTTTCGCCAGATGATGTATTACGGTTCCTACAATGGCTACGGCACTGACCTGCTATTTTTTGCTATATTTTTCTTCTTCTTTGTTTATTTGATTTAGGGATTGGGTTTCTTTTGGTTGTTAGGGTTTGAAAAATGGGATTTGAGGCATGGTTTCTAATGGATCTGTGGGTTTGGATGTGTGTGGGTGTGCTGATGTTTGTGTTTTGACTTGGGTTTTAGGGTTGTATTTTGATAGATCTGTGGTTTGTACTTTGATGGTATTGCTTGATTTAATTTGTATTAGTTTTCTGGGTGTATGTTCTTCATGTTTGTGAATTGTGAGAAACTAATACCATATTTTAATCTTGTTTTTCTTTTCTTTTCTTTTTTTCTTGTTTTGGGAGGAGAGAGTCATAAAATGAGTGTAGAAAGACCTATTTACCCCTCTCTTTTTTAACAGAGGTGGGTAACAGAGACTAAACGGAAGTAACCTCAAGTGGGTAAAGTGTCAAAAATGAAACCACAGGTGGGTAAGTTAAATTCGGGCTATACCACATGTGGGTAATTTGTAATTATCCTTATTTATTAATGGGAAATGCTAATGAGTGCCCTTAGGGCATTGGTCAATAAAGGTAATTCTGGTCCCCCTCTTACCAATTAAAAAAAAAAATAACTATCAAATTTCATAAGATAAAATGGATCAATCAAGACAAAGATAAACTAATTTCACTTTATATACTCATTTATATTATATTTAATCATCATTGATAAAATATTACTTATTTCAAAAGTCTAAATTAATAATAATAAATTGTATTTTGTGTTAGCATATCTGATATCTTATATTTGTATCCCTAATTCTAGCATGACCATATTCATAAATTAAAGTGAATCAATCAAAGATAAATAAACTTAAAAAACTGTATTCAATTTTTCAAAGAAATTGGTTTACGACTCTACATGAAGTTCAATTTGAGGGAGATTATTAAGTCTTGATTTAGTGCTTGTAGGGTGAGGAATTCTATTAAACTTCCTTTGATCATGTTATTTAAGATATCCAGGTATTGGCTAATGATTTTTGGTATGTTGAATTTTCCCAGTAACATGCAGTAGTACATGCTCTAACTAGGAAGGCTATAATTCTTGATGAGTTGCAGGTGATCACTTAAGATATTGTTCCTTTTGTAACCTGGGATATTTCCTGAGTTTTGAATAAATTTTTTGGCCTGATCCTCAAGAAAAAAGAATCTTGATTGAGTTAAAAAATAAAGGAGAAACAATTGATTTAAGTCTCTGTGGCGCCAAAAGTGAGGTTGATGGACCAACCCTCAATTTGACTCACAATCTATTTACAATATGGGTTTTGGATTTCCTACTCTGGGTAGTTCCTTATACAGAGACCCAATGGAATTGCCTTCCCTTCTAAATTATCTTGCCCCTTCTCCCCCTACTATTACTATACTAGCCTAGTACACTCTCTCTTTTTGCCTTCCGTTTCTTTGTGAACCTTTTAACAACCATTTCCCTCTTCAGCTTCTCATATTTATAGCCTAATAATTAGTGAGGAGTTATGATTACTTCCATCGCTAGTGGCAAGGGAAGTCCAATGTCGTTAACCATAAGTGGGTGTTCAGGTGGGAGTGGGGTGTGGTATGAGTGGCCTTGGAACTGGTTCCCACTTCAATAGAGTTCCTTAGCAGCGGTACACCCTAAGGCACTACCATGCAGCCTAGAGATGGTACCCCCCAAGCAATTGTCTTTTTGCTCAATAAGTGGTTCACCGGGCGTGATCCAGGTGACGTTGCGTGGTATGTGCTGATGAAGATCATTTGCCTAATGGGCTTTAAGGTGGCTTGAGGTCTGGGCCTAGGGGCAGTATGGGCCATATTATCAGGTTGGAGCTCAAGGCCCAAATGGGCCTAAATATCCCAGTGCCATACATTAGGGCCCCCTTGATTCATGCCCGACTCTCGGGGATGAATCAAGGACTCCAAGGGGTAATAACTATTCGGGAAGGTCAACAGGTAAATATTGGACGGTTGAGGAACTCATTAATGCGCCCTCAAAAGGCATGTTGCATCTAACTGTTGGTTTAGCCGTCATCATTTTCTGATGGTTCGTGAATCGAGGCGACACGCGTGTGGCAATTAAGATGGGGATTCATAGGGTTTCCCGCTTCTCAATTATTAAAGGCCATTTATTCCCCCTTTGGCTCCTATAAATGGTCATCTCTGAGTCTTTCCTTCACTTTTGCATTCCTCATCCATCAAACTTTCACTTTGCTAAGCATACTCTCTTTGTGCATTCATCTTCCAACCTAGAATACTTTTCCTCCTTAGAGCCCATAGTAAGTTCCCTCTTCCTTTCCTTCTCCTTGCTCTTTTTCTTTCTATCTTATCATAATTGTAGTTCTAGGAATCCTAGCTTAGAGAATGGGCTATTCTCATCTTCTTTTCTCAAAAGCCTCTTTGGCTACTTTTAGGGCTGCCTACAATGTCCCTGTGGATGTTGATATTGCCTACTATCACGAGGGCGATATCGACATCCAAAGGCGCCGTGGTGTAAATACATTTTTCTTTCCCTTAATGGAAATTATTGAGAGTGGGGTTAGGTTCCCCATTGACCCCCTCATCTTAGGTACCCTTAGATTTTACGGTCTTTGTCCCGACCAACTTCCCCCTAACTTTTACCGAGTAGTGAGTTGCATCAGTAGGTTGAACCAGTTGTTTGGGTTGCAATTGAATTACCATGACATCAACTTTATGTATAGTTTGTGCGGAAATATCAATTCAGATTATTACTTATAAACCAGAGACATGAGGGTACGACTAGAGAGTGGTAATTGGAGAGTTTGTATAGGTGAACGATAACTAGTTTGCCGAGGAGCTCACCTGCGCGTTCTCACTGCGCGAAGTTGGTCGGAACCGAACATACTTTATTAACTGCATTTTATTAATTTTTATTTGATCAAGTAATTACTAACCAACTTTTGTGTTGCTTCCTTGCAGAGAGCAAAAGGTTCAAGCTGGATCTTAGAGTAGTACATGTTCGGGACCTAAATTTAGTGCTTAGGTCAGAAATTTTTGTTCATTGGGACGGATAGCTCCTAGCATCCCATTTAATCCTCGGCGTTGAACCTATGTACTCCACTTGGCAAGCATTCAGCCAACCTTTGTTAGTTAACAGTCCCCTCCTTTCCTACATTGACATATGGCACACGAATTTCCTTCCCCTAAGATTTACAGTAGGCAAAACTCATGAACTTGGTCCGTGGTATACCTATTTGGACAAACTTGCACCTTTACAGGACGAGTTGGTTGAACGTGTGTCTCAATGCCGCCGGGAATAGGCACACTTGCCGGTTCAGCCTGAAGCCCCCGTTGAATCCGAGGCCCATGTAGAACCCGAGGCTCCCATTCAGGAAGCCGAGGAAGCAACTGTTGAATCAATTAGCTCTTCAGAAACCGAATCCGATCAAGGTCATGACATGGTGACAAGAAGGACAATGACAATTAACCGCTTCGTGCCCAGTGCCCGACCATTCGCGAAGCAGCAAAAATCTCAAGGCCAGGATCAAACTCCCCCTCCTCCTCCTCCTCCTTCCAACCGCACCCAAAAGAGACCATGTATAGCCAAACAGACTCCTGTCGGCTCGAGTGATGCACCCACTAGGACTCCCCACCGACCATCAAAGGGTATCGTTATTTGGGAGCCAACGACTCAAACCGAGGTGAACGTGGCATCTACCTCCCGAGTCGTACCGGAATGACGGCCCTCATTCCAGTTGGACGGAAAACCCATTCCCACGACTGCGAGTGTGGGAGAAGGGTGAAGGGAGTCGTGTTGCCCAAAGTTTGGTGCACGGCCTCTTGTTGCTCGAAGACGTGCACACTTTCGAGGACAGGACAAACAAGTCACTAAGCAGGCGATTGCAATGGCACACCATTGTGGTATTCTCTCGTCTTTTTAGTTCTCTACCAACTTTTACACATACATTGTTTTTGTCGTTGTACTTATTATTGTTGCTTCATCAGGCTACTCAACTAACCCACATCCTCGACGGGCAATTGAAGGAGCTTGCCGAGGATGCCGAACGAGAGAAAGCTCTTAAGGACGTGGCCGAGGCGACTGCAAAAGAGAAAACCAAGGCTGCCACAACTACGGAAAAGAAGGCTGCCGCATCCGAGAAGGCCAGGGTGTCGGCTAAGAAGAAGTCCTCGGAGCTAGAGGCTGAACTGGGCGTAACCGAGCTAAAACTGGTGGAAGGTGTGAGCCTGAACACTGTGCAAGTAGAGGAGTTGGCTAAATTGAAGGCAACTTTGGAGGCCTGCGAAAACAAATGGTATAACGAGGGATTCGTTGACATGGAAAACTCGATAGAGCCCGTTATCCAGGAAGCTCGGAAGCTTGCCTTAGATAAGGGTTGGTTGGCTACCCTACAAGCTCTGGGGGTCCCCAAGGACTCTCCTCTAAGAAACCCCAATCAAATCCCTCTCCCGGGCCCTTCAACTGCTGCACAGAACCCTCCCGACGCCACTAACGAAGGAGATACCCTAAGCATGAGGGAGTTAGTGGAGCCAATTGACTCCTACATGGATTTGGTTGACCTAGAAGTCACTAGCAACCTCTGTGATGGTGATCAGCCTGGTGAGGATGTTCAGCTTCAACCCCACTCAACAACCCAGCAACCGATCGAGACCGCCGTCCAAATGCAGCCCGTAGACCCTACAAGTTAATTGCCGAACCGGATTTCTACTGTTTACTTTAATTTTCTTTTTTTAAAATAATTTCCTTCCTTTCAGCAAGTTTGCCTATGTCACCGGACTGTGGTGACAAAACAATTATTCTTCCCGAGTTTAATTTTTCTACAGTCACCGAACTATGGTGACAAAACATTGGTTTAGTTTTTATATATTGGCTTTGTTTAATTAAGGCTTAATTACCGAACACTTGCCTTAGTCATGTTTATGAATGTTTTAATACTATGCTATTTCCTTTATTATATTCTTCTATTTTCACAAGTAGATATTTATATATTTCTAATAATCGGGTAGTTTAATCACGATTTACTTTTGGTCAACGATCGAAGCCACTTACTAGTTCAATTCCTCCAGGAAAGATTACATCTGAGCATGCATCGTGTCCGGGGTTGGTTTGGAAAGGAAAACAAGTTAGCTCCTTGGCAATTGAAACCACTTAATATATGCCTATGCTCCCAGGCAAAATGTAGGGCATGGAAAACCGAGACATAGATTTCTGCTCTTAGTTTTTAATGCAAGTTTCCACCTGCTTGGTGGTAATGATAGAACCGAGAAGCAGGTTTCAGTCCCTAGAAAACTCCCTAGTGTAAGGTTTCCACCTGCTTGGTGATAATAATTGAATCGAGAAGTAGGTTTCAGTCCTTAGAAAACTTTTTAGTGTAAGGTTTCCACCTGCTTGGTGGTAATGATCGAACTGAGAAGCAGATTTCAGTCCCTAGAAAACTCTTTAGTGTAAGGTTTCCACCTGATCAGTGATAATAATCGAACCGAGAAGCAGGTCTCAGTCCTTAGAAAACTCTTTAGAGGTTTCCACCTACTGGTGATAATGATCGAACCGAAAAGCAAGTTTTAGTCCTTAGAAAACTCTATAGTGTAAGGTTTCCACCTGCTCGATGATAATGATCAAATCGAGAAACAGGTTTCTGTCCTTAGAAGGGAACAAGCTGCCCATGCCCATAACTTTCTTTGCATTTGTTGGCCTGTAGTGCTTCTAATGAATTAACGATAACAAAACAAAATGCAACTGCAAAGACAAATACCACCTTCATATTAATTAATAAAACATATATACAAGATTACATTTAATTCACACCCCCATGCATGAGTGATCAGTGATAAAATTTCTTCAAATTGTGGACATTCCATGGCCGAGGAAGTGGCCTTTCATCTAAATCTTCCAAGTAGTACGCCCCTGCACCTACAATGGCAGTTACCCTATAAGGGCCTTCCCAAGTTGGGGCTAACTTCCCAACATTTGTATCCTACATATTCCCTACTGCTTTCCGTAACATTAGGTCCCCCACACTGAATTCCCTCGTCTTTACATCACAGTTGTAGCGTTGGGCAAGTTTTTGCTGATATTCAGCTAATATTATACTTGCCACTTCTCGATATTCTTCTAGCAAATCTAGACGTTCTACCATCAATCTCTCATTCTGGGTGGGGACAAACGCTGCAACTTGTGCACTACATAAGTTTACCTTGGCTGGTATCACAGCTTCTGCCCCATACGTTAGGAAGAACAGAGTCTCTCCTGTAGATTTCCTGGGAGTTGTTCGGTATGCCCACAGAACGTTGGGTGGTTCTTCAGCCCACCTACCCTTTGCATCATCTAGCCTTTTCTTCAATCCATTCACAATTGCCTTATTAATGGCTTCAGCTTGTCCATTGCCCTGAGGATACGCGGGGGTGGAATACTTGTTCTTGATTCCGAGATCACTGCAAAACTCGCGGAAGGCCCTACTATTGAATTGCAACCCATTATCAGATATAAGAGAGTCTGGCACCCTAAATCTCGAAACTATGTTCTTTCACACGAACTTTTTAACATCCACGTCTCGAATGTCAGCTAGAGCCTCCGCCTCTGCCCACTTGGTGAAGTAATCAACAGCCACCAAAACAAACCTTCGATTGCCCGTGGCCCGGGGGAATGGGCCGAGAATGTCTAGACCCAATTGCGCGAAGGGCCAGGGGCTATTGACCAGATTCAAATGGCTTGCTAGTTGGTGGATCAAGGGGGCATGCTTTTGGCATTGTTCACATTTATGCACATACTCGACGGCATCCTTCTGCATCTGTGGCCACCAAAATCCCTGAGTCATTGCTTGGTGTGCTAATGAGCGTCCCCCCACATGATTGCCACACACCCCATCTTGAAACTTGGCCAGGAGTTCATTAACTTTCTTAGGGTGTAAGCATAAAAGGTACGGCCCCCTAAAGGACCTTCAATGCAGTTTACGGTCTGCTGATGACCAGTACCGAGCAGATACTCGCAAAACCTCGTTAGCTTCTTTCACATCATTTGGGACTCGATCCTCGGCTAAGAAGTCAATGATCGAGTCCATCCAACATGGCTCAACCATTGAAATCGCTGCAACACCGACGCCAACCGTTGTATTAATGCTCAACTCTTATATAAGCTCTGCCTTGATTAACTGAGGTACATCCTTCGTCATTGATGATGCCAACATGGCCAGAGAATCAGCATGTCTATTCTGCCCCCGGGCCACTTGGGCCACCTTTACCATGCAAAACTCACTCAGGACTTGCTTCACCACCTGTAAGTACTCTTTCATTTGAGAATCCCAAGCTTCAAAACTGCCCTGCACCTAGCTAACCACTAGTCGAGAATCTGAATAAATCTCTACATCCCGGGCACCTATACCCAAAACAGTTCTTAGCCTGGCAAGTAAAGCCTCATACTCAGCTTCGTTGTCAGAGGCCCTGAACCCTAACCTGAAAGACTGCTCCAATCGTACTCCTTCTGGGGTGATAATGACAAGTCCGGCACCAACCCCCATAGCACTCGATGCACCGTCCACAAATACCTTCCACGGGCGACATTCCACATGGCACACCATTTCCCCTTCATTCTTGGGAGAAAACTCTGCAACAAAATCAGCAAGAACTTGGCCCTTCATCGAACTTCTTGGTCTGTACCTTATATCAAAGGATCCTAGTCGGGTCCCCCATTTAGCTATCCAACCTGTAAAGTCAAATCTTTCAACAACGACTGTAAGAGATACTCGGTTAGGACATAGACGATATAAGCTTGAAAATAGTGAGACAACTTCCTCGTAGCATGCACTAGTGCTAACACCCACTTCTCCAAGGGTAAATATCTTGTCACAACATCAACCAAGGTCTTACTGATGTAATACACAGACACTTCTTGATCCCTTAATAGCACGACACTTATAGCATGATCAGACACTGATAGGTATATGAACAAGTCTTCCCCGAGTTCTGGGGTCGTTAACATGGGTGCCCGTATCAAATGCTCCTTCAGATCCTGAAAAGCTATCACATTCTTCATTCCATTAGAACCCCTTCCACTTCTTCAAAAGTTGGTAGAATGGACGGCAGTGGTCGGCAAACTTAGAAATGAACCGATTAAGGGCAACTAACATTCTGGTTAACACCTGCACTTCCTTCGAATTGCCCGGCGGCTTGAGGTGCTGTACGGCTTCAATCTGGTTGGGGTTGACCTCTATCCCACGATTGGTGATCAAATAACCTAGGAACTTGCCAACCCCCACCCAAAAGCACACTTGTCCGTGTTCAGGTGCAACTTATGTTGCTGAAGCACTTCAAATACTCCTTGGAGATCCTCTATATGCCACATCTCTTGTTTACTCTTTACCACCATGTCGTCAATGTACACCTCAACTGTACACCTAATCTTGTCCAGAAACATTCTAGTCATCATTCGTTAGTATGTTGCCCCGGCATTCTTTAACCCAAAGGGCATCATGGTGTAATGGTAGTTCGCATCAAGGGAGATAAATGTCATCTTCTCCTGGTCCTCGACAGCTAGAGCGATCTAATGATAACCCTAAAAGGCGTCCAGGAAACTCATCCTTAGGTGCCCATAGGTGGCGTCGACCAATTGATCTATTTTCGACATAGGGAACGGGTCCTTTGGGCATGCTCGGTTCAAATCTATGAAATCTACACAAACCCTCCACTTGCCATTCTTCTTCCTGACCATGACGGTATTTGCAAGCCATTCCAGGAAGAAGATTTCCTTTATCGCCCTGGCCTCTTTTAACCTCCCGACCTCCTGTCTTACCGCCTCGACGTGCTCCTTAGCCAACCTTCTTGGTTTTTGCTTCTTTGGAAGAAACGACGGGTCTACGTTGAGCTTGTGAACAATGAATTCAGGATCAACCCTGGGCACCTTATATGGGCTCCAAGCAAACACATCTACATTTTGTACAAGAAATAATAACATTTCAACCTTATCCTGATCTCCCACACTTGCCCCTATCTGAAAATACTGGTTAACGTCCTGTAGTATCTTTACTCTAATTAATTCCTTAACACAACTAGCCCCCATTCCCTCTCAAGGCTCCTGTAATTGCTATAAAGAGACCTTATCGGCGTTGTTCTTCTGTTTAACCTGCTTGTTCGCCCAGTCAACCGTGGCCACTAAACATTTTCTAGCCGCCTACTGACTTCCCCTTACTATAGTAATGCCCTGCTCGATGCAGAACTTAACCTTCACATTCAAGATGGAGGGGACTGCCCCCATCGCGTGGATCCATGGCTTTCCCAAGATGTCCATATAAGGAGAAAACGAAGCGACAACTATAAAAGCCACTATTACTTCCTTTCCTTCCATGTTCATGGGAAGTGATATTTGCCCTTCGGGAATCACCACCTAGCCATCAAACCTGACCAGGGGCGCATCGTATGTTGAGAGGTCCTCCTTTTTCAGTCCGAGCCCTCTGAACAGATCCGAATACATCACATCGGTCCCACTCCCTAGTCTACCATTATCTTCTTTACTATGAAACCGTTTATCCAGGCCGTCACCACCAACACATCACCGTGTGGCTGAATTGTTCCATATAAATCATCGTTGTTAAAAGGGATGGGTTCCTGACCTATCTTTATCTTCTTTTCAAGGGGTTTCTCGCCTAAGTAATTTCTCACAGGTGCTACGGTCAACACTCATCTGCTCCCAGCCATAGCAATACCCCTTGAGGCTGCATGAATGACTTCAATCACTCCCAATGGAGGAAGGGGAGGGTTCCTCCTTTGCTGAGCACCTTGCCCGTTTTCCTTGTCCTCTGAATCCACCATAAACTCCTTCAGATATCCCACATTTACTAATTACCCTAAATAGTCCTTCAATACCTGGCATTGCTCGGTGGTGTGCCGTTTATCTCTGTGATAAGTACAACACAAGTTCTGGTTTCTCCGAGACAAGTCTCCCCCCATCTTGTTCGGCCATCTAAAGTACAATTCATTCTTGATCTGGTCTACGATCTTGTGCACTAGCTCTTTGAACGTCACGTTCACTTCCCCCAGTTGTAACTCTGGTTCTTGTATCCTTAAATCCTTTCAAGGCCTTGGTTGAAATATGCTCTACCAAGGATGATTCACTACCGGGGCCTTGCCCTTGCTCTGCATCCGATCATCCTCCAGGCATTTGTGCTCTACAATATGCCTCATAAGCTGCCTCATATCCTCAGGAGGCTTCCTCGTCAATGACTCCTGTAGTTCGAAGTCCTCAGGCAGCCCCAACCTAAAGGTGCTTGCCGCAATCTTCTCATTGCCCCCGCCAATCTCGTTATAAAGTTTCCAATACCGACTAGCATAACTACGAAAGGTTTCCCCAACCTTCATCTTCATAAATAGTAATGCATCCACTGGTTGTAGTGCCCGGCTATAAGTTACAAATCGGACACTGAATTCTTGGATCAACTCGGAAAAACTGTGAATGGATCCTTTTCGTAACCCATTAAACCATCTCAAAGCAGTAGGCCCGAGGCTCAAAGGAAATACTTTGCATATTAGCACATCGTTGTGAGCATGGAGAGACATCATCTGGATATAATGGCTGATGTGTTCTACCAAGTCCGTTTTCCCATCGCAGGAATTGAATGGTGGGCACGTAAATCTACTTGGCATTTGCACACATTCAATGTTGTTTGAGAACGACGACTGAGCAGCTTTGCTTAAGGCATGGCTCATAGCATCCATGGCGGCCTTACGGGGCCGTCGCTCCTCTAGGGAATCTGAACCCCGATTTGCATATTCCCATGAACATGAACAGTCCCTACGTTAACGGGACTCCCGTGAATGTGAACGGTCTCGGTGTCAACGGGATTCCCGTGAATGTGAGCGATCCCAATGTTGACGAGAACCAGACTAATTGGACCCCGTCCCATAACGATTTTCCCCACTATCAGATCTCCTTTCTTGGTTATCTCGGTCCCTTCTCTAGTGCCCACCTCTTATTTCCAACTTTAAATCTCTCATCAGTCTGCGTAATCGCTCAAGTTCCTTATCTCTCTCGTCAAATTGCCCGTGCCTAGAAGCACCGGACATTGTCCGATGAGTTTGGTACGACCCCTCTCTAAGGCCGGACCGCTTCCTCTTATCCACGATCCCTATCTTCACGCCTCTTATGCCTCTATTCTCGCCAGGTGGATCCCCGAGAAGATCCCACCGAACCACTTTCAGCGAAACTTCCTAAATGTCTTTCAAACATCTTCCCGAGCGTGAGTCTCAATTGAACCACGACTTTGTAGGAGATTCCCACAGATAGCGCCAATTGTGGCGCCAAAAGTAAGGTTGATGGACCAACCCTCACTTTGGCTCACAATCTATTTACGATATGGGTTTTAGATTTCCTACTCTGGGTAGTTCCTTATACAAAGATCCAATGGAATTGTCTTCCCTTTTAAATTATCTTGCCCCTTCTCTCCCTACTATTACTGTACTAGCCTGGTACGCTCTCTTTCTTTTTACCTTTTGTTTCTTTGTGAACCTTTCAACAACCATTTTCCTCTTTAACTTCTCATATTTATAGCTTAATAATTAGTGGGGAGTTATGATTACTTCCATTGCTAGTGGCAAGGGTGGTCCGATGTTGTTAACCTTAACTGGGTGTTTAGGTGGGAGTGGGGTGTGGTATGAGTGGCCTTGGAACTGGTTCCCACTTCAGTAGAATTGCTCAGCAATAGTACACCTTGAGGCACTACCGTGCAGCCAAGAGATGGTACCCCCCGGGCAGTTGTCTCTTTGCTCGGGAAGTGGTTCACTGAGCGTGATACAGGTGACATTGCATGGTATATGCTGATGAAGATCATTTTCCCAATGGGCTTTAAGGTGGCCTGAGGTCTAGGCCTAAGGGCGGTATGGGCCATACTGTCAAGTTGGAGCTCAAGGCCTAAATGGGCCTGGATATCCCAGTGTCGTATATTCTCAATCTAGGATATCCTTATCTCCCCTATGTCAAGTATATGGCTCATATTATCAAGCCTCCTTACTGTACCAAAAAAATGCAAAGGTTTGATCACATTTTTTCTCTTTTTCTTCTCTCTGTCAATTTGTTCTCAGCCTATTAAATCATGCATGTAACTAAATAAATCAAATTACATGCATAACCTTCACGTTCAATAAAATCAAAAGTGTAATATGGCATATGAGCCAAAGTAATAATTTCATTACCATCTTATCTAATCAATTATATCTAAGTCAACTTTATATCATGTTCATAATCTTGCAAAATTATTTCTTGATTGACAATTTCCTCCTTATCATCAACATTTACTCTCTTCTTGTTCATGTTCTTTTTTATTTATGAGTGTGTGTATTTCTTCTCAGCATTTAGCTTCTTGATCTTATATAAATAATAAAAAAAATAATTATATTATCAAGTGTGTATTCTAAATTTCGTAGGATGAAAAAAAAACTCGTGTGCATATATATATATATATATATATATATATATATATTATTTTATTAGACTTAATCAAAGTAGCCCAATAATCTTGTATTTAAAACAAATCTAACAATTTTTTGAACTTAAATCAAAGCACAAATTTTAACCCAAAAAAATCTCTTTTAAACTCACTTGTTTATCTATCGTACAATATGTACAATTTTACAATACAATATATACTTTTGTATTGCATGATTCATAAGCATGTTTGATTTGATAAATATTTACAATACAATACTTTTTTCATTTAATACAATATATATTGTATCGCTACGATATTACATCTATGAATATGCCTACCAAGTCTAAAGCTCAAATAAATAATAATCGTATTACTGAGATTAAACTACCAATTGGATAATATAGAAACTAGAAATTTTATCCCTAAAAAAAAGACTATAAATTTTATGTTAAAGATCAATTATGGGGGAGATGTAAAAGTCCAAAGACTCCAAGTATTTCACCGAAAGTGGGACATATTTAATTCCATGCTGACTTATTTATTATTTATTAATAAAGGTAACCAACCAAGGCCCTTCTGCCCTCTCACCGATTAAAAACTAAAAACAAATATCACCGCACACCCTTGATGCGTTGGTCACATCACAAGTATAAGTGGTTGTGGGATGTGGGGGGCAAGGGACGAGATTCAAATCTCCAAGAGGGAGTTTTACACACATATATACTTAGATTAGGCTAGAGTAGAAATTCTATCTTGTATTAAAAAAAAAAAAAAAACAAAACAAAAAATAGCTAAACCTAGGTGAAAGTTCAATTAGTGTGTAAAACATTATGAATGTTTAGACCCCCAAAAAAATAAATTACCAATTCAAGCTTAATATCAAACAATTAATGTGCAAAATATGAATATAAGCTTAACACAGAATTGATAAACAATCTAAACCAAATAAAACCACATCCACAGCAGAAATTAAATGGCAAAGATTAAGGGAAAGGAGATGCAAACACAAGGACAACACACGATGTGTTATTGAAGAGGAAACCGAAACCCTCGGCATAAAACCTCTCCGCCGCCCTCCAAACGGTAAATAATCCACTAAATAATGTAGTTGGGATACATGAACAGCAGAAGACCCTCCAAACCTAATTTATTTCACAACTTGTTGAGATGTTAAGTTGTAAATGGTGCATTATCAATTTCATTTGGATATATCTAAATAAATAAGAGATTAGTATGCTCGTTATTAGGTTTTAAAGGTTTATAACAATTGACAAACTGTAAACCTAAATTTGTCTATATATAAATTCCTAAGTCTATACAATGCTCAAAGTGCTGCAAGTCTGAATTCAAGAATAACTAAGCTACAGGGTCAAAAATTCGAAATATGCCAAGTTTGACTAGTTAAGAGAACAGGTTCGACTGATCTAGACACGAGTTCTACAGAATTTAGTTAAAGTTCATCAGTCTATTAAGCGCATTAAGTGATTAAGGTTTCAGATCTATTTCACATAATATTTAAAGGAAACCCTAAGATACGTTTTATTATAAGTTTGGAGGTGCTCTGGTGAGATCTAAAAGGTACTGTGTCTTCTCCTTCCAAAGTCACTATTGGAAATCATTCTAATACCATTCAACGGTAGATCTGAAGTTGTTGCAACAAGATCATACATAGCTAATGATTTAAACCTTCAATGGTGGTCTTGGAGTCACAAACTGGAGAGTTTGTGTTGTTAAATCTTTAAGTGAGATCTTAAAGTCACAAATGTGGGAGTTTAGCAAATTCAAGATAGAAGAGTCCATAGAGTCAGAGCTGCATATAGTCGTATTAGTAAGATCTACATGAGGTAGTTTTAGAATTATGGTTTAAATCTATTATAATTTTTCATTCTATCATAGTGGATTTGTTTACCTTGAGGTAGTTAGGTTAAATTCTACCTAAGTTTTTACCTTAAAACAGTGGATTTCATTGGTTTTCTTAAGTTATCATATTAATATCTTCTTTACTTTTACGCACTAAATAATATGTTTGCATGTGTTTAACCTAAATCTAATAATTAACCTTAGTAAATACTTGGCTAATTTATTAGATTAAACTAATCTGTTTTTCAAAGAGTCTAAACAAACAAACACTCGTAAGTACATAGGGAACCTGGGACCCTTGAACTCAACTACCTTCGTTTAAGGTTAACTTGAAAGGACGGACCCGGTGGGAATTTACTTGGAAGAATAAATAATTTGAATCCATGTCTAACCACTCTTAACATTAATACAAATACAATGTACACGGAATTAATGCAAGTAAAATCACAATGGGACAAATAGTTATTATTATTTT
The DNA here is from genome assembly GCA_023055345.1 of Quercus wislizeni. NCBI lineage: Eukaryota > Viridiplantae > Streptophyta > Magnoliopsida > Fagales > Fagaceae > Quercus > Quercus wislizeni. The sequence goes on along the minus strand of JALGQJ010000006.1, from coordinate 39,283,858 downwards.
TTATAATTTCCTTTCATTGTACTGTCAGCGGTCCCGATTTGGACATGTAAAACAAGTCATTGTACTTCCACAATACAAGTCTAACACGTCTAACAATTTTTTGGACTTAAATTAAAGCAAAAATTTTAACAAAAAAATTAATTTTAAATCTACTTATTTATGTATCATACCATACCTACAATTTATGATATGATATGTACATGTGTTTCACACAATTCATAAGCATGTTCGACACGCATTTAAGATACATTGCGAATTTAATTACGAATGGGAGAGGACATTATGGATTAAAGCATTTTTGCTTCCTCATAATTCATAAACGTCAAAGTCTTCAGAGTCCAAATATTTCACGGAAGGTTTAACACCACCATCTATATATCTAGATCCAGATGATAAAGGTAGGACATATTTAACTTCATGCTATTATTATTATTATTATATGTTGTCTATTATTTATTATTAAAGGTAACCAATCAGCCTTCCACCTCTCAACAAACTTTAGGAAAAAAAAAAAAAAAACTCGCTAACCTTAGGTACTTTTTTTTTTTTCATTCATAAACTAACTTATGTATCTATCGAATTTCATAAGACCAAATAGATCAACGAAGACAAGATAAACTAATTCTGCTTTATAAAATCATTTATATTATATTAACCATTGATAAAATATTACTTATCTCAAAATTTTAAACTAATAAAAAATTGTATATTGTGTTAGCATATCTCATATCTGTATCCTTAATTCTAGGATAGCCATATTCATAAACTAAAATGAATCAATCAAGATAATTTATTTATTTATTTATTTATTTATATATATAGAATTAATAAAAAAGAAATAAGGTAATTATATTATCATCTATTACCTTATTCATAGTACAGAAAATAATTTACAAATTTAAAAGTAAAGCATCTAATGTGTTGTCCAAATTTTGTTAGAAAAAATAAAAACGTATGTACATATTATTTTATTGAACTCAATCAAGTAGCCCAATTATTTTGTGTTAAAAACAAGTTTAACAACTTATATGACTTAAATCAAAGCACAAATTTTTAACAAAAAATATATTTTAAACCCACTTGTTACTGTAAATATGATACATACAATTTTAGAATATGAAACACGGAGGGACAGACCACATTGAGCTCACCATCATCGCACCGTAGCTTCTTCAGTTCTTTTGTCCCTCGCTATCTCTCTCTTTCTTTTGGTGTTTTATAGTTTGGGTTTCTACACAAAGATGACTTGCAGTCTTTCACCTTTTTACCTACCGAGTTGTTTCTTCGTAAATTTCGTTAGGCTTTCTTTTCTATTTTAACCAAAGTTATTTGATGGGAGAAAAAACCAACGTGGTTTGTCTGCCACTCTTTTACTCTTATTTTTACTCGTTTACTATTCTATTCTCTTGTTTCTATAATGAGATAAAGATTGTTGAATATTTAAAGCTTGTGTTTTTTAATTTTTCATTGGGTAGTGAAATGGACTAAATTCGAATCACATGATTCATAAGAATGTTTGATACATATCTAAGATACAATATTTTGTTTCATTTGATAGGAAATGTATCGTACCATCACGATATTAACATCTATAAATATGCCTATCAAGTCTCAATAATAATGGTATTAGTGAGATTAAACTATCAATGGTATTGATGAGTCATTTTCCATTGGTTAGATCTAATACATTAATGAAAGAGACAATATTTTATGGAACTGCATGCGGAAAATTAAATACCCAAGAGATGAATTATTAGTATCAAGTTGACAACCAGAAAAGTTTAATTTTGAATGGGAAAGGATATAATTGAACATTAACTTCTATCTAGGTCAAGATAATGAAGGTGAGATAGAGATAGATATAGTTCCTTCTTGACTTGGCTATTATTTATTAATGAGAAATGTTAATGAGTGCCCTAAGGGCATTGGCTAATAAAGGTAATTCAGGTCCTCCTCTCACCAACTAAAAAAAAAAAAATTATCTATCAAATTTCATAAGATAAAACTGATCAATCAAGACAAAGATAAACTAATTCCACTTTATATACTCATTTATATTATATTTAATCGTCATTGATAAAATATTACTTATTTCAAAAGCTTAAACTAATAATAATAAATTGTATTTTGTGTTAGCATATCTGATATCTTATATTTGTATCCCTATTTCTAGCATGACCATATTCATAAATTAAAGTGAATCAATCGAAGATTAATAAATTAACTTAAAAAACCGTATTCAATTTGTCAAAGAAATTGATTTACAGTCTATATGAAATTCTGTTTGAGGGAGATTATTAAGTCTTGATTTAGTACTTGCAGGATGAGGAATTCTGTTAAGCTTCCTTTGATCATGTTATTTAAGATATCCAGGTATTGGCTAATGATTTTCGGTATGTTGAATTTTCCCAGTAAGATGCAGTAGTACATGCTCTAACTAGGAAGGCTATGATCGATTCTTGATGAGTTGCAGGAGATCACCTGAGATATTGTTCCTTTTGTAACCTGAGATATTTCCTAAGTTTTGAATAAATTTTTTGGCCTGATCCTCTAGAAAAAAAAAAATCTTGATTGAGTTAAAAAATAAAGGAGAAACAATTGATTTGAGTCTCAATCTAGGATATCCTTATCTCCCCTATGTCAAGTATATGGCTCATATTATCAGGTCTCCTTACTGTACCAAAAAAAAAATGCCAAGTTTTAATCACAGTTTTTCTCTTTTTCTTCTCTCTGTCAATTTTTTCTCAGCCTATTAAATCATGCATGTAACTAAATAAATCAAATTACATGCATAACATTCACGTTCAATAAAATCAAAAGTGTAATATGGCATATGAGCCAAAACAATAATTTCATTACCATCATATTTACCATCTTATCTAATCAATTACATCTAAGTCAATGTTACATCATGTTCATAATCTTGCAAAATTATTTCTTGATTGACAATTTCCTCCTTATCATCAACATTTACTCTCTTCTTGTTCATGTTCTTTTTTATTTATGTGTGTGTGTATTTCTTCTTAGCATTTAGCTTCTTGATCTTACAAAAATAAAATAAAAATTAATAAAATAATTTTATTGTCAAGTGTGTATTCCAAATTTCGTAGGAGGAAAATAAAAAAACTCATGTGCATATATATTATTTTATTAGACTTAATCAAAGTAGCCCAATAATCTTGTATTTAAAACAAATCTTACAATTTTTTGAACTTAATCAAAGCACAAATTTTAACCCAAAAAAATCCCTTTTAAACTAACTTGTTTATCTATCGTACAATATGTACAATTTTACAATACAATATATACTTTTGTATTGCATGATTCATAAGCATGTTTGATACATATTTACAATACAATACTTTTTCCATTTAATACGATATATATTGTATCGCCACAATACTTACATCTATGAATATGCCTATCAAGTCTTAAGCTTAAATAAATAATAATTGTATTACTGAGATTAAACTACCAATTGGATAATATAGAAACTAGAAAGTTTATCCCTTCAAAAAAAAAAAAAAAAACTATAAATTTTATGGTAAAGATTGATTATGGGGGAGATGTAAAAGTCCAAAGACTCCAAGTATTTCACCAAAAGTGGGACATATTTAATTCCATGCTGACTTATTTATTATTTATTAATAAAGGTAACCAATCAAGGCCCTTTAAAAACTAATAACAAAGATCATTGCACATCCTTGGTGCGTCAGTCACTCCACAAGTATAAATGTTTGTAGGGTGTGAGGGGTAAGGGCCGAGATTCAAGTCTCCAGAAGGGAGTTTCACGCATATATACACTTAGATTATGCTAGAATAGAAACTTTATCTTATAAAAACAAAAAAAACAAAAACAAAAAATAGCTAAACCTAGCTAGCTATATATATTATTCTTAAACAACAACGTATTTATTGAAAGTCATGACTCATGAGATAAAGTGGATTAATCAAGAAAAAATGAACTTATTTCATTTTTTTATACTCGTTTATATTATATTAACCTTTGATAAAATATCACTCATTCCAAAAGTTTAAGCTAATAAATAAAATATTTATATTATGTAAACGTATCCCAAATCTGTATCGCTAATTCTAGCATGACCATATAGCTCAATTAAGGAGAATCAATTTGTCCTTGATTTTAATCCCGATCAAGGATATTCTTAGCTCCCTAGATCAACTATATGACCTACATGTCCAGGCCTTTTGAAATGACAGCAAATACAAAGGTTAACAATTTTTGTCTCTCTCTTCCCTCTGTCCCTTTGTTCTTAAATCATGCAACTATATTATGCATAGAATGGTCCCAACTGTAAATATATATCCAGAAGTGAAGCGAGTGATGCCATGGTTTGGTGAAATATTGCAAAAATATCAATATTGTAGTTATAAATATCCGTCCAGCTCTTCCTATATATATCTATATCATTAATATTTTTGGGTCAGGTTAACAAGTGTCCTTAATTTAGAACATTAGTTAACAATCTATTTTAAAAAAGTTTTGACATCATTTTTATAAAAAATAAAAAAAAAATTATAAAAATATTTAAAAAAAAAATTTCATAAAAATTTTCTTTAAATAAATTAGTAATCGATGTCCTAAAGCCTTCTTACCATTTTTCTTTTTTAAATCATAGTGAGATTTTAATATATGGGTAGTAGTAATCAATGAGAATAGACAGTTGCTATCAATGAAAAAGACAGGTGAAGTGTAGAAACCCAAGACGGTAGTCTCCATTTACTTCTGTATATAGGTAGTTGTAATCAATGAGGATGGACAGTTGCTATCAATAAAAAAGACAGTTGAAGAGTAGAAACCCCAGACAGTAGTCTCCATTTACTTCTGTATATAGGTAGTAGTAATCAATGAGGATGGACAGTTGACATCAATAAAAAAGACAGTTGAAGGGTAGAAACCCCAGATGGTAGTCTCCATTTACTTCTGTACCATGCAATTGTAATTGTGCTGGGCAAAGAGTTATGGTGCAGAGCAATACAAGGGCTATGGTTGGTGCAACTTTGTCTCCCAATGCGTTTAATTTTAGGTCATGCTAACGAATACTTCTAGTGCATTAGTTAACAATATATTTAAAAAAAAATTGAAACTATTTTTATGAAAAATAAAAAAAATTATTAAAATATTAATTATTTTTTTCTTTTTTCATACAAATTTTATTTAAATAAATTATTAATCAATGTCTTAATGGCATTCTTTAGCATTTTTTTTCAATTTTTTCCCGGCACGCGTGAGAGAAAGTAGGAATGAGTTATAGAAGTTGGGAAAGGATATAATAAATTAGGTTTGTACAAGACTGGGATATGTGTCACTTGCACATTGGAGTTGTTTGCATTATTTGGAGAACATGCATGCACTTAATTTGCAGTGTGCAGTTGGTTCGCTGAATAGAACTGGTTAGTACTTCGAAAGTTATGGTAACATGTACCGATTTGACACAATTCACATGGTTTTGCTGGCATGTTTGGGACAAGACACCTAGGAAATAAACACCGTAGAACGAGGTGGTACATGATGTTTTCGTATTCTTCCTCTCATGAACTCCTCAAATGCATAGGGTCCATCTGAAATGGAAGATTCATGCATCTGAAATATTATGTATTTTCTCCTGCAGAGGATTCTTGATAAGGTTTCCACTGTGTGCAAACGATGGATAGTGATTTTAAGTGAGGTAGGTCTATTGGTAGAAAATTAATTCACCTGTACTATAAAGATTAAAGAGAAGAACCAATCAAACATTAAGGAACAACCACGCACAAAAGAGATTGGATTTGTATTCAATACAAATATTGAGGCTTCAAAGCTTATAATTTAAGGGCGTAAGTGTGTAATAACTTCAATTCTATAGTCTCTAAAATAACACATCAACTTTGAATTATTAAAAAATAACCGATTAATCTTTATGATTTTAAATATGTCAAAACTTTCAATTTAATAACTATTAAAAAAGTGTTAAAAAAACGTGTGTCATTGGATTCATTGAATTTCATCCATACTTTAAAGATTAAAGACAAGAATTAAATTTTCTTGACTAATGTTAGACATAAAAGTTTAATGAAAGAAAAAATATTTTTAAGGCTTATAAATATAATTTAAGGGTGTAACAACTTACATTATATAATTCAAAGAAAAAAAAAACACACATTAAACCTTGAGGTTTTAAAAGATAACCAATTAAATTCTATAATTTCAACAATAACAATAGTTTCTATGAATTGTCATATAACTTACGAATTGTCAATAGTACTTAAGTGAAATGTAATTTTTGTCATTTTGTGGTTAATTTAATAACTATTAAAAAATTGTGACATATTTTCCTTTTGTACTTATAGTCATAGTACATGACCTATTTAAGGGTCTAATGACTTGTTTGTTTATGGCTCATTCTACCATACCCACAAAAAAAAGGGGGTACAGTACCATCTATATTTGAGCCGTTAATTTACTATGGTTTTGATCTTGACTATTGATGTAATTTTAAAGGTTTTTGGTTACCAATTAAATAGGTTTTATATATAAACAAAAAATTAAAACATTCATCATGCTTTTTAGTCTTTTCTCCTATCTCACTTTGCTTCTTTACCTCTCTAAATCAGACAGTTGATACCAAATAAGCGGTGCACCCACAACCTCAAATCGAAGGTGCTTCTTCTCATCCAATCCAACTCATTGACGCTACTCTCTAGCTTATTTTCTTCCAATCCATATTCAAATCAGTGTCGCACTCATATCCAATCCAACTCTGTGGCACTTTATCTCTTCCCAAACAACTCGGCGGTGCTTCTTCTCTTCCATTCTAAATCAGCAGCGCCACCCACAATCTTTAAGTTCTCTCTTTACATATGATTAACACTAATATGGGTTTATATTATTTCTCTTAACTTTGTGGGTTTACGATATTATTGTTTTGTTTGAGTTTTGGTTCTTATATATTTGACAAATTAATCTTTACATCGAAGGGCTTAACAGTCCACCATTGACTGCCTGGATTACTACTGCCATGTGAAAGTGTAATAAGGTTACCGATGATTTGGCAAAGAAATCTTAGGTTGGGCTAGAACTAGAACGTCAAGTTTGGGTTGAAGACTTACCTAGGGACATTATCCCCCTTGCTCTGTTTGATTAGTTTTCTTAAGTTTTAATAAAAGCATCAATCTGTCTCACAAACTAGTTTCTCAAAATATATATATATATATATATATATATTTACACTTTTGAGTTTGGGATGTGAGACGTGAAACTTGAGTGAGACGTGGGAACCCTTATCCATAAGTTGGGATAAGATTAGATTTGGTTGGGAGTGTGGGGAGGACACGATACTATGAACCTATGGACTTAGGAGTTTTTTTTTTTTTTTTCAACCACCTTGGCAATAAGAACACCAATTTTAGAGTTGGTTTGTGCTATATTTAAAATATTGAAGTGTCCTAAATACATACCGAAATTAAGAAGAAGAAGAAGCATCAGTATTAATTTTGAGGCTTTGAGGGTGTTTGTTGAAATGAGTTTGTTCATATTGAGTTGCGTATGCATATAACAACTGTTTGTCTATCTTTTGTGTCAGAAAAAAATTGGTCTTCGCTTTTTAATTTTTGGTTTGTTCCAATATTGGTCAGTGAATAAGTTAATGTACAGAGAGATTGAGGCTAAATAAAATTTCTCATATTGGAACTTTTTTTCATCAATTTCTGGTTTATTTTTTCCCCTGGTTTCTTCTTCTACTTCATTTTTTGTTTATATTTTTTATAAAATAATCTTGAGTTTGAATGTGGAAAATTCTACAAGAAGTATTTAACTTAGGAGTACAGTTATGTGTAAGTTCAAAATAGCTTAAATCTGTTTTTACTTGCTTGCCCATTTTGATAACAACATAAGGATCACTGCATCTGACATCCTTGACTGCAAGGTTTACCCCTCTATGGACATGAATCCTAAGTAGACCTAAAAGGCTCTCCATCTCAAGGAAAAAAAAATCAAATTTTTGACAAAAAAACCAGTAGAACACAAAGGAAATGAAAGGACTTGTTGTCTTATGTTATGGCTTTGAATATTGAATGCCCTTTTACTTAGGCATAGTGGAGAACTAGTTGACAAAATAGTTAGATACTATCAAAGCCTAACCCAATTGTGCATATTTATTGATAGGCCAAACACGAATTGACCCCTTGTGATTAAATTTAATTTATTAATTAACCAAGTTTATTAATTAATCAAATTAATATACAAAGGCATGGTAGCACAAACAAATCACCAAACAACTAAAGTATGCAGCGGAAATTAAATGACATGGTGATTTGTTTACGAGTGGGGAAAACCTGACGGCAAAAACCCCACCGGGTGATTTTCAGGTCACCACTCCTGAAACTCCACTATTATCACAACAAGCAGTTACAAGTAAAAGAATCTCAAGTACCTTACTAACCTACAGTTGAATCCTTATCCCAATATCCAATTGGACTTGTTCTATAGTGACAGTTCCCCTTTTTGATGCATGACTCCCAAGTACGTGACTGACCAATTGTGCGGATCCTAGTACGTGACTTCAAATACCAACTAAGAAGGTTGTTGGCTGCAAAGTTCATCAATTCATCCATAGGATGAAGATCAAGAAAATGCTTGGTCACAAAACCCAAAGGTGCACATACACAGCAACTTCTTCATAAGAATGATGAACTAGGGCAAGAACTACATCTCTGGTTGCAAATTGCTTGAACAGAGTTTTCTCAATGCTTGTACAACTTGTCCACCTATTGACGGCCCTTGAAATAATCATTTTATATGTTTAGGGTTAGGAGAAAAGAAGACCTAAACACAAAATCACGGATTCCAAGAAATCATATCAGAATTCTGAATTTCTTAAATCTCGATAGATAAGCTGTCGAACAGCTATCGAGCCAGCTGTCGAGCTTTAATAAATTTGCACTTTCTGCTTGTTTTCTTAGACAGACTTGATGACTTCAATACTTGATCTTGAAACTTTGTTTCTTGAAGTATTAAAAACATCCTAGAACTACCCAATTACAAGTAAAGTGCGTTTTGTCAAAGGATTAGCCAATTACATAAAATAGAGACATATGATCCTAACATTCAAAACACATATGTCCTAATAATCTCTCCCTTTAGCAATCCGTGACAAAACCACAACAAACAAATGAGCCTATGAGAGACGTCATAAATCACTTAACTCATATTCACTTGTTGAATACAATAAAATCTATCCTATCACAAACTTTTGAAAAACTTTGCAATAAGAGAGTTTATGGCAAGTAGACTTTGACAACCTATATTTCTGAAACACTTTAAACAAAACTCATTAAGGCATCTTTGTGTGAAACAAAAATAATAGATTGCATACAAGTAATAAGAAGCATGTGTATAAAAGGAGAAAAGAAACAACACATGAATGGGTAGATGAAAGAAAAAAAACATACATCAATCATAATTGAAAGAGATAAGTACAATGTATGTCTATAAATGGTCACAAGATCTCATGTACAAGAACAATGTATCTAAATAAGAAAGAAAAAAAAATATACAAAGCATCCTCACTACATCCCTCAACAAAAAAACAACACTCCCCCTAAGAATGACTACTCTCATATCCAAAACTACTCTCATATCCAAAACAGTGTCAAGTAGACATCTCATCGGTAGAGCTAACATCTCCATCATCATCATCCAAAGCATCATCGTCATCACCATCATTCGAAGCATCATCGTCATCACCATCATCATCATCCTCAGAATCAGAATCAGAAGCCACGGGAGGAGGTGGTGAAGGGGTAGCCTCATGAGCAAATCCGCCTATGGTCGCCTGCCATTTAGCTATGTGACCAACACGAACATTCACCTGATACAACTCTGTAGAGAGTGTATCGAGGCAAGTATCCATGTGCTGAAGCTGTGCCATGATGTCTCAAAAGACACATGCTCAAGGAAGAAGAAGGAACGGATGTAGGTCGATCAAAACGAGATGGAGTTGGTTAGGAGGGAGGTGTAGAATCCTGCTATCGCAACCTAAACTGCACCTCACTACATTTTACGGTAGCGGCGTCTATGGCAGACATGAAGGTGAAGGGGTCGGATGCGGGAAAAGGGACGAAAATATGGTGTAAAGTCCTCGTGACAGTAGAAGGAAAGATGAGCTTATCACAGGACGCCAAATCCTGAAAAACATCTATCAAAGACAAAATGATATGGGAGGCAAATTCAATGGTAAGATGCTAAAGAAAAGATAGCAAGAAACGAGCACAATACTCCGTAATGGAGTTGTAGTGCGAGAGAGGATATAGTACAAAGGTCATGACCATGTTCAAAAACCGTGGACCTTTTGCAAAGGCCAAGCAGTAAGTGAACTGACGCTCACCCCACACAGAAGGACGCTAACAGAAAGCAGACATGAGCTCATCCTTGGACACAGTCCTCAGACGCTCACAGGAAGGATAGTCAGGAAACTCTATCCTAGGAACCCTAAGCACATCCGCAACAAGCTGCAGTGTGATAGGAATAGAAATACCTCGAACCTGAGTAACAAAATGAGGTATGGAGCGGTCAATCCCATGCATGTTGGAGTAGAACTCCTGAATCAGCACAAGAGGACAAGTGACGGGCTCATCACAAAGAGACTCCCATTCCCGACTATGTATGACAGTAGGAAGGTCGGTGTCAGGAAAATGACCCAAGATGACTCGGCATTCCAAATGACGCCTCGTCGAGAAAATTTTTCTGTAAATGCCTTGTGGGCATCATCATTACGGAAACGGAGAGAGAGGGGTGCATGATCAAAAGAGCTAGAGGCACCGGATTGAAAAGGATTTCGGGCCGGAGTGGATTTATGCTTAAGTGCCATAGACACTACTAACGTAACCAAAAGATAGAGAGGGGAAAGAAAGAAACAATCAGAAAAGCTCCAACACAGTTCACAATAGTAAGAATATGTGAAAAGACGTACAAATGCATGGAAAATGTATGAACATGTGACATGCAAAGTAAATACATCATGGGCTCAGCCCAATCCGATCCTACCACCACACAAAGAGATTGCACACATCTAAATGCATGATAATACTGTTATAATGCAAATGAAATGCAATGCATGAAGTTTTTAAGATCAAATCTTCAAAAACTAACCCAAAATTTCATCAATTTTGAAAAACCCCAAAAATTATCAAAAACCCCAAATCTTAGGTTCTAAAACATGAAATGCATGTAAATGAAGAAGATCAGAAGCTTACCAAGTGAAGAAAGACTTGAAGAAAGCTTAAGAATCCCAAGGGAAGAGGTTTGGAGTGAGTGGGAGAGGTTTGGGAGATGAAAAGTTTGAAATAATGAGAAAAAGATCTACAGAAGTGAGTTACGGATCGCACGAGATGTATTTAAAGACCATCAATAAATCTCGACAGATGAGGTGTTGAGGTGGTGTCGAGCCATCTGTCGAGCAGGTGTCGAGAAAAAGCAACGTCGACAGATAAAGTGTCGAGAAGCTGTCGAGGAAAAAAAACACCAGAAGCAAAAATGATGCTCGATCAATCCACCAGGTGTCAAGGTGCTGTCGAGATTGCAATAAGAAAAAGCTTTAGGAAGCTCGACAGATAGCTAGCTATCGAGGAGGTGTCGAACCAACTTTTCAAAAACAGTTTTTCGAGAGGAGAAAAACACAGACATGAATGCAACCAAGTATGCAACTTAACCAATGATCCAAATAACATTTTAACCTCTCAAGAACATCTCTCAACAAAGATTTTTAAAGCAAATGGATCTCAAAAACACACGCACACACTAAACAAGTCTAACCAATTTTATGTTTCAAAAATAAGTCAAGACAGTTTAGTGAGCATACATTAACACATGTAAAACCTTGTGATGGCCAAATCACATTGTACCTGCACATGTATAAAAAGTAGCAAAGAATGCATAAGTATATACATGTTATGATGATTTGAGATATGAGAAAATCACTTTAACTCACACACAATCATAACTGCTTGATGGAGACTATCACCTTCAAGGTACATCCTATAACTCCCACATTTCCTAAAAAACACGCTTGCAATTATATTTAAAGCATTTTTGATCTATTTGCTTTTTATTTTCTTTGCATATTTTTGTTTAAGCAAAACATGCATGGGCATATAAGAGAGAAAAAAAAATACTCATTTAAGTTAAGTTTTTGACATTGCACTTTTGCTATGCCGAAACATATAGATGTCATTGACACTGCACTTTTGCTATGCCGAAGCATACAGGTGTCATATTATAATTAGCAGGCAACAGTGGTGAGATGGTTATTTATACCTTTCTCTTAGGATTTTTTAGTCCTTCCTGTCAAAAAGAGTGATATGAGTGTTAAGTACAAGAGATAACTTAATCTTACTCATCACAAATAAGAGCCACAAAGCTCACTTGCTTAGTTATGCATAGAGATGCTCATCTAAGCTACAAGAGATACAAAGTTTAGAAAACTTTGTTTAAATGGCCATCCAAAGTACACAAGTACCAATGTACACAAAACACACACTGTTCTTGTATTTTTCTGATTTTTCATTTTTTTTTATATGAAAAACAAAAACAAAACAAAACTAAAAAATAACCAAACAAAAACATGTTGAACAAAACAAAGCATAAAAACTAGATGCAGATGCATGACAGGGAAGAAAAAAGAAGAAGATCATCCCATAGAGATAACACCAATGTTTTGACGAAGGAATTCAAAGCGTTTACTGTCAAGAAGTTTGGTAAACAGGTCAGCCTTCTGATCATCAGCGTGAATGAACTCAAGTGTGAGAGTACCATTTTCGACAAGCTCCCTAATGAAGTGATGTCGAATCTCTATGTGTTTGGTTCTAGAATGTTGAACCAGATTCTTAGAGATGTTAATGGCACTGGTATTGTCACAATAGATAGTGAGATGTTCTTGACAAATACCATAATCATGGAGGAATTTTTGCATCCATAGGAGTTGGGTGCAAAAGCTACCGGTAGCAATGTACTCAACTTCTGTTGTGGATAATAAGATGGAGTTCTGCTTTTTACTCATCCAAGATACAAGATTATTACCCACATAGAAACAACCCCCTGAAGTACTTCTTCTATCATCAGCATTTCCAGCCCAATCAGCATCACAGTACCCAGCTAAGACATCACTTGTGTCCTTGCTATACCACACACCAAACTCAGCAGTGGTTTTGACATACTCTATGATCCTTTTTAAAGCAGTCATATGGGACTCTTTGGGATTAGACTAATATCTAGAACACACCCCAACACAGTAACTAATGTCAGGTCTACTAGCAGTAAGGTAAAGAAGACTACCTATCATGCTTCTATATAGAGAAGGATCAACACTTTTGCCTAACTAGTCAACAGTAAGTTTAACATTTGGGCTCATAGGGGTTCTAACAGAACTAGCAGATTCTAAACCAAACTTTTTCACAAGATTCTTAGCATATTTAGATTGAGATAGGAATATACCTGAATCTTGTTGACGAATTTGCAACCCAAGGAAGTGAGTCAGCTCTTCAATCATGCTCATCTCGAACTCGGCCTGCATGAGCTTTAAGAAACCATGAGCAAGTTCATCCTTAGTCGATCCAAAAATGATGTCATCAACATAGACTTGAACAACTATCAACTCGCCATCTTCTCTTTTGATGGAGAGAGTCTGATCAACCTTTCCTCTTGTGAACCCATGTGACACCAAGTATTGTGTAAGTCGATCATACCAAGCTCTGGGGGCTTGCTTTAACCCATAAAGTGCCTTCTTAAGGTACTGTATATGATCCGAAAAGTGTGGATCAATGAATCCTTTTGGTTGAGCCACATAGACATCTTCTTTGAGCAACCCATTTAAGAAGGCAATCTTTACATCCATCTAATAGAGCTTGAAGTTCAGTTGGCAAGCCAAAGCAAGGAGAATTCTGATGGACTCTATACGAGCAACTGGAGCAAATGTTTCATCATAGTCTACTCCTTCCATTTGTGAGTATCCTTGAGCTACAAGCCGAGCCTTGTTGTGGATCACATTGCCCTCCTCATCAGTTTTATTGTGGAATATCCACTTTGTACCAATGATATGTTCACCCTCCAGTCTAGGTACCAAAGTCCAGACATCATTCCTCTGAAACTAAAGCAGTTCATCATGCATTGTTTCAACCCAACTTTCATCCTGAAGAGCTTCTTCAACTTTAGTGGGTTCAACCTATGATAGATAACAAGAGTAACACACAAAGTTAGCAACACATTTATCAACTGTACGTTTCCTTAATGTGAGTTCATTCAAGTTTCCAACAATATCTTCTGGAGGATGATTTAGCTTAATCTTGAAGGAAGGTCCTTTCTCCTCATGGGATTCAGAATCTGGTGAAGTGGTTATATCTGCATAATCTTCCACAACACTAAGAGTACCTGAAGTACTAGGAGATACAGGTTCTTGTTCAACACTTTCTTGAACTTCCCTATACTCAGAAGGAAGAATTTCCTTAATGAGTTCCTCAATACCTTTTTCAGAACCGAAATCTGAAGACTCATCAATAACAACATTCACTGTCCCCATTACCTTCATGGTTCTTTTGTTGTATACTCGATAAGCCTTGCCTGTAGAGGAATAACCCAGAAATATTCCTTCATCACTTCGGGAGTCAAACTTTCCCACATTCTCCCTATCCTTTAAGATGAAACAAGTACTTCCAAAGATCCTGAAATACTTCACATTAGGCTTCCTTCCTTTCCATAACTCATATGGAGTCTTCTTGGTACCGAGTCTAAAATACACCCTATTGACTGTATGACACGTAATGTTAATAGCTTTTCCCCACAAGTTTCTAGCCACATCCTTATTTTGTAGCATGGCCCTAGCCATCTCTTGAATAACCCTGTTCTTTCTTTTTAATACACCATTCTGCTGAGGAGTAATAACAATAGAGAATTCTTGAGAGATACCTGATCTTGTGCAAAACGACTCCATATATGAGTTCTCAAATTCTTTACCATGGTCAATTCGAATTCAATCAATTTTCAAGCTCTTTTCATTCTGCAGTCTTGTGCACAAAGCTTCAAGGTGCTCAGGAGCATCAGACTTGGATCGTAGGAGAATGATCCAAGTGTACCTGGTGAAGTCATCTACCACAACCATGATGTATCTCTTGCCACCAAGAGATTCGGTTCTAGTTGGACCCATAAGATCCAGATGTAGAAACTCCAATGGTTTAGATGTAGCTAATATCTGAGTTCAAGGATGCTTGGCTTTTGTCTGTTTTCCAAGCTGACACGGTCCATATACCACATTGCTCATTCTACTAAGCTTTGGTATCCCTAGAACTGACAAGTGCTTAGATACAATAGAAAGATTTTTGTAGCTAGCATGTCCCATCTGTTGATGCCATAGATGTTCATTTGGCAAACGGATGCTATTACACACAATATCAGCATCAGGAACCAATCCATAACAGTTGTCAAGAGTGCGAACACTACTTATGAGTTTCTTTCCAGAATCATTCATGACAAGACATTTTCCTTTGGAGAATAGCACCATAAAGCTTTGATCACATATCTGACTTATATACAGTAGGTTCACTCTCTGACCTTCTACATATAGAACGTTTGCAATGTCCGACAGTCCAGGTAGAGAGATGATTCTCTTTCCTTTAATCTGTGATTTGCTCCCATCACCAAAAGTGACATTACCACCTTTCCTAGATTCGAAAACCTTGAAGAGAGATCGGTCTCCAGTCATGTGTCTTGAACAACCACTGTCAAGGTACCACAAACACATATCCATCACTTTAAATGTAGACTTCATCATAAAACACACTTTGTGCTTAGATGACAAATCAGTGGGAATGGTACTTTCTCTCAACTGCCTTATGTGAGCTAAGCCTTTAACTTTTATTCTGTTCAGATGAACTCCTTTGCACATTTTCATTCTGAGACAGTCTAGTTTCTTCTTAGCCAACCTGAGATCTTTTCCAATAGTCATCAAAAGAGAATTCAAATAACTTTTAAACTTGTATTTTCTAAGATACTTAAACAAATAGAGGGTAGAAAGACAAGATTTATTTAAAAGCAATGATCTCTTCAAGCCGGTTACAGCCATGACAGCAGGGTTCAATGGATCAAACACAACAAAGATTAAAACCTAATCAGAGTGTTCCCGCTCTAATACCACTTGATAGGCCAAACACGAATTGACCCCTTGTGATTAAATTAATTTAGTAATTAATAAAATTAACATACAAAGGTGTGGTAGCACGAACAAATCACCAAACAACTAAAGTATACAGTAAAAATTAAATGGCACGATGATTTGTTTACGAATGGGGAAAACCTGACGGCAAAAACCCCACCAGGTGAGTTTCAAGTCACCATTCCTGAAACTTCACTATTATCACAACAAGCGATTACAAGTAAAGGAATCCCAAGTACCTTACCAACCTACAGTTGAACCCTTACCCCAATACCCAATTGGACTTGTTTTGTAGTGACAGTTCCCCTTTTTGATGCACTACTCCTAAGTACGTGACTGACCAATAGCGCGAATCCCAGTACGCAACTTCAAACACCAACTAAGAAGGTTGTTGGCTGCAAAGTTCTTCAGTTCATCCACACAATGAAGATCAAGAAGATGCTTGGTCACAAAACCCAAAGGTGCACATACACTGCAACTTCTTCACAAGAATGATGAACTAGGGCAAGAACTTCGTCTCCAGTTGCAAATTGCTTGAACAGAGTTTTCTTAATGCTTGTACAACTTGTCCACCTATTGACGGCCCTTAAAATAATCCTTTTATATGTTTAGGGTTAGGAGAAAAAAAGACCTAAACACACAATCACGGATTCCAAGAAATCAGATTGGAATTCTGAAGTTCTTAAATTTCGACAGATAAGCTGTCGAGCAGCTATCAAGTTAGCTGTCAAGCTTTAATGAATTTGCACTTTTAGCTTGTTTTCTTGGACAAACTTGATGACTTCAACACTTGATCTTGAAACCTTGTTTCTTGAAGTATTAAAAACATCCTAGAACTACCCAATTACAAGTAAAGTGCATTTTGTCAAAGAATTAGCCAATTACATAAAATAGAGACATATGATCCTAACATTCAAAACACATATGTCCTAACATTTATAACCAAAGAAAGAAGACCAAGAACCAAGTCCTAGGTTTGGCAAGTTGCAATATTTTATACTGTTCATAAATAGTGTAACAACCAGTGGGTTCTGGAAGTAATTTTAATTTGATGGGTAAAAACTAAAAATGCGTGCATAAAGGACTATCGTAGTTCAGTGGGATTGAGTTGTTTTTTTCAAACTTATTACTTGTTTGTCCAAGCTTGATTTGAATTGATTGAGAAGATTATGGGGTTGTGATAATATTTCATATTTCACAGGGCTGATTTTTAGGGAGGGAACCTAATTCACAGTACATAAGGTATTGTATCTAAGTTTTGCCCTTTAGGCTATTATATCTAGAAACAACGCCATCATGTCTAGAGTCAGGTAAAATTATATTTAGGTTATTTAGGTTTTTATTTTTATTTTTCTTTGATTTGGTTATTCTAGAGTGGGGTAAAATTTTGCAATTTCTTTAAGTACAAATTTTATTCACTCAATGAAGGACATCAAGATTCATGAATTCAACAATGAGTCCTAAAACAGAACACTATGTGTCATGCCCTGTGTAAGCCTTAACACATCATGGCTATCTTTTACTTTTTATATCTTATTTGACCCAACTGTGTATATCAAAGTGGTCCACTTAATTTAGACCAACATAACAAAACAATATCTTCTAGGTAAGACAACAACCTACATATCCAATTCAACCTAACACATAACATTATTACACAATCCATATTTCTTTTTTCTTTTTCTTTAGTAGGAGATTTCAAAAAACAAAAAGGACCAACCAACAAGCTGTTAGTTGGTGTACAAGCTAATTTGGTTTACATGTCATATTCCCAAGCATGCATTTATAAACTAGCTGGTCATAAAGGACAAAATTACAACAAGAGAAAGACTAGTAAAATGGGGTTGCAAGGGAGACCATTTTAGTTTGTTTCTCCTTTACTAAAAGGATATGTAATGAGGTGCTAAGGAGATGCTTGTTTGTGAGGCATATTGGCAGGCTGTGATGACAAGTAAAATTGGGCTACGACCAAGCTAAAACTAAGGGGTTTAAAGAGTCTAATGTACAGGCTAGATGGCTGAAGTTTTTGACGTTTCTATCTTGGTTAAGTTGATGATTTGTGAGTGTAGGAGTTTGCAGCATTGCTGCTTGTATTGTATCTTGTTCAACCTTTTTGATAATTGATGATCTGGCCTACTTTTTTAATTTCTCTCATTATTAGGGACCCTATTCATCTATTTGGGCTACTGTTGATTCAAGATATATAAATTATATGGTAAATAATTCATTGATTGGAATATATGAATTTATGAATTATTAAAGTCAGCCATGAAATGTATTTAAGAATTATCAACCATTTAGAGTGAAAAAAAAAAATGTTTGTAGGATCTTTCAACCGTGAAACGTATTTACTTTTTAATGCATGTTATTGCTTACCTTGTTTTTATTTCATGCTATATTGCAATAGGAGTATGGGGAGAGTGAAGAACATTGAAGAGCAAGATCCTCTCCAAGTTAGACCCCCGAAAAGACCACTTGGAGCATTTATAATTTATTTGTAAGATTTACACGATTTATTATATATTCAATTGTTTTATTTTTCCTATTGTTATATTCAAGAAAGTGATTTTTGTTCAATTTGGATTTTTAGTAAAAAGCAAGTAGAAATGTTGAAAGCTGAGGGCATTGTTAATAAGATAAGCAAAGTTATAATTTGAAAAATACTTATATTTTTTTAGGTTATTATTATTGTTGAGTTCACATATTCATGGACATCATTCTTGACTATGAAAATCTAAAATTACAGGTTAGGGATGAGATTACAAAAAAGTGGAATAATCTTGATGAAGACTCTAAATTAGAGTACAAGAGGGAAGCACGTGAGAATTCTGAAAATTATGCAAATTTAACACATAATATTCCTTGCAAACCAGTAAAGTATTTACCTATGAAACTTTTAGAATTCATCACTATGTATTAGATGTCGTTATAAAACCTTTTTTATTCATTTTATAATGCAGGTTTCATTAGATACTCGGTGTACCCTTGGTCGCATTCGTTTAATGGTTAACAAATTGAATCCAAGACAAAAATATGTCATTCAAGAGAATCGGGAATCTTCTTGTCATGAACACAAAATTGTGCATTTTAACATGTATTTGATGCTTCTGCCCCTACCAACTAGTTTCCAGTACTTGTGCTGCTTTACCAAAAAAAAAGTTTCCAGCACTGTATTTGTTATGTGAAGTAATGCTGAATGATGAGATAATAGCTAGTACATGCATTCGGCACTATCAATTGTTTGGAGATGTTCAAGTTTGGACAATCTGCTCGGCAGACTATATGACATTTTGGCCATGGCTCTTTTATTTTAAGTAAATAGATGTTTGGTTGGCTTCACCAACCCAAAGAAGAAAAAGAAAAGAAGAAGGTAGGTGTTTGGCTTAGGCGTCCGTTTGATTCCTAGTGTCCAAAATTTTGAAACTTCTTAGCAGTCAGTCAATAAGATTTTGCAACCTTCTAACTTATTATTCCATCTACTCCCTAAATACTTTTTATCACACCAGAAATGTTCATCTTTTAACATCCCTAAATGATAATCTGCATCAACCCACGTTTCCAGTGCACGCTCATTTCAATATTGAGCTTTTTTTATAACATTTGGCTTATAGATTTCCTGTGGATCTTAAATTGATGAGAGACACGGCCAAAATTTTAAGCAAGTGAAGCATTAAAAGCATCTGTGGTGCACAATAATTCGCTTAATTAGACCTCAAATCAAGTAAATCAGGATATTACAATAGACAAATCCATCCAAAATATGCCAAGAATTGTAGATGGCAGGAGCAGTTGGATTGGAGACCCACACCTTTACCCTGACTCTCAATTGACAAAGCTAACCAAATTTAGTCAAATGACTTGAATTATTATTCACCGTGAAAAAGAAATTGGAAAAAAACTATATTATATATTCAAATGCGATCTCGAAATTATATAGATTTTTTTTTTCATTTTTTGTTAATTGTAAGGTAAGAATGTTGACAAAATTTTGAAGATTTAATTTGCTATTCACAAAACATTGAGTCTCATAGTAGAGGCTCAGTGATCGGCAAGACTACTGTTCTATCCACCCCACAAATCAGTTTGGCAGCTAACAAGCTTAACCAGTTGAGAGTTCTGGGGCAGCCTCGTTCTCATGAGTTCACCAATGGCCTAGCCAAACAGTGGTATTGATCAACAAGCACTCCATCAATTCAGGCATCTTGATGATGCGCAGACTGTGGGCAAATCCAAGCTCCAGCTCAATGTTCACTTTGAAATTGCATTTGTCACCTACCAGCAGAGAAACCAACCAACAGCAGAGTTGTCCTTCTACAAGTGGCATAGACATCTTCAAAAAGCTGAAATAGCACTCGTAGTGATCCAGCCAAAGATCATGAGTAAATACAGCTATTACAAGGCTGGGAACAGAAACTTGGTCATTGCTGATAGCTTGCAAAGCGGCCCTTTTAATAGATTCAGAGATGAAGAGGAGCAAATCCTTCCATCAATGACAAAACATTCACAAGAAAAAAGTTAGTTCTCAATCATACAAGCACACAGAGCTCAAATCTACATATAACCAAGTACAAAATGCTCCTCCATGCTAAGGTGATGTATTGGCGTGTCGTAAGCAAAAGAAAAAAAAAATGACATGGAACACCCAACCACAAAGCCCACACCATTAAATTGATCTTGAAAAGATTACTTTCACATAATGCACATCCCTTGCTTGATTTTCAACCACAGAAAAACCTGCTAAAATAACTGCCATAGCCACCATTCAGATCCTGGCCCTAGTATTTGATAATGCAACTTCTTTACTAATAAAATATCTTCAACTGAAATAAGAGACATATTACACGATTACATTGACCCTCATAAAAACAATATGGAATGGCATACTTTGGTTAGATCCTCAAACAGAAGACAATGCTGCATCAGGTTAGATTAAAATGGATGCAAATTTGACTACCTAGGCCCAGCAAAGATAACATCTAGAAAAGAAAAGCAGGTTAGGGATGCAACAAATAATTTTCCACCAATACAAAGGTCAAACTCTGGGCTTTGTTTAGCACAAAGACAAAGACAAAGACAAAAACAAAAAATTCAAAATGCAACTAACAAATAAAAAACAAAAATCATAAAACAATTGATATATATCTGTATGTATGTTTTAATCTAATCTCTAGAGACTCTACTCTCTCTCTCTTATTTATATAATATAGTCACACAAAGTCACAATTCACAAAGACAAACACAGACTCATCAGTAAGATGGTCACAGAGTCACAGGGCCAAAAAGCCCTAAATAAATAAAAAAATGAACACAAGCACAGATTCCTCATCAATAAAAACACAAACACCACAAGCACAGAATCTGAGATTTTGAAGGATAGATTAAATACTTAAGTGTGAAGGCTGGAGTAGATCAAAGCCAGCAGCGGCGTCACGGCAAGATGGGTGTCGCGTGGTGGGTGTGGGTCTGGGAAATGGGTCTCGCCGCTCTCGCGTGGTGGTGGCATCACGATGTAGGCAGCAACAAGATTTCAAGCTCTCAACTCATGTTTTGGTAGCTTCACTCACAACATGGGCAGTGGCAAAGTCTCTCTCACTCTGAGTCTCTCGCCTCTCACTCTATCTTTTCTTTCTTTTTTGAAAAGCCTCTCACTCTCTCTATCTTGCCTCTTAGAGTAACCACATCCGTTAGTTTATTTTACACATCCATTTTTACACTAAAAACCTACTTTTTCTATTTTACGCATCCATTTTTACAAAGCACTCACATCAGTTTATCTATTCTATCACCTCTTTTATTTAAATAATCAATTTTCTCAATTTTTTTTATTATTTCTCTCAAATACCCCCTTTACATACGCGCACTCTCTCTCTCTACCTATTTTTTCTAATTTGTTGCTCTCTCCCTATACCCATCTCTTTACCCATCTCTATACCCATTTCTAAACACAAATCAACTCTCCCTCTCGATCTTATCCACACCATCTCGGTCACAAGCACCGATCCACAGCTTCGATCAGGCAAGACCCGATCAAGCATCGATCTCTCTAGCTTCGATCCACAAGCACCGATCAGATTCGACCAGATCAGATCTAATCAAGATCTCCCTAGCTCCGATCCACAAGCATCGACCAAATCTCCCTAGCTCAAATCCAAAAGCACCGATCAGATCCGAGATCTCTCTAGCTCCGATCAGGCTAGACCCATACCCACGAGCTCCGATCAAGCAAGACCCACGAGCTCCAATCGTTCCAGTCAAGTACCAATTGTTCCGATCAAGCACCAATCTGTCTCTTTGTTGTTTGTCTGTGTGGGTTTGTTTGTGTATCTATGTTTTTTTGTTTTTTTTTTTTTGAGCAAGTGTATCTCTGTGTTGATTTTTCTGTGTGGATGTGTTTGTGTGTGGGTGTGTTTGTGTGCATTTGAGGAAAAAGAAGAAGATGAGGAGAGAAGAAGTTACTGAGTTTGTTAAGCACGGAGAAGAGAGAGAGAAAATTAGCGAACGTGAAATTAATAAAATAATAAATGGACGAGCTATAGTAACTGTGTATATTTACACGATTACTATAGCTCGTGTAGAGATATACACATTTTTACACACTTTTAAAAGTACTGATGTGGAGCATTTTTGAGGCAAAATGCGTAAAAGTTGTGTCTTTTTCTATTTTAAATAATTTTGCATCCACTGATGTGGATGCTCTTAGCCTTAGGTTTTCTTTTCTTTTTCTTTTTTTCTTTTGTTTTTCCATTTGGACTTTGGAGACTAGAGTCTTCAGTCGAGCTGTTGGGTTTACATTTTTAGACTAAACTATTTTTTTTTTTTTTTTTTTTTTTACATGTGGGATGGCCGACTAGGACACTGGGTTAATGGTTTACAATTTCAAAAGGGGCTCAAGCTTTTTGTAAGGGGGCCCAAGTCCTTTTTTTTGGGGGGGGGGGGGGGGGGAAATTAACCTACTTAGAGAAAAAAAAAATTTGGGCCAGGGGGGCCGGGCCCCCACCTGTGTCTGTCCCTGGCCCTATGAAACCAATAGGAAAACAAAAACAAAACACAATTAATAACAATTCAGCAATACAAAAGCCAAATGGCAAAAAACCTTGATGGAAAACTAAAGAATAAGGATG